>JAPTYQ010000028.1:13342054-13354188 GCA_029814465.1 Ostorhinchus cyanosoma | reverse complement strand
ACACAACACAGAAAGAATACTAACAAAATAAAACAGGAAACAGAAAAACAAGACAAGGACTGGTGACAGGTATGACAATATCACAGTTTCATCGATGGATAAATATCATCTGAATGATAAAAAAAAAAATAGTGTACTTATGCTTTCCAAAGTTTTTAATTACTAATGTGCTCATCGGAAATCTTAACATTGAATCATTTGAAATCAGAAGACCCTCAGAGAATTGTGTTAACTCCTGCGCTATTTTGAGAAAAAATTAAAAAGTTCAACTTTTCTTCAGATGTGTGGTGGGTTGCTACAGCAACAGTTCATGTTCTGGGTAATGTTCTCAGTGGGTACAGTTTGGAGTCAGTGCTTTTCCACTTTTTACTCTACACCCCAGAATGAGCGCTTTGTACTTCCAATAGATGTTCAATGCTGAAAATGTCCAAAAAGTCCAATCCAATAGACAATCAGGAAGCTTTCTAATGAAGCCTTGGGCACTCAATAATGCCTCTTTTTCTGTAATAAAGAAGGAACAAAGTAAATATTGAGCGTCTCACTAAAGAAGTATCATCCTTGCCAAATTAATACTTCAAGTCAATGACTGTACAAAGAAGTGGAGCAGGGAGACGCTTCAATGAAAAAGTCAGAAATGCAAGAGATTAACTTTAACAAAAGGAAAACTCACACTCCAACTATGAAGAGTGTATTATTAATCTGATCTGACAGGGGAGACAGTGAAAGGTGAGTCAGGTTAGACTGGTCAGCTCGGTGTGTCCGCCCTGCCCCTGACACAGTGTGAAACAGTGACGCTGCTGGTGGGGAACCACTTCATCACACAAGTAATTAAGTAGAGCAGGAGGGGCTTCATCTCGTACTGCCAACGGCTCCATCAACACTCCAGCTCGAACTAGGCCACATATGGCTGGAGGTTTGGGTGGAGGACGCTGAAGGTGACCTCTGCTAAATGTCCTTGGTTAGTTCTTAAAGTGGTAAAACAAACACTCAGTGAGATGTTATTGTCAACAGTGTTCTCTCCCTGAAAAATGTTTTATTCAAAGCCTTCTACGCAGGGTAGGAGGTGCTATGGTGAGTGGTTATTGATATGGAAATGCAGCACACTATGGGTCACTACTAGTACAGGTATGAGTGGATATAAAGATGCTAAATGAGCTCTGTTTTAGCCCAACGTTGCTAATAAGGATGTAGTGTGACTCATGCAATGCTGTGAGAGTAAAACAGCACGGTTTAAAAATAGTCCTGACTACTCTTTTATTGTTGCCAACATTCACTAATTTTCCCTAAAAAAAAAAAAAAAACACATAACATAATAATTTCTTCTAGCATTGTCTTTTTCACAATAAGTGAATCCTTTTTTCAGGCTGGATTGTGACCACCAGTGACTAGATGGCTTCATAAATCTGTTCCTCCATAAGCTCGCTGAGAAGAGTGAGAAATAGAAGGGTGAGGAGATGGGAAATGGATGGCAGGTAATAAGAATGGGAGTTGAAGAGGAAATAGAGATGATAGAGCACTCCTTTGGTGCCAGCTCAGACATGGCCAGCGTGCGAGGCATAGGTAACAGCGGAGCAGTATTTCATAGACACCACAGAGGGTGGAGACGGTATTTCTACAAGGTGGAGAAATTGAGTCGGTGATGATATTTTTGTCCAGGAAAGCAAGTTGAATACCGCCTCACTTTAATATTATACTCCAGTGTCTCATATCCAGGTAAATGCACTATTCTAGCGTCTTTGATAAATGGACGTGTGGGGTGGCCTTTATGATAGAGTTGTCACAGGACATCAGTCATGAAGCACAGCGTCTCCTCTGTTTGATTTCCAGACTGGATGACCCCTGCTGCATGTCATTTCCCCTTTCTCTGTCCTTATTTCCTGTCTCATCTCTGCTATCTTCTGTCAAATAAAGGCCGAAAATGGGCAAAATGAATGGACAGACTCTTGAGATTAAACAACCACACTTCTCAGACTGAATTAGGCCTTTTGGAACCGATGTGTAGAAGAACAAAGAATGTATTGATCAAAATTATTTTACCTCTTCACATAGGCAGGTGCCAGTGACCAGTCAGCCGTTGCATCATATCGTTGCAATCCCTCCAGCTAAATTCACCCTCCCTAAGCCCCCCACCAGCTCCACCACCACCACTACCTCGATCCTTTCACCACACCTGCCACAGGAGAGCAGAGAGAAATTGACAGGAAAAAAAAAGAAAAAAGAGATGCTGGCAAAAAGCGAGAAAGAGCTGGGAATTGCATCAGTTTTATCATGCCACAGTTACTTTGTAGGCTCCGCATTTGCTAATATGACTGGTACAACTGGGGAGGTTTTCCACTGAGGTTGTGAAGTGTTGACAGCAGGGTGGCCCAGTGGTTCCAAAGACACCAGCAAATAATAACAAATAAGAATTTAATGTCTGAGGAGAGAGGTAGAAATATACACTTAAGGGAGGGAGAGAAAAATGATAAGCTGCAGTACCTATAAATGCTTCTACTGTATACTGGTGTTGTGCTAATTTATTCAATGGAATATTTAGGTAGATGCACAGAAGCAAATATAAAAATAAGTAACCAGAGGGAATAGATTGTTAATATTTAATATCTAAAGCAGAGGTCTCAAACATGTGGCCTGGAGGCCAAATCCAGCCCACCAAGGGGTCCAGTGAGGTCTGTAGGTTGAATTTGTGAAATGCAAAAATTACACTGAAGATAGAAATCATTTTAGTCCAAGTTCCACATACAGACCAATTTAATCTCAAGAGGGTCAGATCAGTAAAGTATGATTAAAATAACATATGAATTCAACTCCAAATTTTTCTCTCTGTAAATGTGAACATTTTCATGTCATTTTACTGTATTTAATTTACTCAAAGAAACTATTATTTCACAAAAACGTGAATAACCTGAACAAATGTGAACATTTTGAAATGTCTGGTGTGCAATTTTAACAATATTCTGTGTATTCCTAGCTCCTCTGTGATCTGTGAATTTTAATTTACATGTGTCAATGATAAACTGACACATAATATTGTTAAAATTGCACTGTCATGTTCATGTTATTCACATTGTTATAAAGGATAGTTGGCAGATGTAAAAATTTTCATTGTATAATTTTACTTTTTTCACTCTAAAACAGAGGAATATTTGGAGTTGACATTATTTATGTATCAATATGTTACTATTTCACTTGTCCGGATCACTTCAAATCAAATTTGGCTTAATGTGACCCCTGAACTAAGTTTGATACCCCTGATCTAATGGGTTGATGATGAGGTCAGTGAGCTCAGTTGTTTTCAAGGTGATGAAGCAATAAATAAAGAAGAGGCAAAACAGAAAACACAATAAAATACTGAGTTTCAGACCATAAATTAAAAAAAAAAAAATCAATATTGACTCATCTGTATCACAAACCTCCAATCATTGTTCTGTTTTTATCTTCAACCAATTCTAGAACACACTGTAAAAGATAACCATGGTACTGCACAGTCTATATGTTAAAGTCTATTTCTGAATGATTCCATTTTTCCATCCACAGGTCACCTACACACAAATGCTCAAACTGTAACTGTTTCTGAGAGTAAAATATTGTGCATTACACCCCTCTTAGTTCAATTTTTTATGTGCTATCGCTAAATGAGTCATTCTGAGATTTTTCATTCCAAATGACCTCCGGTTTCCTTCAGTGTGTTTTCGATGCTGTCCGTGCTGCTGCATATCATGTTACAACATTTAATACAAGCTGATGAGATGTTAGATGTTCTCAGTGATAAGATATTCAGGTCTAGTGTTTTATATGTCATTTGTGCAATGGACCAAAGCAGACAGTGTTCAGTTATGGATGGTGTTTTCTTCATTAGGTATTCTCATTTAGACTGCAGAGTAATTGAATTAAATGCAGGTTTGTCTGTTGGAAGAAAAACTGGTGTCGGGAGGGGGAAGTAAATTATAAACCACTGTTACTTGAATAGGATTTTAGACTATTTTCCCAAGAAATAGTGCTGTTTTTTTTTTTTTTTTGCAGGCGGTATTTGTAAGAGGATGTGGAGGAGAGGGAAAGTCACTGGTGCCCTAGATAATGGAAGCATGGATAATATGGCTCTTTAGAGGCCATTTTGGTCATTTACTTAAATAGACTTCAAATCATCAGCATTGAATCCAGCTTCACAATCTCTAATTAACATGTAATGATAGGATGATCAGCCTTCTCCTGTGGATGTAAATCTTTTTTTTTTTCTTTCCACTCAGGCTGTGTATAAAATGAAGATGTGAATGATGGTGATGTATTATTTTATTACTGCAATTGCTCATCATCCCTGATCCATCACAGAGGCAATGACTCTTTGATTAAATGTAGGACATTTCCCCCGTGTATTGAATGTTATTGATTCAGTGACAAGGCCAGGCTGAGATGTGATGAAAAACAACTCTTGTACAAAGAGAAAAACTTGTTTGTAAGTTATGGAAAAAATAATTCAACCTGCTATTTTACCAGTTTCTAGTTCATGTTATAGAGGTGTGTAAAACCAAGGAAAATGACATTTATAACGAAACCGAGTGGCACCCACAAAAACAAAACAAAAAAAGCAGCAGGAAACTGTTGTAACCATTTCCTTTACAGGAATGGAGAACTGTCTGGCTTTCTTCACCTCAGTGTGCAGTGAAAAGTTTCAACACTTGCATTAGTCTGTAAGTGGGTGTTGCTGTAAATATGAGAGCTTAAGGTACCATGATGTGCCCCTTCACATCTATTTTTCATGTACGCCTTCTGGTCATCTAGTGAATCATCAAGTTGTTATCCAACAGTGTGAGTTCTAATGTCTAAATGTATAAAAAAACTATGGATAAAAAAGTCTGTGCTGTTTGACCCTGACATTTTACTGTCAGAATCAGCTCAGCTATACAATCACAATAAGATGTAATCGTTAAAAATAAGCCTCTCTGGGTTTTGACTGTTGAGCAAAAATTGTGAAGTTAAATTTTCAACATTGAGTGAGTTTAACTCTATAATGCTGAACGTATCATATTTGATACATGAGTTTTTAAGCCCTCTACATGATGAGTGTGGGTTTTCTTTTCCTTGAAAAACCTGATGTATACATTTAGATACATGCAATACACGGATAACCTTCCAGGGGGGAGGAATTCGTTCACCAGAGGCCTTTCCAGTGAAGGAATAGTCCATTTGTTAGACATGTTTGTGTTATTTTATGTTTTTGTTTGTTCAGAAATAATATAATATTTGAGCACTGAGACCCGATGTATCAAATATGCTACAAGATTGAAACTCATACATGGAAATTGATATTTAAAAGCAAAAAAATTGGGGTTGTTCAGAAGGACCAATAAAGCCTATAGTTTCAAAGAACTGGAATTTTCTGTCAATCATTTAATGGTTCAGGCTTTACAGGGTTTAGTCATATTTCTTTCTTGGCTTGTTTTACGATAGTTTATGTGCAGAAAGTCATCTTCACCATCTTCATCAGGTTTCTCCTCAGTGACAGTCTATAAATACATATATTGCTTCTAACTCTCCTATGGTTACTGTGGTAATATAACTGACATGACATGCTTTGAACAAAATTTTACAGAGAAAATCATCAGACTTGCTAAGTGCAAAATATCGTGATACTGTATGTATGTGTAAATATATAAAAAGGGAAGGTACAGGGGCAATTTACTTTCACTTTCTCCAAATAGGTAAGCCAGGACAGGCGTGTACTCTCAATTTAGGAATGCAAAATGCAAATGTTTCTAGGCCACACACACGCAGACACACGCACAAACATCTGGTAAGAGGCTTATGCTCCATTGCCATATGACAGCTTTCCCATTAAAACCATTCTCCTCAGCTGCTGTGTGAGAGGAAAAGACATCACAGAATCACGGCCACAGCTGGAAACCCTGAAAAATCTTCATTTGAGTTTTGCTTTTGCCTTCATCATGTTCCTGACAAGAATAAATGGTGACGTTCGACTAACCTTTTATGCTCATTAATTCTGTGCCCTTGATCAACGGAGCCATCACTAGAACCTCGAGGCCTCTGACATGATACAGTCCCGCTGCAACTCGTGTCACCGATCTGTCTTAATTGTGCAGACACAAACAAAACTAAAAACAGATAAGAGGTGTGAGATGAAGGTGTTAACCTTTACTTCCTCTCACAAACAATTAGAGACTGGCACACTTCATACCCATGGGTTGTTTAAATCCACATATTCACCACAAAACATACTTGGATATATGTTCAAAGAAAGATTTCAGAGATTTGCATTTTTCAGGACAAGACGATGAGGGCTTATCTCAGCATGGTTTCTGTCCTGCAGTAGACGCGGCGCCTACCCGGCTCCACTCTGTTCTAGATGTACAGCATGTAAAACTATGACAGAAGGAAGCAGTCAGCAGTTTGCTCTCTATCTCTGCACCAAAGCTCACAGCTCTACAGAGACGCCTGCCTTCCAATTCATCATTTTGACACTTAGTGTTGACTTGCTAAATAAAGAAGTTATGGTTCATACCTCCTATCAATAGCTGTCCTCTATCCCCCACTTTTTTTTTTTTTTTTTGCAAATGTACATCAATACATTTATGCCCTCAAGAACTGCAAAAGCAAGTGTGATGACTGCAAAGTTGAGACAAAACCAAAACAGAGGGAAGATGAATTAAATCAAGATGTAGAAAATTGGATCTAAGGCAACCACGAGTGTTTTATACACCCAGGCCATTCCACACCTTCTTTTATATACACATGCATTTCTGAGAGTTGAAATCAGCCATAATTCAAGCCCATAATCTTTACAGTCAGCCATGTTTTCCTGCAGAATGTATTTTTCTTAGAGCAGCAGCAGCATCATTGAAACTGATCACTTTGTGAAGCATACAAAAGATATACTACACAGCTGGATCTCTGGGATTATTATCTTTAGACACCAGATTTAGACGGCAGTACTGAGATGACCGTTAAATAATCTGCCTGTACTGCGGAGACCTTGCATTAAGTCAGCAGTGCACAGGGAGTTTCAGAGCTGTTCTCATGGTGACAGATGGATATTTTGCTGCAAACAGCCAACCTGTTCTTTAAAGAGACACAGTGTGCTTGGCTTCATGTCGATAAAGGTTTTTCTTCACAGTTGCAATAGATCTATCTCATCCAGTGCTTTGAATCCATATCAGACACTCTTAAAATGCATACCCACATGCCAAGATAAAAATGCACTCAATCTAAGAAACTGTATCAAAGCTGACAAAGCCAAAAAAAGTTAAACTACCATTTTTCAATTTTCACATCAAAATTAGTTTTTCAATAGTTTCCTGCTGCCAAAAAAACTGTAAAGTCAGTCAAAACACTGAAAACTATATCTATAATCCCTGAAACGTCTATTTTAGACATCGTGAACTGAAAAGAAAACAGAAAATGAACTTGATATGAATCACCAGATAAGTCTAGTAATACTAACATTCACAGAAATATGTTATTTATAGAAAAGATGCAACGTTAACCCTTCCATGTCCAGTGGAGATATTAAATCAAGCTTTCTGTTGGTTTCTCCATCTGTGTGGATGCACCTTATATTTTCTGCATGACATTTCTCATGGATGAATCATAACACATATTTTGCTCGGTTTGTGTGTAGGTGATGAAGCCAGAAACCAAAAAAAGGAGAAAACACGAGACAGATGAAGAGACAGCGTGGTCCTAAATGAACCACAAGGTCTGTTTATTGATGATATGCTTGACTGCTTTTCCACCGCGCACAGTCCACGTTTTAAACACTCTATGTTGACTCTGCTCACTTACAGTACGACAAGAATGAATTCTGGAGCATTAAAAAGGGGAACAGGGGGACTCGGCAAGATTTCATAGCACGGTACATAAATATGAGTGAGTTTACATGCACAAAGAGATCCAATGATGAGTTTTTTGCTACTTTTGCTTGAAGGCTGGTGCTGATAGGAGCAGGGTACAGGGGGGAAGGCAGAATAAACAGTTTTACAGTACAGTACTTGGTTTCCATCACATCACCAAAGGGAAAGAAGCAGGCAAACAGTCGCTATGCTGAGAGAGAAAACTACATGGAAAGGCTTTTTTTTTTTTCAGCATGTATACAAGTGGAGATACTGAGAAACTGAACCTGCAGCATTGGGTCAGAAATGAGGCCACAAGATCTCATTCTGTCTGTGTACTGAGTCACAATAATAAGAGTTTGGAAATGTGGTGAATCAGACCACTTTCTGCCTTAGATCAGAGGTCTCAGAGTCCAAAGACACTCAAGGGAGGGGATTATTACCAATATAAGAAAGACAAATATGAGGAGGGGGTCTGTAAGATGGGAGCTGACAGTGGGAGCAACAGGTGGCCAGCCACAAATGTACACATCTCTGTGTTTATTTTAAGTTAAAACGCCTTTTTTCTTTGTTTCCTTACATGGCATTATAGTATACATACTGTACAATACCCACTGAACTGCCACTGTGTTCCCAGCAGGGATGAAGAGAACAGAGAGGTGTTGCAGGTTTCTTACACTAACATTCAATACTTAATAAACATGGGAGGGAACTCCCACTCAACCCACACTCACATATACACACTCACACAAATGAAGACACGCACAAGTTAATGCTTCACAACACAGTCGCATAATGTTGAGGAAACTTCATCTTAAAAAAGAAATAATACAGGAACCTTCATCAGCTATATTACAAATAAAACAAGCTCTTCTCTGACTGAAAACACTGAAAAATAAAACATCCTAACCACACATACAGTGGTGATGGTGGTCCATCTTGTGTTTGTGTGTTTAGAAACAGAGAAAGATAATGACAAGAAGTATCCGTGTGGTCATTAAAATAAGACTGAAGTGGCGTAGGAAGGATTGAGTGGTCCTTACAAAGGAAAAAAACTAACAAAACAACAAAAAGTGCCAAGGTAAAGTGATTTCAAGTAATCTGTGCTCTATACACAGGAGAGGGGGAGGGAGGGGGCGTGACTCCGCCGTGGCCACTACTGGCTCTTCCTGTGTTCAGTGAGGCTCGTCGATGCATCTGGGGGCGTTTCTCCACGAGCAGCTTTCGAGAGGATGTCCACCCACTTGGACTGCAGTTCTGCATCTTGGGCACTTAGGAGCAAAGTCTGCTGGGTGTGACTGAGCCGGAAAGCGTTTTTCGCCTCCGACTTTTCCCCTGATGGCACCAGGCTGACCTCGAAACCAGGTAGAGGAATCACACGCGCTCCCTTGGAGTCCTGCAGAAAAGCACAATGATGAGAACCAGGGTTTATTGTAATAAATGACAACTGAGACAACAGCTACAGCTAGTAGTGGAACATTCATTTTGTTCAAATTTAGTTTTCCCCTCAAATGGTTTATTGTAGGCCAAACTCTGCACAATATGGGACAAAAAGCAAAAGTGCATAGATCAAGCCAAAACAAAAGCAACTAAAATCACAGTCACAGGTGGTGCCAGGCACAACAAGCCCCGCCCCTTGCATGTATTGTAGCTTATCCTCCTGAGACCCAAGAAAGTAAATGTTCTGGCTTTTTTACATTAAATAATTGTCTTGATTGGAAAAGTCATAATGCAACAGTTTTTCAGACACAACTCTTATTTCTGTTTAATTTCTTTTATGGAACATCCTTTGCAGTGAACAGGATTTTTTAAGTAAAGCTGTGAAACTCTTGTCTCCTACAGGGGACAAAAATGCAACGCAGGGTCTCAGGAGGTTATTTTGGCGTCGATCCAGCTGATGTCATCATGTCTATGTATGTGCTGATGTTAGCATAGACATAGACAAATTTTGTCCATTATAAGTAACTGAAAAAAAAAAGATTTAAAAAATTCATAAACAAAATGTCACTTTGACCTACTTTCCCCAAAAGGTAATGGCATCTATTCTGGGTCACTGGCAATTTATAAACTCAATTTGGTATGAATTCAATCAACACTTTTTCTGCTAAGGTGTTAACAAAAAAAAAAAAATTCCTTGCTTCCCCTTCAGGTCTGAACAACTTTATAAGACTATGTTTTCATTCAAATGGATCTTCTTAAAATGTACATCAGTGTGCAGAAAATCTGTGTATGACTTTTTATGATTTTCAGTGAAATGAAGCCTTTGATAAACAAAAGGCCTCTAAATGATATTTGTTTTCATGCAAGCTATCTATAAAGCAAGACTTTCTTTATAATACAACCTTAAAAACTAGCTCTACAACTAAACTAAAAATAGCTGATTGATGAAAAAAGAAATAAAAGTACTTATTCACTCATAAAACTAATTTGATATTTACCAAGATTAAAAGTCAAACTGAAAAATGCATAAAATTAACATCAGATTTAAAACTATACACCAAAAGTTTGTTTCAGCAACTGTCCTTGACACAATTTCATTTGATAAAGGTAGGGCTGGGAAATATATCAAATTGATAAGACTGCTCAAGATTTTGCTTTCTTGCAAAATTGTGCATATTCCTCTGGAGATTTTCCAAAATGCAACTTGTTTGCTTTTTCTAATAAATAAATCGCCAGAGTGTTTCTGAAATCAAACATGTCAAATAATTTTAGTAAAGAGCGCACTTTTGAATCGAGTTTTGTCCTTAGTTTGTGTAGCCAGAAAGCAGTCAATTAATACTGTAAATCATTCTTAGTGCTGAAAAAGATTGAACTTTTATGGCCTTATCGTCCATCTCTGGATGAAGACAAGACAAAATAATACACACACAGGTGACAGCTCAAGATAATATACTCCACTAAGCATCTATAGTAAACCATGCTTTCCTCTTTCCTTTGCCCTTCTTTCTTTGCCTATAATCAGGAAATGCTTATCCAACTCCCATTAATCCTAATCTTTGGAATGGCAGCTTTCTGTTGGGGGATTGGGATATTAGTCTTGGAAATGAATCAGGGAAGCTTTAACAGGCTGACTTCCCCTCTGTGTCATCCAGTATGAATGGCAGTATCTGGTAGAAAGCTTTCCAAACATGATTGCTTTGGGGAATCTTTTTCAAGCAATCATGTCAACCACTAGTTTCATACATCTCCTTGGGACACTCGGAGCAGATTTATTTCTACATACGGGGGCCAAGTTTTCAAGGAACTGAATTTGTTTTATCTGGTCAATGCAAGCTACAACCCGGTCCCACAGCAGAGCAGCTACCTGAGGTCACACTCAGGACAACCAAATCCTCCTGGCCCAAATCTATAGAGCACAGACAGTGCACAGACAAGCCTGGCACAGGAGAATGGACAGATCTGACTGACACATGCTCAGTCATGTGCTCGGGCGCTGCTCGGTACAGATGTCCTAGTAAAACTGGAGGAAGTAAACAGGACGTACAGAAAGCAAGATTATCAGCAAACTCTCTGTGGCTGTCTGAAGTCACATGTGTAATGTATAGAAATCCTTATTGACACAATGATTATCTCTACTGGGAAGTTTCAGAGTAGGAGTAGACTATATGGGGAAGTGACAAACGTACTGCCTCGACCAGATGGAAATGTGTTTTAATTTGGAAATAACAGGTGTGTCCAAACACAGAAAGGCACGATTATCTTTACAGAGAGTGTTTTTAACTCTTACCTGTCCGTTGCTCTGCACATAGAGCACCAGTGGCTCGGCTTTGGTGACGGCCACCCACATCTTAGTCCAGCTCTTTCCTTTCTCCTGGACCTGAAGGTGACCACACAGTATGCAGTTCTCCGCTGTCAGAGATGTCTGCCTCTGTGGACACAACAATATACTGTAAATAGTACATCTTTTATATCTCATATCATCACTTTTCTAAAATAAATGCCTAAAATCATCAAATATTTAACCCATAGAGACCCACTGCTACTTTTTTGGCAGTTCCAAAATATTTTTTTTGTCTATATTTAACTTTTCTTAAGGGATTTATCACAATTTATTATGATATAACCCTCTGTGTTTTTTTTCCAGTGAAGATCAGGTATTTTCCTGTATTTAATTCACTGATCATGTGGATGTTCATAAGAGCTCAGATTAAACTTGGAGGTCATTATATTAAATACAGTGACTTTTTTCAGGAAAATCTATAAAAAAAAAAACTGCACATAAACCCAGTGTGTCCATCCACTGTCACTGATCCAACTCCATGGGTTTTACTGGTGAATCAATGTTGTAGAAGA
>JAPTYQ010000028.1:13329654-13340540 GCA_029814465.1 Ostorhinchus cyanosoma | reverse complement strand
AGAGAGAGAGAGAGACAGTGTTGAAATACCACACAGTTGACGGTTAACTGTCCGAAAGATTTTCCCACTTGTTCTCTTTCTCCTCTCAAATTTCCCTTCTAACATCTGCACTCACCGCTCCACAGGCTTTGCAGTGGTGTTTGCGTTTGGTGAAATTGAAGCTTTCGTTGCAACCTTTACACGTCTGCTTTTCTTTCTCCTTTTTCTTGGAACTCTTCTGTATAAAAGAGACAAAAAAAAGAAAAGAACAAGTAGTCATATGTCAAGGTCCTCAGCCCTTTAGGAAACCAATAGGGATGTCTGAAGTCTTTGTTCCTTTTTTTTGCTTCGCCCTATCTTCTCCTTAATACTGTATGAGCACCCAGACAAATGGACATGCTGTCTGGCAGGCATCTAAAATAGAAATCAAACTGACATCTCATATGATATGAAGGAGTCGAGTCCACCAGACAAGTCTTATTATACAAACATGTGGACACACATTGGAAGAGTTGGGCTTGAAATCTTTTATTTTTAGAAAATATGTGCTTTTTTTTTTTTTTTTTTTAAATTGTTTTGGAACAGGTTTGTGTTATACAGTTGTGGAAAAAATTATTAGACCACCCTTGTTTACTTCAATTTCTTGTTCATTTTAAAGCCTGGTACAACTAAAGGCACATTTGTTTGGACTAATATAATGATAACAACAAAAATAGCTCATAAGAGTTTAATTTAATAGCTGATATCTATCCATTTTCTCTGGTTTTCTTGACAAAAACAGTGCTTTTATTCATTCCATTTCTGTTTTAGTCACATGATACACACAGGAGTTAGTACTTGATTGCGTAACCATTGTTTTTGATGACTTTTGATGGTCTAATACTTTTTCCCGTGACTAGATAATAATAGCGATAGGTGGTTATAAAACCTCCTTTTTATCAATAACACAAGCAAGGGGTCTTTTATTTTGAAAAGAAAAATACAAGGAGTTTCTTTAAACACAGATTTTCTACATACTATTAGTTAAGTTGAAGTTAATACTGTTATCCTTCGGTGACAAAAGCTCATTGCATAGCTAGATAACCCCTTAAACCAGTGTTTACAGGCTCAGTAGTATTTTTAACATCTGAATTTCACACTGTCTTTGTATGTGATAAGCAAATAAACACCATGTCATATTTTTTAAATCAGTTTTCTAAACCGAAATAGTACAACACTGAGCCCTTGACTTCAGTGATTTATATTCTTCTGCCACACTGAACAAAATATTTTCCTGTATAAAAATATCTTACCCTTTCATGCAGTCTTTCGCCATCTGAGTCGATGGATGTGTTACACCAGGGACCCTGAGGAGAGGAAAAAAAAACACACTGAGCACTGGCTGCCTTCACCTGCACTTAGTTACATCCACCACTAGATGGCAGTCTACACCAGCTGAATCTGCTCATCCTGCTTGTGTCAAGTTACTTTTGGCCAGAGTCCATCTCCAGCCAGCTCAAAGTGGGTCAGAGCAGATCCATAAGAGTTTTGTATACACTTTGACTTGGGCTTTCCCTATTAGGTCATGAGAGAGTTCTGGGAGAAGAGACTTGCAGATGCTACGTGTGCAACTATCAACAATGGAAAGAAAGAGCGTCTTTCTACGTATGATTGTGCCACATCCATAGATGGGGAGTTGTTTGGGCAGACAAAGGCCACACTATGATGGACTGCACTGGCTACTGATGATGAATTGTGCGGGATGACACACTAATTGAGTGATCAGTGAAGTGAGTGATAATGGGGGTGAATGACTAACCGGTGATTCAGGCAGGTGGTCATCTTCTCTGGAAAAAGAGCTGTTGAATGCTTTATTGAATGTTTCGCTGTTTTGCTTGTGCCGCTCAATGGTGGCCAGGATCACCTGAAAGTCAGACGACAGAAAGGACACAGTGAGTGGTAACGCATTATCATTATCATGAGACAAAAAAATTAAAATAAATCAACTATATGGACAAAAGTATACCAAAATGTTGAATTCAGGTGTTTCTTTCCTAACAAGGGTCTGGGCTACAAAACAGTAAAGACAAATATCATAATATAGTCTTATATTGTGATAATTATCATTGCATTGCATTGGGAAGTTTTGCTTAAATTGTTATCTTTGCTTCCAAAACGCCACAGAAATAGTTTTTACTTAATTTTTCCTCATCTTCAATTTTATTTTTATCTATGAGTATGATTTTTAATATTCTACCTCTAATTTTCTACAAATATTTTTTATGCTCTGACTGTAAATAAGGAAATATTGATGTTCATAAATAACATGGCCAAAAAAAAAATTGAGACAAATCATGGCTACAGCTCGTAAGATGTCTTTACGCTGATTTGAGAGATAAATATTGATATTTCCTTAAAGTTTAATGGGAGGTTTTTCTTCCTTAGTGGCATATTAAGAAAGTAGATGGTTAGTTGCGGTAGACGAATATTATTTACAGTGAGAGCAAGAAAAATATTTTTTGAAATTTAGAGGAAGAACATTTAAAATCATCAGTCATGGAAAAAAAAACAAAACCAAGTAAAAACCATTTCTGAGGCAATTTGGAAGTAAACATAATTTAAACAAAACAAAGCAGTGAAATGTAATGATATTTATATTATATACATATAATGATAATATAATATAAAGTATTTGTCATGATTGTTTTGTAGCCCAGAGCCCTGTTAGAAGAATAACAGCTGAATTTAATGTGTCCCAATACTTTCATCCACATAGTTCATGTTACAGATAACTATCCTGTGATGTAAAACTTAAAACTACATTGTGCGGCACCTAAATAATCTAGTAATTACCTCAAGAGGAATAGATTATCTAAAATGTTTAAAACTGTTTAAGTAGGAAAAAGGAGATGATCTGTGGCGTACCGTCTACGCTGTTAATGCTGCAAACGAACAACAGTCGTGGGGACATTAAAGCTCCAGTGTCCACAGCCCTGCCTCTCCAGTGATGCACAAAAACCTTCCCTAAATCTTTGGATTTCTCTTCCTGTCAGCTTATTAAATGCTCCCTCTATTCATTTATGCACCTCTCTCGTGCATACAAACGCCCACCTACCTTTCCAGGCTGTGAAATATTTTAATCAGCTTTGCTCTGCTGTAATGGGCTAAATGTGCAATAATCAGGCGCTTGATTAGAGAATATTATTCCCAAACACACTGAATGAGTGTGGGAAGGAAATCTGTAAATCCACTTTTTAATAAGTACTACTATGAAAAGGCACAAGACCGAAATGCCGCATGAGCACATGTGTCAGACAGCGACAGTGTGTACATATGCGTGTGGGTGTACGACATGTTTGGGAGCATGTGTGTGATCCTTGCCTGAATCCAATCTTCCTTCTCTTCAGCTGTCCTGGAAAGCAAATAAAAGATGGTGGGGGTTATTTAATCTACACCAAATTGCAATGATATAATTGAACTACTCATAATCAATAAAACAGTGGAATCATATTAACAGCCAACAGTGGAATTGCAATGAACTTATTTATATTTCATTACAGGGATGGTGGATGTTAACCCTATAACGCCAAACGTATCATATTTGATATATGAGTTTTGACAGCCTCGACATAATCACTGTGATATTTATTTCTTGAAAAACCGGATGTATAAAATTAGATACATGCAATACAGTGATAATCCACCAAGGGGGAGGAGTTTGTTCACCAGAGGCCTTTACAGTGACACTATGAGATTGTTATTAATGAGGAGGGAAGGAGGAAGGAATTGACAACTTGTTAGACATGTTGGTGTTATATTATGTTTTTGTTTGTTCAAAAATAATATTTGAGCTTTGAGACCCGATGTATCAAATATGATACAAAATCGAAACTCATACATAGAAATTGATATTTGAAACTTTTTTTTTTGGTTGTTCAAAAGGACCAATAAAAGGCTCCACTTTCAAAGAACTGGAATTTTCTGTCAGGGATTTAATTGTTCATGCTTTACAGGGACACAGTACAGGCTGGTTCAGTGTCTGTACCTGGCTTGCAGCTCCAGTGAACGCTGCTTGCCAATGATGGCAAACGTGTGAGGAAGATTCTGTTTCACATTTTCCTGCACCTGTAATCAGCAAATACAGGGAAAAAAATCAATTGGAGTTAAGGCAAAAAAAAAGACAAAAAATATGCAATAGAATGAAAAGCTCAACTTTACCTCCATGCCAGCGATGTCAATCCTCTCCCTGACGCTGAACTTCTGTCCCATCAGTCTGAGTTTAGGCACACAGTATAGCACCATATTGTTGAACTACATCAGAAATAAGAAACAAAAAAGTGGAAATTATGAAGAGCACAGACAGTAATGCCGTAATACTAGAGGAGGGGGGGTTAAAATATTTCAACAGTCAGATCCTCATTAGAGTGTGAGCTCTAAAGTCTGGTGTTCCAAATGCTAGAAGGATCTATTTCAGTTGCAATACGATCCAAATAAAAAGCACAACGTGTCTGATATTTCTGCAACAGTTCCGTCGTCTCACCAAGTAGAGGTATCGATCTTGTGCTGTTCCATTTTTGGCTGACATCTTCTTGATATGTCCTTCTTTGATGAGCTCATTGGCTGGATTAACTATGTCCTCCTCCCCCCCAAGTCGCTCATAAACCTCCAGCAGTTTGTGCATCTTCTCCTGCAAACATACAGCGAGAAAAGAATGAACAAAAGCACAATAATAAAAGCAAACACAGACTGATCCACTAGATGGGGTTCTCAGCTATCAGCAAAGACCCAGAGGAAGGCCGTCGAAGGAACGGTAAAGCAGTGAGCAGGTTTTATATTTCTGTTTTTAGTTCAAGAGTACATTTGTGTGCTTCAGATGCTTAAAGGGCATTCGACATAGACATGGCATGGCCAGACAGAGGAAGAAATTAAAAAAGGATGAGTGTCAAAGGCAGTCAGGCTTCCGCAAGCTGTGACACATAAGGCAGGAAACAGCAACTTCCTGTCTGTGCTGCTTCAACTTGTTCACTCCCTTAGATTCATGGTGACTGACAGCATGGCGTCAGATTGGGCAACGCACACCGACTGGCTTTTATCAAGCAGGATAAGACATTAGAAAGCACAAAAGAAAGACCAGACTTTCCTGTCTTCATTAGAATGGATTGCTACAGAGGAATAGAGTGTTGAATAATGGACACTAAGGTATTTCTAAATGACTCAATACAGTTGACCTTTGACCTCTTGGGTATTAAATGCAACCATTTCATTCATTAAAGGGGTCATATTTTGCTAAACCCACTTTTATTAGTCTTTGGTTCATTTATTTGTGTATTTGGAACCTAATAGATCAAAATTATGAAGAATTTGAACCCTCCATATATTAATTTTGGCAAAATCGAGTCAATTTCTACAATTCCTGTTGAATTTGTTGCGTCTATAACTAGTTACGTCACAACATTTGCACATATAAGGTCAAGACTTCCGACGAACATTTCTCCCGAGTACGACATATTTGTGTTTGTAGTCCATACTGAAAATATATCCAAACTTGGACCCGATTACTTAAAATGTTCAGTTGTTGGTTGAAATGGGACAGAGCAGCAACCTTAAGGAGGCGGGGCGTGAAGCGGCTCATGTGCATTTAAAGGGCCAGTGCTCAAAATAACCTTTCTGATGTCATTACTCAAAAAATAGGGTTGAAGATGGACCTGTGGAGTTTAATTAATGAGGAATTCAGACCCAAACATAGCATTTACAGTTTATGTAGGCCACAGGGAAATGTTTTAAAATGCATAATTCCATAAAAAAAAAGCTAAATATCCCTATGAAGCTTGTTTTATGACCTTTAACCACCCAATATTATTCAGTGTTTGTTCTAAATGTGAAGAAATTCCCTCGAGCTGGTCCTTTATTCTGATAATGTTCATGCAAATGTGATGTACGGACAGATGGGATAAGTTCAATGCAGTGTTACTTACCATTTTCCTGATTGCTGCATTTGAGTGATTAGCTGCTGTGGAGATGAGCTCCAGTGCCTCTGAAACACACGACGAACACAAACAAACGTCAACACACGCTTCAATCACTGGAAAGCAGAGTTTGTCAGAGCTGCAACTGTAACGATATAACATTGATTTTTCTAAACTCAAGCACTGAACATGTACTTTCTTTACATCAACTGCAATCTGTGCATTAGCCTTATTCTGAGCCAGAGTACAGAGCGTCTAGTATTAATGCCTGTGAGCACCTGAGTCATCTGTCTCAATCATGCCCTACTTAGAACAGAGGTGACACACAGCTGGGAGAAATGAGGCCAGAACCACTGCGACAAAACTTCTGCTGTAGTGAATGAGAAAGAACCTCCACTGAACTGAAAACACCAAAAGATGAAGAAGATAATAAACATCAAGAACCTCAGAATATGGAGAATTATGTAAAAAAAAAAAAAAATAGCTAACCCTGACTTAGGTGCAATTATTTAGGATAATCACTTCCATTCACCTGTATTAAAACTACTGGATTAAAATGAGTTTAAGATTTGATTTGTGCTCTTTTAATAACATCTTCTTATGCGCTGCAGTTATTTCAAGTCGCTTTTAGTACACAGTATGACATTATCTATAATTTCCATAAAAACACTATTGCCTCTAAAGTTATAATAATTAAATTTTCAGACATATTCCTCTTTTTATTCCTATTTATACGCATCAGTAATCACCTTTCCCAGTCCTGCTTACGATGCATCTATCAAGAATAAATCACATTGTCACAATTATTTAATGAGAATGAAATGAGAAATGTTTTATTCTAACTTTATTGCCAACAGTGCATTTTCAGGAACAGGCTTTTTTTTTTAAATTAAATTATTATTAGATTTTGTTTATGAAGCTTAAAAGAAAAACAGATGTGACTATCATTATGTGTTGTAGCTGTAGCTGTCCTGTGTGTATATAATTAAACTAATGTTAGGCTTGTGTTATATACTACTGGTATCAAATGAATGGAAAACGACTAATCATTAATCATAATTATGTGTATTACAATTAATCATCAGCTCAAAATTTCATTATCATGACAGCTTTACTTTTAACGGGACTGCTTGACATCCTGCCATCGTCATTAAAGCAGAATAAATGAACAAATTACACCAAGTAGGTCATTACCAAGTGGTAAATGCTCGTCTTTAAATAATATGAAAAGCCTTAGGAAGCTAAATTAATTTAAAGACATTGAAGTTAGTGGTAGTGTTCTTTATTATCTATGTATTTATAAAACTATCTGTACAGAAAGTCATGCACTATAGTATAAAGGCCTTATTCATAGACTCCAAACCATGGTTTAACCCTTTTAACGGGCAAGTGACTATTTTTGGTAATTTCTGCACACATTACAAAACAGTGATAGCAACAGTTACAATGAGGCAACAATTTCGGGTCCAATGTGGTCTACGAGGTCTGTAAAGTCCACCTGTGCATGAACAGTGAGTGTACCTGCTTTGTTAGGTACCATGAAGTAATGGTACTAATGTATGCAATGATGTTAAAAGAGATAATGCGGATGTGGAAAGTCTGTACCGGCATGTACAGTCACGGAAAAAATTATTAGACCACTCTTGTTTTCTTTAATTTCTTGTTCATTTTACTGCCTGGTTCAACTAAAGGTGTATTTGTTTGGACAAATATAATGATAACAATAAAAATAGCTCATAAGAGTTTAATTTCAGAGCTGATATTTATCCATTTTCAATGTTTTCTTGAAAATAACCAAGTTTATGTCAGTTCTTACATCAATATTTGTCATTGTACTGAGAAAAAACAGTGCTTTTATTCATTCCATGTTTTCTTTTCTGTCTGTTTTAGTCACATGATACACACAGGAGTTAGTACTGGATTGCATAACTTGTTTTTTTTTATGACTTTTGATGGTCTAATCATTTTTTCCGTGACTGTAATGTTCTAAAAAATTATGTTGTAATGTTCTTTTCACATTATATGTTTTCTTTTATTTTTGTATATAATTCTTTAATTTTTTTTGCCACTTATGGGCAAGGAACCAAATATGGTAACTTGTTAGGTCCTCCAATAACCTACTAAGGAGTATTTCTATGAGTGAACTATAAAGGGTAGTAAAAAAAAGTCTTGTGAAATGTCTTCTGCAAATAAAGTAATAAAGTCATAGTTTGAAATGTGTCCAGCGCTGTGTTAAACTAATTCTGAAGGTGTGAGACGGCTCATACTCTGAATTCAGTTTGGTTTCATCCCATCGCTCCAGAGGTTCTACTGTTTTTACTCTTTCCTCGGAGCAGTCTCAGTCTGTAACTCAGCAGAACCATAAATGTTTTCTTAAATCAAAACATTTTTTAGCACAAATGGAAATGTATCTGCTTCACTGCTGCCTTCCAGAGGGTGGATCTGGGAGCCGGTATATCTGAGGGCATTTCCATCTTTATAACTTTAACACGTCTTTTCTTCGAGTAAAAAAAAACAAAAAACTGTAAGGCTGGACTATTGAGTCTTTATGTGTATTTATAAAGAAAACAACTAGAAAAGCAGAAGTATGAGTCTAAAATGAGTATTTTACTGACTCAAGCGTTAACTGTTCACTTATACGCTTGCCACGTGGGACGGTATCTACCACTTATAGCCAAGATTTCAGAGTCAATGACATGTTTGACACGTACACAGAAGATGAAGACGAGATAAACAGGACAGGAAACTGTAATTAGATTGTTCCAGCGAACTTCAATAGTCATAAACAGTACATTCATAAAACTGTAAAACTGTTCATATCTCACTCTCTGCGTCTTTTCGGTCCAGAGCATCATCAGGCAGTTTTTTCAGGTAGTCTTTGAGCAACAGTTCATATCTGGGAATCCTCTGGACCGGCTCCAGCATGTGATGCTGCAATGTCAGGTTCCCACACACATCCTGTTTCTGTTGGTTCACACAAAATCACAAATATTTGAGCCGAGTAAAATGCAGCTGTTATGAAGAGACATAAAATAAAATGAAAAGCTCTGAATCTCTCAATTAAGCCTCATTTTTATGAAGTTTAAGGTTCTTTTTAACACATATCAAGCTCTAAAATATGTTTGTGCTGACTTTTAAATATTCTTTTCTCAAAATGTAACCTTTCCGAGTTGATTTATCAACATTTTTATCGGCATTTTCAATAAAAATCTGGTGTTTTCCTACATTTAATTCACTGACTGTGTAAATCTTCTGAATCATTGCATAAGTTATTATATCAGAACAGAGATAAGTGAAGAATAAGTGACTTTTTCAACAAAATACATCAGTCACTGAACGCAAAAACAAGCATCTACAAACAAACTACATGAGTGAATCGATGCTTGCAGAAGATGATGGTGTTTCCACGATAACTTTGGAACTTTTGAAGGTTCAAAGGGGTCATATCTGATGCTGAAACTGCATTTTACCTGAATTATTTACATGTATTGGTAGGATTAGTGGCTTAAAGGGTATTAAACATTTTAGGTCAGTAGATGCTTTTGGTTTCTAGGAGTTCACACACACATACACACACACAGACCTGTATATTCTGAACGACGCTCTTGAACTGTGACGACCGCTGTGTCCAGGTGTTGACCAAGTCCATGGCTCGGTCAAAGTTCTTCACATATTCCCCATACATCTTCATAAACGGAGCCAGTTTTTGGAGGATGTCTCCGATACGAGGGTTGGTATCCCTGCAGCAACGGCAAGAAATGGTTTAATTTAAGGCTGGATTCACAAAACCATTTAACAGAAGAAAAGAAACAATAACGCAGTGAAGTTTGTTAATTAGATTTCAGTAACTACACCACAGATGGAGATTTCAAAGCTTTAAAATATTATACAAAGTGCAGAACCGTTGCTATTTTCATGAGTAAAAGACAAAAGGCTTGAAAAATAAACTAATTATTTGAGGATTTCAATATTAGTTTTTTCTTAATAACCCGCTGAAAAGTCATTCGTTGCACTTCTCAGACTTGCTGTGTGAATGTCGCTTGATTGCAAAGCCTTTCATTTGGAGCCAGCAAATTTTAATGAGTTCCACAAAATAATGTGAGGGGAACCATTATGTGACAGGTGATTTCCCTAAACACAGCTCTCTAGAGGAGTCATTATCTACCAGGGGTGGCTGATGCTGGCACAACAATATACACTCGAGGTAAATTTCCTGCTTTCTGTGGAAAAACTACTGAAAATGCCCTCATTCTGCAACTCTGACACACAAACAAACAAGTTAGCAATCTGACGCTGCTGGAAAACCCGACAATGATGCCTCCATCCTGTTGAAACCCTGCTAAGTTTAACAAATAACACCAATAACACTGTAAATGACCGCAGATGCCTGGAGAGCGTGTTCCTCACCATTCTCCAGTAATACGAGTTTTCAGCTCAGGGAGTAGAAACTTGTCGTGGAAGCAGTAGATGGAGGAGATGTTGGAGAAGATCCCTGTAATGACATCCTGAGGGATTCCAGCCTCTGTCAGCTTAGTGCAAAATACCTGCAGGGAAAAACATGCAAAAAAATTCAGCCAAAACCCGTGCAGCTGCTTTCAAAACCTCCAAATCTGGCACCTATTCAAGAAGAACAAGCGTAAACAGAGAGAGAAATATTTTCCTCCTTTGACAGTAAGTGTTTGCTTTCAGATATGGGACAAACGTATCTGTGTGTCACTGTGTACGATGAAAACACTAGAGTGTGAAGTAAAACAGGCCACATTTTCGCACAGTTTGTTATGTCTGAGTAACCAAGGACATTCAATCTGACATAAAGAAGAGAAAAAGTTGAAAAATTCTGGTGTTTTTTTTGCTTTTTGAGCGTTTAATCCATAAAGAGTCAGTGTGACTTTTGTGGTAGATCCCAAATATTTTATTTAATGTCTATTTAACCTTTCTTAAGTGATTTATCACCATTTACTG
>JAPTYQ010000028.1:13293194-13313217 GCA_029814465.1 Ostorhinchus cyanosoma | reverse complement strand
AAGACCTCTTTGACAGTAAACGGAATTTTTAGTTTTACTTTATTTTTGGTGGCAGAATAAATAAAAGCATGAAAAATGAAAAAAATGCATCACATTAAAAACAATAAACTGCACGAAAAAGTTTTGGAAAATCATAGAATTATGTCCGAACAAACATAAACAACAAAACAATAACCAAAGAAAAACCCAAACTGCTAATCTACTATTTTACGTGTTTTGTATTTATCATTTATATTTCTGTACATCTCACCTTTGTGTATATTTTCTTTTTCTTCTCTTGCAGATTTTTCTGATTCTGAAACTGAATAATTTGGGCTTGATGAACAAATAAGACATCATCAGCATTTATCACCCTTGTTTTACATTCTATGAACCAAATTAAGCAATAAATTGAGGAAATAATTATCAGATAAAGCAGAAAATAATCATCATTTGCCAAGGGACAACCAAATTATTCAGGTTTATTTATTATTCAAGCCTAAAAAACATCTCATACGCTTGAGCACTACCTTTTATCTCGCCACAATCCTCAAACTATATAGAAAATTATTATATTTATATTTATTATATCATAGACAATCCCACTTAACTGAATCAATAACAATAAAAAGGGCAGCTTTAGCCAACATGCTTAGTATCCTGCTTAAAAAAAACAATATATTACAGCACAGTAATAATAACAAAAATAATTTCAAAACAGATAATCCTTTATTTGCACCACTATTTGTTAATATTTAATAGTGACACCTGAAACGACACTGCATCAGTTTGCTTTAAAAAAAAAAAAAAAAAAAAAAAAAAAAGAACAACCTTATTTTGGAATAAACTCACTCGTCCTTCTCCCTTTTCCTCAAATACACGAGAGACACAAAGATGAAAAAAAAATGTAAAACCTCAGTGCTTGTCAGTCACCGTCAGCCCTGAGGCGACCCCCCCAGAGTCATTTATTACCCATCATCCCTTGAGTACAGTCCTCCCACCCCAGTGGTATGTGTCAGTCAATCAGAGTTTCACCCCACAAGCTCACCCTGGATGAGGCTGAGCTGACAACCCCGTTCCCCTCACTTCAACCACCTCCCGATTCCCATCAAGATGCTGCTGCCTCCCAGTGACTCCCACTCCGACTGTGACACCTCATTACTCCCATATCACTATCGCGTTTCCCATTGTGTCTGCATGTATAATACCTGCTTTGCTAGCTGGATATACAGTTTTGGTTTCACTTCTTCTCCGCCCACATCGTATCGATCGGGTTCCTCCAGTCTCTTACCCTGAAAGACTGACTCAAAGAGCAGGAGTCTCTCATCTAATGGCTTTTAGATTTATAACGGACATCAAGCCACGGAGGCACTTAACTTCTAAACTCCACTACACACAGACCTGGGGATACAGCGGGAGGACAGAGTGATGAGCAAACAGACAAACAAAAGAGACAGAGGAGAGCATCATTAGTTTTCACAGTGTGTCATCTACCGCTCCATCCTTTCATATCCCCTCTTACTTCACGCCGTCTCTCTCCTCCCCGAGCAGCAGGAGACAGTAATGAGCACTCTGACCTTGAGCTACTTTTTTTATTTATTTATTTTTTTTTGTCATCACCTCAGCGGCTAAAAAGCTTAAGCCAGAAATCCAATGAGGAGGAGCACAGTTAGTTTAGTAAATATTGCTGCACTAAGAATATTAAAGGCTCACACTACAGGGCCAAAAAAAAAAAAAGGAAAATTGTGACTATGTGTGGATTTAAGTGCTGAAATTACACTTAATACAACAGATTCTGCAAAACTACTTTAATACAAATAATAGTAATTGGCAAGAATTTCATAAAATGATATAAGGATACAGTCTAAACTGATATATACACAGTAACAGAGTGAGAAAGCACTGTGCAGCGATACTTATTCCATATCTGTATTTAAAAATGAATTCAACAGCAACCATAATAGCTTAAACTGTAGGTCTAAGCAAGTAATGTAACATGCCATTGAGGAATAATAACCAAATATTTAATAAAAATATGAATTTATCATCATTGACAACATAATGGAGTGAGGAAAAATATAAAGCAGTTATTCAAGGTTTGGAGAAAAAAAAAACCAAAAAGTGCTGTTCCTCAAGGAAAGTGCAAATATTTAGCACACTACACTTTTCTTAATATATGAGAGTATATTATATCCAAAAATCAAACTGATATCATTTTTATTTTACTTTTAAAAGACATTCATTCATGGTAACAGAGTGTGAATCCAAAAAAGGAACGGAGTGTGATGCACTATAATAATAATAATAATAATAATAATAAAATAAAAGTGTTTATTAAGATAGTGATAAAATGATCAATCTTTGGCCACATGTTTCATTACTATATTTATCTATATTATACTATTATTATACTATATTTTATTTATATTTATTCATCTTTCTGCTGTTTTTTTAATAATAAATAACATTCAAAATCATTATAGCATTTGATTATTATGACACAGACATATATTTTGAACATATTTATTTGCACATTGTTAACTACATTCTGAATCTATGCTGTTTGCATTCATTTACAACCTTTACTGTTCTTAATTTACACTGTATTCTGATATATTTTTCTTTCATGCTGAGTAATCAAAAATACAGTTTTAGAGAAAAAAATAAATCGACCCTGATGTTCACTTTTGCTTGGCCCACCCCATCGCTCTATCCATTATCATTCTGAAATAGGGTTAAAACAAAAAAAAAAGTGGGTTGTTTGTTCTTTATGGCATAGAAGTGCAGGAACAGAGTTGTTTTGATGGAACATGAGGAAGCAAATCATTGTATTAAAATGACACATGAAAAGATGTGTATTTTTGTCAGAACTTGTTTTCAGAGTGTATTGTTCTGTCACATAATGAGGACTTTTAAAGTGAAAACATAACACACAGCATAAGGATGGAGGATGACAGTACTTCCACTGCCTGATGGAAATATTCACCGCTGACTACCTGCATGTAATCTGAGTTTAATCAGATGGTGAAGAGAAATTACAACCCTGCTCCAAAATGAAACCTATGCAGAAGTATGTGAAAGTGTAATACCCCTTTCAGCCACTAGGGGCTGGTTAATCTGTCATTTTTTCCCCCTGAAGTCATTCTAGTGTTATTTGTTTTACTTGGACCTTTTAATACATTTTGTGATGCTTCATCTTTAAATTAATTCCCTAGTAATAGATTTGATGCCTGCCATGTCGAACTTTGATTGACAGGATGTGACTGATCACTTACTCACTGGTCAATTGCTATTTTCAAGCCTCTGCTTATTGAATTTTTTTTTTTTTCCATGACAGTGGTTATAGCTAATGAGTTGCACTAACAGGAAAGCAGAATGACTTGGTTTTGTAAATGATTAATGAGGTTTAGTGTTTTACTGAGTCATTAAGCTAGCATTAGGTGACCCCTGACCCCTTGGCAATGACTCTAACCCCTTGTGCTAAAACAATCTTCAGGCCTTTGTCTTGAAAACTGTTTGTGATTTAAACATAACACAACATGTCTGCTACAAATGTTCATCCATTAAAATATTTCATAACCAAAGCAACAGTCTCACAAGATCTAATGCTGCATTAGTGTTTTAATATTTTATAATCATCATACTGTAGCACATAAATACATTTATACCAGCTCATAAGTCCATAGTGATAAATGCAAAATAAAAGATTGTGATGAAAAACACACATATCCTGTATTTTTTATTCTACTTTTCTCTTTAACTTCTTTTTAGCCATTTACATTCTCTATCTATCTATCTATCTATCTATCTATCTATCTATCTATCTATCTATCTATCTATCTATCTATCTATCTATCTGAAAATGTAATTCATTCATTCCACTTGTTACAGTGACACTCATCCTCTCAGGTGGAGCCCCAGCTATTATCAAATTATCTGGTGTTAATCTGGTGATGACAGAGTTGTCATCACCATACTGAACATTACCACAAGTTGCAGATTTTCTCCTTATTCTGAGGGCAAGTTTAATTAAATCAAGGGCTGATGTAAGAGGTAAATCTCATTAGTTTATGTGTTTTTTTTAAATATACATTTTAGTGATACTTGTCCTTAATAATGTCCCTTACAAGCTGTAAAGTTGAGTGCAAAAAAATACAGTACAAATAGGATTTGTGCTGTAAATGTGTAATGTAATTTTCTTTTAGTTTAAACAACAACAAAAAAAATTATGAAGAAAAAAAGGATTAGTATTGAAGGGAGCAGGGATCAGTGTTGGTACTAATATAAAATGTCTATAAATGATGCCCAGAGCTACATAATAATAAGCACAGTGATAGATCAAATCTATTTGTCTGTGAAGAATGATGGTATATAGGTTTTAATAGCTTATCCGATCTTAACTACAGACAAGTGTATGTGATTCTCAAATGGGTGATTTCTAGGTTGAGTATCTATTTAAATGGAGCTGTTCTCATGCACACAGAGGAAATAAAGCTGTGAAAGGAAACCCTGGTGTCAGGATGAGAGCAGCTGCTCCAGGATCTGCAGCAGAACAAATCCTCAATCTCTGACAATCAGCAGATTTCTCCCATAGAGTAATAAGGCTCCAACTCCCAGTTCACCACAGGGTTTATTAACACACGCACACGCAATCATGCACACACATGTACCGACGGATCAGCAGCTATGCAATCGCACAATGGCATCTGGCACCAGATTACAAATCTATATTCATCTATTTTTTATCACAATGACAAAATCCATGTTCGCTTTGTCTTTTTAATGCACAGCCTTTATGTCAGACAATTGTTATTTTAGAATCAGTGATGCCTAAAGTTTCACTCATATCATAGCTTTGCAGGGGTCTGGGTAGGGGGTAAATCATCTTGTTAGGTTTGTCCTTTCCCCTAAATCAGGTCAGTGGGCACAGCACGTTCAATAACACGTCTCCCACACTAAGTGGGAGGATTCCACCAGCTTCCACAGATTAGGATGGTGAGATTTTGGCGATAGATGGAAGGACTAGAGGATGAGGAGACAGCAGATGGTGAAATATGTTGGAGAAAGTAATACAAGAAGGTCTGTGGGATATGACCAAAAATCTCATATCTTGGCATCAGGGTTTTAAGAGCCAGGTAACAATGTAATACTTGTCACAGTACGACAGATTTTCTGTAAATTCAAGCAAAAAAAGAAAAGATCACATGGTATTCTTATAACACAGGTGCTTACTGGAATTACTTTTTTCCATTTATTTGAAATATTAGAGGAGCACTAAATTTGGACCTTAACTGTGAATCTGCTCAAAAATATCTTAATAAATGAATAAAACTGATTCATGTCAGAGTTTTAGTTGGAAGCTCCTTGTTTTCCTTTCTGTCTTCTTAAGTGATGTTCAATCGCCTCCATATTCACGGTTTTATTGCCTTCATGTGAATTTCCTGTGTGTTCTATACCAAGTAGAAGAAAACAAAATTATCCAAATAATGAAAAATATCAGTGTCTCAGTAATAAATGAGTAATACAACAAAATAAACACTAGAGCTCAGAGTGAAAACAGACATAAATATTGTGGAATCACTTCACAATATATGTATGGCACAGCCCGCGATAAGAGCAAAATATATATATATGAAAACAAGCGGAAAAACTATCGCCTTGTGAATTTGCTAGAAGCGTGAGTCTCGAGAATGTGAAAACATGGAATAATGTTTCATTGTAATAAATCACTTCTGATCGGATTTTGTGAAATACTGCGACTATCACAAGTGGAGTGAGAAAATCACAAATAAAAACTGACAAGTCAATGTGGTGCGGTCCATGACGAATCCCTGCCTAAATCCAGCTACTCTAGAAACAATCCTTCCTCGCTGCATCCTGAGAAAAGCAAAGAGAGCCGATTGCCATGGCAACGATGTTGATCTATATTGCTAATATAGTAGGTAGGTCACGGTGCACCATAAAGAACTTGTGTAACTTTCAGCAGAATTGCAGCGAAGATAAAAGTGGACATAAAAATGTCATAAGAAATGAATAAAACATGTCCCTTATGTCTTCAGATGGCGGAAAATGAGAAGACGGGCCATTCAAAGTGAAATAATATAGAAAAAATTATAGAGGGCATGCACATTAAGTGGGTCAAACACCAGCCTTCAACCGTCTGATGCTTTCGTAGGATTTGAGAAGAACAGGGGTGTCGCTTGAGTTTCCCCCCCGATGAGACCATTTACAGGATGACCCACGGCCTGAATAATCCAGCTGCAAACACCAGACTGTTACTGTACAAGTCATTGGTGAGTAATAAGAGTTTATAGCAAGTAACACAATGACACTGGGGCATCACATGGGAATGAATCAAATTTTATCCTCATCATCAAACCCCCTGTCCTCTCAGCCTCCACCCATCATCACTACAGGACAAGGAGACTTTTATGAGGAAGTAAACCGCTGCTTGTCTGGATCCAGCACAGTAGAATAGCCTGGGGCATTACTGTAAAGGAAGCAGCCACAGATTGGCAATTAGGCCAACACACACACACATACACAGGAGAACAAGGGGGTTTACAAACCTGCCTGTGGAGATGACTGGCCGACTGTCCCAGAAACGACTGAAGCCTACTGTAGCAGCTCTCAATGGTGGCTTTCACTGTGTAACGTTAAAACCAAACCGGCTGTTCTGCACAACAATTAGGGTGAAGCTGAGCAGGAGAGCCCATCTTTTCCTCTCAGTCCAGTCTCTAAATACTAACACACCTTCGTTAGCAGGGGGAAATTTCTAACTGCTGGTGCTGGAAAAAAATACTCCAGCTCTTTCCATACCCACTGGGGGTGGGGGAGGTCTTACCAAACACAGGTCTGCTCCATGAGTCACTAGCACCCAAAGCCTGAAATAGCATTTTCAAAACAAATTTCAATCATTCCCTGTCCGGAAAAGGCTGCATTGTAATGAGGAGTGCACAAGTGAATGTTTTGGCTAATTAGACTGTCAACTGACTAAAGGTCTCCGAAGCTTTAAATGAATTGATTATTTTACAATGCATTGATTGGTGGCGTTAATCAATCATTGTTGTGGAAAGCACCGGTTAAAATCTGCCAACGTGGCGGACGGAGTGATTGATTACAAGTGACACATCAATGGATGTTGTGAACACTGTCTGCAGAATCCAACCACATCAACCTCTACATGCACGCACGCACGCCAACATGTGCATGAGTTCACATGTTAAGCACACGCATACATACATTATTCTGTTGCTGAGCCCCGCTGCTTCGATTCTACAGAAGCCCATCTGCACTACAGACCACCAAATTACTCTGACACTTAACTCATGTCAACATTGTTACTATTACACTCTGATCTGCTAACAGTTTACAGCATGCAGCAAAGTGTTCCACTGCGACCACAGAAAAACATTCAGCAGCTACCAAAAACACTGTCGACCAAATCATTCCCTTTCCCAAATAAAACGCAACCCACACTGAGAGAACAGTTCACAGCGAACCAAAAAACACCTCTTATGACCACAGAATTACACCTCTGGAAAAGCCAAAGATCCCAAACAGACAGCGTTGAAAGTGGTGCATGTGTAGAGTGCTCCACTAAATCCAGTTTTTGAGTATATACTATTCACTGGAAACAATGAGAGAAAGACAGGAAAATGACAGACTGAAAAAATCTGTCAATACAATATGAGACATTGACATAACAAAGCAGCATATGTCTAGTGTTGAATAATTTATGAATTTAAAAATCCAATATTTAACCTACAAAACAACATAAACAGTGCAAAAATACACTCAAAGTGACTGCAAATGACCTTCAATAATATAAAACCAAGTAAAATAAGGAGCTTGTATGTTTGTTCGCACTTTTACTTGATTATCAACCCACTTATGTAATACAGTACAGCACAGTTTGTTATTTCCAACACTGAGTTTTTCAATCAATACAGTAATGAACGACATGGTAGTGGATGATGTGGTGAAGTTTGTGGGACCATGGGAGATGATGTTTTCACCACCACTGCAAATCAGAAATCATTTTTACAGAGTATAAGGTAATGCCCTGAAGTTTTATTTACATTATGATTTTGATGTATATTCTCTTCATCACATTTAAATATATATTTTCCACTCATGTTACCATGTCTTATGAGGATGGGAACCATGCAGCAGGGTACCAGGAAGTGACCCCAGGTTACTGCAGTCAGGCCTAAACCTATGTGGTTTACAAGGAGAGTCACCTTTGCAACCTGATTTTATCACATTTAAATTAAAATAAAGAGCTATGAGTAAGTTTAAACAGCGATGTTAGCAAATTCAATATAACAACACTAACAGGTGACCAAATGAAATGCTGAATAAAATCGTGCACTTCTATGTATTTGAGTATATTTAGAAAAACTTGACAGAAGTTGTTGTTGGTTGTTAGGTCCCCTATCTATAAGCACATTTGCTTTTTTTGGGGTTCCCTTTCATGTAGATCTGTTGTCAACTTTCATTTCTGTGCATGAATAAAAATATCTGAATCTGAAAAAAAATAGAAGTAAAAAAAATCTGTATATATAGGTCACAATATTTTTCAACATAATGTAGAAATGATAGATGATATAATTTAGACCCTGCTTCCGTCATCACTGACTACCACATCCATTCAATGTGATCTTTTCCAATCTCTATCCAGCTTATCTTTTTCTGTATCTCGTACCCCCTGTTGAGTTTGCCTGTGTAGTCGTAGTGGGTGAGGTGGAGGGGTGCCCGCTGCACCACCCTGCATCTGTTCCAGGCAGGATGGATGTCAGCTTTAGGAGGGGAGTGTCTATGAGGCTGTTGACAGTCAAAGTGTCCCAGAGCGGGACAGCCCTGCCCAGTACAGGTCAAAGTGTCACCCATTCCAGTCCAGTCCAGTCCAGTCTGGGTGGTTTGACTTGATGTTAAAGGGCTGAGCTGATGAAAAAAGCGGGGTTTATATGCTGAGGAACTTGGGGTAAGTCAAAATCTCTTATCCTGATCCTCTGTGCTGATACATACTGGACTCTTACCAACATACACAAAGAGACAAAAGGGTCAGTGTGCATTCAACACCAATGTGTCTACTTTGACGTCAGAATCATTCTGAAAATGTCACTTGGCTTCTGAAAGGCGGCGTCAGCAGTGGGAGCACTCCAACGAGGAGCATCTGAGGCCGGCAGCTCCTGTCAGCCTGTCTGAACTCATGAGAAAAGCCTTTGACACCAGTTCATGGCTGCACTTTCTTAGATGAGTCACTCATTTTTGAAATCTGAGAAACCTTTAAATGCCAATGAGAATGAAGCTTAAATGAACATGCAGGCAGCCTTAAATGGAAACTTAAATCACCAAAACCTCCTCCTCAAGCTGAGGTTTGCGGGAGGCAGAATTAACCAAGACATGAGAGCGAGAAGCCAAGAAACACCGTGAAGACACACAAACAAATCACTGTACAGCGAGAGGCCTCTTATAGAAGCCAGGTGTACACTAGACAGACTAATAAAGGCTCCTGTTTCCTCTCTAATGGCTCCAGTATTTCCCCTCTCAGCAACACACTGCAGCCCTCTGAGCCATGCTAGTCTACCCACACAGGAGACGGCAGGACGGTTAGCGCCAACTTCCTAAACACTTAGTCTAATGTAGGAAACCAGTGTTGGCATTGAACCTGACATACTGTACAGCTGCATGAAATATTTGTCGAGAGCGTGGAAATATCTGTGCTGAAGAGACTGGATCGGACAATTTACCGTAATTACGATGTAATCTATATTTGACCCATCCAGTACTTCAAATATACACTTGTATTATTTTCATTAGTCAAAGAATCACACCAGACAATGTCCTCTTTTCATCTGTAAAATACTATAGTATAAGCTGATGCAAGATAAACCCATGGATTTTTTTTGGGGACATTTTCTTTTCATACTTCATTGTGTTGCTCTGATCATCATGCCCCACTTCAGCATAATGCACCGATAATCGATATCAACATGTCTAATGATCACTCTATTCACACTGTATAACAATCTAAACAGTTACAGGGTGATTATTCATGCTATTCAAGCAGAGGCGGTCCTCATTTCAAGTGAGTTGCCAAGTCTTTTCTTTTGTGAGAAAGCATGGATCTACTTTAAACGGCTGTTATATCATCTTTCATACGTCTATTGGCTAAATCACAGCCCTCGATTGTAATTTCTATAGAAAATAGCTGCAAAGACCGCAATTGCCTGCAGCCAACAGTTCTGCCCATCTGTCATCTGTCACCTGTGTTACCTGCAGCAGCTCGCCTCTGGAGGGGTCGGAGAAGCAAAGGGGTATTTAAAGGGGGCTAATTAGTGGGCTGCAATTAGGCTACCAGGTTTATTCTGGTCAGCATTCACAGATCCATGAATGATATGTGGAAGCTTTGGGTATGAGTCAGTGTGGTTTAATAAAATATCTCTGAAACGTAAGTCATTTACAGTTGCGGGGAAAAAAAATATTAGACCACCTTTGTTTTCTTTAATTTCTTGCTCATTTTAATGCCTGGTGGATCTAAAGGTACATCTGTTTGGACGAATATAAAAATAACAACAATAATAGCTTATAAGAGTTTCATTTCAGAGCTGATATCTTGCCATTTTCCATGCTTTTCTTGATAATAACCAAAATCACTTCAGTTCGTACATCAATAGCTATGACATTGTACTGAGAAAAACAGTGCTTTTATTCATTGCGTATTTTCTTTTCTGTCTCTTTAAGTCACATGATACACACAGACGTTAGTATTCCATTGCATAACCATTGTTTTTGATGATTTTTGATGGTCTAATATTTTTTTCCATGACTGTATAGACTCAATAATAAATTTGAAGTCAGTGAAAAGTACAAAAATGTCACAGCTAATGCAACAAAATACCCCCCATCCCCCTCTTTTCTCTCTTCCCTTTTCGTTTCTGAGAATTATCAACCCCCTTCTGAGAGATACTACCAAGAAGACTACTGAAAACTCGTACTGTCCTGAAAGTAACCATTTATGGTATTTTACTGGTACAAATAGCCCCATGTGCACACAGGTACTGACTTTTTACAAGGACACATTAAAGTGCCCCCCTGATGTGAATATGGCAGGAAAGGATTCTCCGGTCGAACATCTCTAAAAGAACAAGTATATTTAAAACAACGATGTGCACACATACGCAAAAACACTTTCCCCTCTGGCAGAAATTCATTAAATATCTTGTTACTAGCCTCTAGAGGCCATCGCTCATCAACGCCAGGGCAAACACAACTACAAAGACACACTTTCAGCATTAACACTGAAACCTTGTACGCTTTGAACTGAGCAGGAGACAAAAAAATTAGAGGCATATGGCTTCTCCTTCTGATGGAGGTCAACTGAAAGATGTTTACGGTTACCACTGACTGAGTATAGCAGGAGGGGGGGGTCAGTGTTTGTGTATGTGTATGTGTGTTTGAGTGTAATTTTTTCTATTCTTCTTGTCTGATACTGAAGACTCGCTCAAAGACAACATGTATGGTCCAGTGGAGACAAGAGAGCTCCTAACACTTTCCGACTGAGCGCTCAGACCAAATGGAGGAGTAAAGGACACACGCATACAAGCATGTGCACGTGAAGACGCAAGGACACAACGTGCACTAGCAAACAAAACACTTGTGTCTTCTTACTGTCCGGCCTGGAGGATGGAAGTGAAAGTTTAAACCTTAAGTAGAGTGGTTATCAGACTGGAACAGAGCTGCGTTTACACGACTGGGAAACACAAAAACACACTCTGCCTGTTTCCGGTAAGAAAAGTAGTAGTATCGCCTGCCGATCCTTCATCATCTAATTACTTGACATTACTTTTTTTTTTGCAGATTCCTATAATCATCGTGCCAACACCACAGGAAATGCCATCAAAGCTAAGTAGAGGAAGACCCCAGGTGCCCTGGGTAAAGAGGACGTTGTGGGTATAATTACCGCAGTGATGGAGTACACTAATCACAGTGACTGTTAAACATGGTATCTGTGTGTGTTTTTCTTCTATTTGTGTGTGTGGTGTTGTGTGTCAGCATCATCACAAGCACTTCAAATGATCAAATGACAAACATGGAGTATTTCCTTCCTCCTGATCCATCCAAGGAACGAAAAACAAACGCACGCACATGATTTTGATGAATTTACATCCTCATGAGGACGACAAGGATAGAAACACATAATTTTCATCCAAATGGAAGAAAGATTTGGGATTTTAAAGAATGTATAAGTGCAGCGGCTTCACCAGAGTGAGTGTTAGCATAGTTGCAGACCCACCCCTGCATTAAATATTTGTGGACTTTGTGGGTTAAAGACATCCTTTCCCTTGGTTTTCTCCAAAAGTAAACCTGTCCAGATGGAGGAAGAGGGTGAAACATGACTCATGACTTTTTCCACTGCCCAGGGTTTCCTACATTTTGCCTTACTCACCAGGTTACTGTGGAGGTCTTTGTGTGTTGGCCTTAGGTCCCAGTGGTTTCTACATGGCAGCCTTTCCATGAATGATGTTTGTGGCTTTCCTAAGAGCTTGTGTGTTTGTTTAGAAAGTTTCACAGTTCATTTTTCTCTTTTGGTCTTTTTTTTTTTTTTTTAATCCCGCAACCCCCATCTATGAGCTCTGAATTGGGACCACCCCTCTTTTGATGCTAATAGAAGAAGTCTGTATTCCAAGACTATTCTCTGTAGCATATCATTCAGCACTTGGATAAGCAGGGCATCAATTATTTGGGCACTGGCAAACTTTGAAAACACAGATACAAGTAATGCTAAATACCAACCAGTCATTAACTTGTTAATGTAATTAGGCATGGCTTTTCCACATGACACTGGTTTTCCGATGCTAAAGAGCATTTTAATGTGTTATTTCCTTAATTCTGTCCATAAATTACCTAGCTTTAGGAGAAGTAAAATTACACTTGAATATTCAGTCTGTCCTTTATTTACACTTAAAATAAATCCAACTAAGGGGGCATGATTATGTAGATACAGGGTGTGAAGCTTGTTTACGCTCTAATACCACCACCAATCCGAGAGGATCAGGCCCCTCTGATCCCTGAGAAGTCTGTGATGATCCAGAAATGTAGGCAGCTGTAGCTGTACAGCTGTTTGACAACACCCCAGTATATATGTCGGTCAGAGCCTGTAGCTTCTTGGCCCAGCACCATCGCATTGATCTGGGTCAAAAGGTCATTGATTAAACCGAGTCTCTCAGTCTCTAGGCAATGCCACAGTGTCTGCCACACACTCAGCCTCAGCACGCCTCACACAGCTGCTGCCGGTCGTCATGGAAACACTTCTCCGACTCCTTAAGACAACTCCCTACTCAGCTAAATTATAGTGTGCCAAAAGAAAGCCCTAAGAGACCGACTACAAACACACCGACAGCGAATAACTGAAAAAAAAAATATATAGAGAGGCTGTCAGATCGATTGAGATTTAAATCCAAAGCATGAAGTCATGTAATGACATCACTGAGACAGTAGTGGTCATCACTTTGTCACTTTTACAGAACCCACCCTCAGAGCTTATATTTACTCAAAGTTGTAAAAATGTCAGCACGAGATAGTGTGTTGTGTTATTTTATCGGGAAAACAGGACAGGGGCAATGAACCAAAAAAAAAAATAAAAAAAACCTTGGCACTGTTCGCTGCTTACAACATTACTCAGTGCACATCACTTGTTCGAGGAGCCAGAGGGCTGAGCTCTCACTCCTAATTAGTCGATGTAGTATAAATCAAACAGAAATCCAAACAAACTAGAGCCGAAGATAGGAGAACCAAAACACGGTCCTACTCAGAAATTCCCTGAAAAAACACTGCAGGGAGGAATCAAGGCAGCAGAAAATCGCCCCCGATGTACAATCTCAATAAAACATGCACCCTGGCATGTATATTTCAGAAGGCAGCAAGAATTAGCCCACATTCAGCAGACAGCTCCGAGCTCACACACCCAAACATAACCCAGACAGAGGAAAACACATGCATTTTGAAAAGCAGCAGCACCTGCTACACACTCCTGCACTTACAAAAATATGCACAAGCAGAAGGTTTCACTGCACTGCTCTTCACAAAATAAGGCTCAAGTAAAATATTTCACTCAAGTAGATGCATGAAGATGATTAAAGCAGCATTAGTAACTCACCAGGTCAAACTCAGCTTGCCATCAGTGTTTGAGGTTTCCGGTTTTCACTTTCTGCTTGAAATCTCTGTTAATCCTGTTCTTGCCTGCTGTGTAAATACAAAAGGTGGACTCTGATCTAGTTCAGCACAGAAGCAGAAGCAGGCTTTCTGAAGAGTCCGGATGCTGTAGTAACGCTGTTAAGGAGACGGCATGCTACTGCTATTACTCCTGTTCCCTCTCTAACCACCACGCTGCCACTCTCTCTCTTTCGCTCTCTCGTTCGCTCTCTCCTCCTCTTTCCCCCCTCCTCCTCCTCCTCCTCCTCCTCTTCCTCCTCCTCCCCTCACCCTCTACAAACGCACTGTCCCAGCCCCAAAAAATGTGCTCCTGTCCTGCACTCTCCCCGTCCCTGATCCCTGCACCATTCAGAGCAGCGGACTAAACAATGCCGCCGCCGCCGCCGCTCTGAAAGGAACCCAGGAGCAGTTCTCAGCCGGCAATAATGCCTCCCAACTGTCGCCATGGAAACTAATGACGGCCCGGGTTGGCAGGAGGAGGAGGAGGAGGAGGAGGAAGAAAAAAGGGGGAGATGGAGAGGGAGGGGAGAGTTAAGGGAGAGAGAGAAGAGTGGAGGAAAAGTGGCTGAATGAAAGATGGGGGAAGTGTGTATAAGTATCAGTGGGTGTGTCAGTTGTTGCCTGAGTGGGTTCCAGCAAATGAGTGACCTGGACAGGAGGGCAGGTTCTGGAGGATATCCTTTAGGTATTTTTGTTGGGAATTCAGATAATTACAGAGGTGGAGGGTCCTCTTTGGGGCCAATCTGTAAAAAATTTTAGTATAATAAAATGCCTGTCACCTTTGCTCCTTATTGCTTAGTTTTTTTAATCTAACACAAGTTCAACCCCCCCAAAATATACAGTTTATTATCACATAAAACTAATAAAAGTGGAAAGTGTTGTTTCTAATGCTGAAACTAACACGTTTTTTGCCAGCAACAGATTGTCTGCTTTTGTTGTGAGCAGTTGCTTAAATCTTTTGTAACATAAAGGTTTTGTTTTGTCCAGCCAGAACTTCAAATATAATATTTAATATAAAACCAAGAAAGTAATTTTTTACTTTACATGAAAACATTTTGGCTCTTAAAGTTATTAAAATAACAAATGCAAATCATAACGTTGTGTCTAAACCAAGTCCAAAACTCAAAATTATTTGATTTACACAAAAATAAAACAGAGAAACAAGGTATATTTTTCAAGCAAAACTTCAGATGATTTTGTCTATTAGGCTAAAATAACAAAATTCTTTTTTTTTTTTTTTTTTTTACAATAAAACACAAAATAACACTCATCTATGTGTTGAAAATGCTTCTTTTTTCTGACTGAATCTAGAAACAGCCGAAATTTTCTACTCATAATTATATAAAATGCAAACAGCAGTAATTCCAGAGTATATATTTCTCTTAGATGATTAATAATTAATATTTTATTTTTGGGGGTAAATTAGCATTTGCAACAAACACTATGATGCTTATCCGGGGTGTATATGTATCTGCCCCTATCAAAAAAAAAAAAAAAAAACATAAATTGATAAAATAATGAATAAAACATTGTCTTCTTTATTGCTTATCGACTAATGAAAATCTAATCAAAGCTGTTATTTCATTTTCTGCTGATTGATTGTATCAACACTGGTGCCTTTTTGTGAAAATAATTTGTGTTTCTAAAGTGTAAATAATCAATATTACTGTGTCCCATGGGGAGCCACATTACTGCAGGTCTCTGGGGAGTACATCCGTGTCTCTGTGCGACTTCCCCCCCAGCAGACATGGGGATCACAAAAGCTGCCAGAATGACGCGCCCAAGCTGCTCGAGCCCTCTTCATATGCACATATAATTACAACAACCCCCCCCTCCCTCCATATCGCCCCATGTTCCCTCTATCCCCACTCAATAGTTTGGGGTGACATCAGCCTGAAAGACGGGGTGACATTACCCGACACCGGCTCTGAACCCCCTAACGAATACCATCGATAACCATGGAAACACTGCTGAAATATCCTCGGTTTCTAAATGATATCGGAGCTTTAAAGCTGGCTGTGAAGAGAGGAGCGGAAGAGAGGGGGAATCTGAAGAGGGGGATGGGTCGATTTGGATTCAGGAAACGGAGGAGCTTTAAAATTGTAGGCGAGTTAAAAGTGGCTGAGAGTGGGTCAAAATGGGCCCCTGCTGATCCTCCTGTTGAAACAGCGACATGTACTCCATCCTCCTGCGTAAACCCCTCATCTTTAGCTGCGTATTCTAGGCCACCTCTTACTAAACTGATTGAAATTCTCAACACAGTGAATTATGCATCACACTGGACGGGGGAACAGGTGCTGCTCTCCACAGCTATAAAGCCGGCCGCTCACCCGGGCAGACCTGCGGTAGTAAAGTATTCTCACATGAGGGAATGACAAGATAGTGAATGTGTGCTACAGACGCCCTGGAGGGTAATCCAAATATGGGGAAAAACCCATTTCAAATAAGAATGGAGCCTTGCCTTTGTGGGTTATCTAATGAGCCATAGTGCTCGTCGCCCCCTCTTTACACCAAAGAGAGGAATGTGAGGCGTGGGTTAGGCAGGAATGTTCAACCTCTCACCACCTTGTTACCTCGTTTTATCTTATGTAAGGCTGAGACGGCTGCTCAAAGTGAAATTTGGAATTAATGGAGCAAATGAGTGAGTTTGATGGGCTTGTTACATCCTGGAATAAACATACAGAAACAGAGATGAAGGAGACCGTCAGAGACTAAAAGATGATGTTGGCACAGTTGACAACATACAGCCTTCTGTCACCCTTTAGTGTTCGCGCTAATTACAACAATGATCTCTTTCCATCTGTCTACAAAGAAAAAAAAAACAACTTTGTGATTATTTGCTGGCTCTGTTGCACACAAACCCACTCGTACACTCACTAAACTGTCCAAATCTTGTGTAAAGCACCGTAACCCCACTGACTGAAGACAGAGATGCCACACATGAGACTGAAACCAGTAAAAACACACACCTGATATCCTCCTGAAATCCAGCAATGCATTTTTGTCCTCTGTAGGGGACTAAAGTTTGACAGTTTTACTTAAAAATAAAAAAAAATGCTGTCCATTGTGAAGGACATTCAATGAAAAAATGACTAAATCAATAAAAATACTTGTAAAAATGTATCTGAAAAAAACTGTCGCATTATGCAGTTTCCAATAAAGACAATTGTATAACGTAAAAAAGCTGAAATTTTCACTTTCCTGGGTTTCAGGAGGATATGTCAAAGCACCCGCACCAGACTTGATATAAATTCAGGAAGAAGAGAAGAGACACTTTTTATTCACTTACAATTGTTGTAATCAGTTCAGTTCTGACCTGAAATGAAAATTTGTTGGTCAAGGCATTGCAAAGAATGAATCAAATTTTCATCAACATTATCATTTCCATGTATTAGTCATAGCCCTTCTTCATTTCCATTACTTGGGATCAGTATTGATGCAAAAAAAAATGTCATTAAAAATACAACATTAACCTCATTTATGATGTTTTTTTCTGCTAAATTAACATCAGCCAAATAAAATGGGCCAACAAATTTTGTGGATCTCCTGTCTATATGGTCCAAAAATGGTGGCATGATATAACTACAGTTCATCACCAATTGTCCATGATTCCATTATTCTGTGACAGACATGCACAAAATCCAGTCAAACATATGCAAAACACTGAATTAATACTTGTTGAAAGTCGTTCAAAATTCTATCGAATGGGCTTTCACAAGACGGAGTTCAATTTGATGCACAAACCCTTTTTTTTTCTTCTCTAGGCTCACAGAGGACTTAGCCCAGTTACAGTCAGAAGGGACTCGATACAGAAATCTGCATAGATAAATAAGAATTTCTTTTAAATAGCTCAGATCAATTGGCGGGTTGCTGCCACGGCACACTCGGTTTGTCTGCCTCGGCACGAACCCCGCAGATGAAAGCCGGAAGGAGGACACTAGACTGTTGTCATGGAGACAACTCACATTCCACAGCATGTTGACCCGACTCCAGGATTTTTTCCAAAAAGCCCTCGCGGAGAAACACAACACAGGCATGAATAAATCTACACGCCATACATAAACAAACAAAACAAACAAACAAAAAAAAAACACAAATGAAGGCTGGAAAATGAGAAACTTTTATCTTCATATTTGTCTTTGAGGGTCCTGAAGTGCTACTGAAACACAACATCCAGTCAAACCTCAGCAGAAGGAGCGGAAGGATACAGTTAAAAACAGCTGGAGTCCATCTTCCACCACTGACACACATTCACGATGACACTCTACGCTCTCGGATCAGCTTTCTCCGAAGGGAAATGCACTCACATAGATTCAATATACTCATCAATTAAGGCTTTCAAGAGGAAATAAGGTTAGATTACAGTTATGAAGGAAGACAGGTGATCTTCGGTGTCAGCTTTAATTGTTCTGTCTCTTTCCACCTTGAATATAATATAAGTTCTTTCCTTAATGTCCTGCTCAAATATTGAACCTGACAGCCACCTTTACGTTCACTCCTCAGACATTCAGCAGCTCAAAAAAAAATCAAAGAGATGTTCTAAATTAGTCTAACAAGCGCACTTCTACCCCTCCTTCCTTAGGAGTCACAGCTTTTCTTTAAAGAAGAGGCCATTAATATTTCACCCACAGGAGAATCTTTTAATTCATTATTAATATTTAAACCTTTCTGCCGGGGAAGAGAGGTCTTATCTGAATTACAAAGAAGCTACAGCCGAGTATAATCCCAGCATCTATGTGCTCCCTGACACAAAATGTATACGGTAGATCTGCTATCCCACTCTATTAAAGCAGCGGGTGATGGTGGTAAAGTCTAGAAAATGTATTTCTACAGTGGTCCCATGCTGTCAGGCCCCGGGGCACAGTGGAGACGATGGGGGCAAAGTACAAAGTAAAAAAGAGAAAAGACACAGAGAGGGCATAGGAGACTCCTTGGCTTTGTCAAAAATATGACTTTGAACATGTGAGCAAGAACCAAATAGTTATTCTCACATCTGTAGTTTTAGAAAAAGACTGAGTTTCACTGAGACCAACATGAGGATTTAAGAGAATAATTTTTCACAAAGCGTTATAGTTTGCCAAGTTATACCATTTGCGTTAATACACAACCAGGCTATTAAAAAAAAAAGAAAAAAAAAAGAAGAAAAAGTGATCACCACGTGGATTTAACTATGCAAAGATGTTCCACTGGATAATTACCGCAGAGGTTAATATGTTTCATCTGGTAACAAGATCTTTAACCTTAACTGAGGCGCTGAGAGGCTTCTCATTTATTAAACAATCATCAGTTTGATAGAGATCATAAAAATCACACAATAGCAGCAATCATCAGTCTCAACAGGCTTGTTAAACAGGCTTTCAAGGAACATGAGATGTCATTTTCACACATGGGTTGGTCATCCACACAACACAGAACGGAATCTTTGGGATGCATAAAAAAAATGAACGCAACTACAGATGGAAAGAATCTGACATTTATTGTGATGCTGCATAAACGTTGCATTGCATAAATGATAACACAGTGAATTTATAATCTAATCAGACTAAAAGTGGTTCAACTTTTTGTTTTTGGCAGTGTGTATCTGATGTGTTTGTGCTGCAGGGAAGTTTAACCCATAAAGACCCAAACATCAACCAAAAGCATCTACTGATCTAAACTTTTGATCCATTAATCCTATCAATACATGTAAAGAATTGGTGTAAAATGCAGTTTGTCGTCTTTTCATGGTCATCAGATATAAGGCTCCATAGTTACCGTGGAAACACCGTCATCTTCTACAACATTGATTCACCAGTAAAACCCATGGAGTTAGATCAATGACAGT
>JAPTYQ010000028.1:13257197-13268849 GCA_029814465.1 Ostorhinchus cyanosoma | reverse complement strand
GATGCTAATTTCAAGTAAAATTCTACATTATTCTGAGCTGTCACCCTTTGTTTATTCGGCCAACCCTCCACCTATTCGACACCCGTGCCAATTCAGTCACGCGTCATTAACCCTTTTTTTGTGGCTGGCTGCTGCACGCTTTTTGTCTGCCTCAGACCTACACAGACAACAGCTGGGCCTTTAATGATAATGCCTTCTTGTCTGGCAGCTTGTCAGGCAATACAACACTTAACTGACCTGTGTTCATTTCTAATAAGTCATATATACATCACCTCTACACCTCGCAGTAACACTAGCTCACTGGCTGCACTTCACTTACTGTTTTGCGAGACGTGACTTTCATTTTTGCAGACTCAAGCAAATACAAAGCCAGAACACACATTCTTCTTTTGATTAAACTTTCACCCTCTTTACTGTGGAGAATAATTCTGAACATGTCAGTGCAGAGTCTGAAAGGCTAAGTGTTTTGTGGATGACTGAACTTGTGTTTTAAATAGACCAGGGGCCCGGTGCCCCTCTTAGTGCCTCCGAGTGCATGGAGCTGCCTGTCAGCCAGTCTGGGGCATGCTGGTCCACAGAAAGCAGAACACCAACCAGCCCCCTGGGAGACATCCTCTCCTCCGCTTCCCTGGGGTTTCATAAGCACAGCACAGAGGCAAACAACAGCATTCACAGAGAGGAAGGAAGAATGAAGGAAACAAGGAACAGAGGTGAAGATGGGAGACTTGAGGGGGAGGAGTTGTTTGTTAAAGACAATTAGAACTGACAGGGAAAGAAAATGGAGAAGTAGATGAGCAGTCGAGCTGAAGGATGAGTGTGAAAGTCGGCTGAGGAAGGTGTGAGATGAGCTGCCTTCTGCTTTCACACTTACCTGAAACCTCCGAGGTCTGAATGCGACAATCATATCACTAATCACACATTAGCATGGGGTGCCAGTCTTTATTCATTACAACACAAGCACTGTTTTTAGGTGCAAATTAATGCTTCCTACTGGTTGAATTAACACTATTTTCTGAGTCTAATCTTAACCAGATGGTAAAGACACCAGCTGAAGGGATAAAAGAAATAATCTGAGCTTGTGGTTAAGATAATTCATTTATGACTTGTTTTCACTACTTTTTATACTGTTGGGTGGTTTAATCTACATCAAATCATCTTATTATTTAACTGTTCCCCAAAATCTCTCTAGGAACCCACTTTATGAAAACTTGAAACCATCCCAATGTGATCCAACTCACATTTAGCCTCAACTAAAAGCTGTAAAAAGTGTACATTTATGCATAAAAATATACATTTCTGACCTTTTTTACTGTCACGTACACATCACCTTTTAATGATGTCTTGCAAGTATGAGGTATTGATTGTTTTTTGTGACTTTTGATGAATGATAAATATGATAAATATTTTATAAATGTGATCTTGTTGGGCTTACACTGAGGTAATGTCTTGTCTTATGTTTGGTTTTAATTCCGCTCATCCATAAAATACAGAAACATTTTAAATACTTTATTACTGAGATAATTTTTTGACCAATGTATAGAAACAAAAAAGAATATAACATGAGTAGTTTTATATTTTGTCTTGATTCTATTATCAGTGTGTTATGAACATTCAGTGCAATGCAAACAAAACAAAAAAAAAAAACTTGCTTCTCTCTCATGAACCCACTTCAACCCATCTGGAGGATCCAGTCCAGACTTTAGGAACTGATTGTCACATGTTTTTAGAGTCACTGTCCTTGGAGAACCATGAGTCTCTACAAAGTTATGGGAAACAGCCCTGTTTTCAGCTTAGTGACAATGAATTTTCCATCTAATGCAAGAGGTTAAAGGGTTTAATTAGTTTAGCCGGTAAAAAAAAAAAATCCAGGGCTATCCTTTTGTACTTTTTCTCTCTATTTTAACCTTTACTAAGTGATTTATCCCCATTCTTAAAATAATACTATCTTCTGTATTTAATTTTTTTACAGTTAAACTCATGTATTTTCCTATATTTCATTCACTGAACACGTAGACATCCATTAAAGTTCAGAGTAAACTCGAAGTTTATTTTATCAACACAATGAAAACTGAAGAGCAAAGCAAATCAAACTGATCGTAAACCAAATGTCCATTTATCAAACTGGTTTTACTGGTGAATCAATGTTGTAGAAGATGACGGTGTTTCCAACGTTCACTACAAAGCCTCTGAACGTCCAAATGGGTCATACCTGATGACCATTAAAAGATGACAAACTGCATTTTACACCAATTATTTACACGTATTGATAATATTAGGGATCAACACTTGTATTAAACATTTTAGATCAGTAGGTGGTTTTGGTCAGTGGCAGTTGTTTGGGTTTTTATGGGTTAAGGAGGACTTTCTCCACACATAAAGGGAGGTTTAATCCTTCAGTTCCTGGCCAAACACTCAGAACTAACACATCTGGAGATATGTGGTTTTCACTGGGCAGGAAGAGGATGAAAGAAATGCAATTTGACAGACTGAAGGGAAAATGTTTGCCTCTGTGATGTAATAGAGTAGAAGTATGAGGTTAAATTAAATATATTTCCTCATGTAAAGTATCATCACTTCAAATTGTAAGAATCACACTTGAGTAAAACTACTTGGTAACATTCCTTTGCTGCCAACCGGCGATGTTGAAACCACACCAGCGGAGATCTATGGTCAGATCCATGAGTCACAGTAGGGAGGACACTCATACTCCACATCCAGTGTCAGGGCTGTGGAATGTTTTAATGCCTCATGAGGCTGAGCTCACACTTCACAGGTCATAAATTTACTAACGTCCTTCATGGCATAATTTTTGCTGCTGTTGAACTGTGCAGAAACGTGTTTTTAAAGTTGTCCATGTGAGGATGTTTGCTGTTTATCGAGAGCAGCTGATCAATGCACTCTGCTCCTTCAGGCTCCACATGGATTTATCACATGTCAGCGATGAGAAGAGTCTTTGTAAATGCAAACACACACTGGGCCTGTCTTTAGAGACCAGACCTTAAATTAATTGGCTGCAAGTGCATCAACAACTGTGGTGTAGAGACCCCAAGTGGTGAAACTTGATAGTGCATCATCTGAGATATGAAACAGCTGTTCTGCAGAATAACCCCCCACCCCCCTCCAACCAATGAATAATCACAGCACCTGCATATTAATAGAGCAGGCCTGATGCCATGGAATGAATCCCACTGACCCATATATCCTCTGCCAGCTGAGCAATGGGTGGGGAGGATGTAAGAGGAGACTGGCACCAACAAAGGCTGCACTGTTGTTACAGTGATGTCATTGGCTGTCAGTGAACTGCTGTCATTAATAGGCTGTTATTCACATTCAATCAGCCGGCCCGTGGTAAATGGTAGCCACTGCTTTCACTGTACTAAATCACAGTTTGACACCATCATTAATGTGATTGATTTGGGGTTTAAAGGTCGAGAATAGGAACAGCTGTTAGCATTGTAGTTTCGTCAGTGTGATAGCCCGCTCTCTCATCTCTCATAACAAAAGAAAACCTTTTTTTTTTTACTATGTTTAAGAGCACGAGCAGCATTTTGATTTATACTCTCATCCAAGTATCACTGTCAGACATTATGGGATTTGATCCAACAAGGGGAAAGTCAAAACAAGGGAGGGAATTCGTGCTGCCTCTTGAAATCCTGCATCCTGAAGGTTTTTACAATATGATAAATAAAACTGAAAAGTACTAAATTATGTTCACGCTGATGTCATTACTTGTGATGACTGACCGCAAGTGCAATTTCTTTTATTTGAGGAGATCAGTGGGTAAAAATCATTGATACAAATTGGTCTAAAGTAGTTTCACTTGTTGCTTTTCAGCAGCTTATATTATGAAAAATAAGATCTGAATCTAAAGTGACTACTTTTTGCTTCTTGCAATAAGAAAGAATAGGGAAATATCTAACAAAATTGAGAAATCTCTTAAAATAACACTCATTCTAAGAACTATATTAAGTCATATAAACTTAAGGGTATCTTTGCACCAAAACCATCTACTGAGCCAAAATGTTTAATTCCTATTGATCCACTAATCCTATTAATACATGCAAATAATTGGTATAAAATGCAGTTTATCATCTTTTCATGGTCATCAGAAAGGATACATTTAAACGTTCAGAGGCTTTGTAGTTACCATGGAAACACCGTCATCTTCTACAGCATTGATTCACCAGTAAAACCCATGGAGTTGGATCAAAGACAGTGGACGGACACACTTGGTTTTATGTTCAGTTATTATCCTGCCCCCAAAGGGGAACGAGGGTATTGTTTTTGGTATGTTTTTTTTTGTCTGTCTGTTTGTTTGTCAGCAACTTTATGCAAAAACTACTGGACCAATTTCCATCAAATTTTCAGGAAAGGTGTGAGGTGGTCCAGAACAGATCCCATTAAATTTTGGTGAATGTAGGTCAAAGGTCAAAGTCAAGGTCACCAAAAATGTGTTGATAAAATATAGGGTAAATCAGGTTAAACGTTTGCGAGGGGCGGGGTTTAATGTGCCTGGCACCACTTGCTGATACAGTAATCACCAATACATTTTATTTCTGAAATTTACTCTGAGCTTTAAATGAACATGTACATCACGAACGTATTAAATATAGGAAAATACCTCATTTACACAGAAAAAACACAAAATACAGAGGATTACATTCTAATAAATAGTGATAAATCACTTAAGAAAGGTTAAATAGAGAGAAAAATTTATTTGGGAAGTGACACCAAAGTAGCACTGGGTCTTTATGGGTTAAGAGTAACGATATAACATAATTCTTCACACGTCCATCTTTCGAGATCAAATACTTTATTAATGTGCCTCAGAATCCCTTATGGGTTTCTGTTAATTACAGTTTTGTGTTGATTTTGAAAGAGGCCTACAGTATTTTTTTGTCTTTATTATAAATCAGCGCAGAGAACCGCAGCACTAATTGGGCAGAGCGCCTGGTCTCCAGAGGCTGGACAGGAAGTGTCGGGTGTACCAAAGGTCAAAACAAACTGGCTCCGATCAGTGCGTAGGCGTATCTTGGGAAGGCAGGGAGAGGGGAGGAAAGGAAGAGAAATGGGAAAGGCGAGGAGGGAGAAGGAGGAGGAGGAGCGAGGCTTTAAGTGAGACAGCAGAGAAAAGACAGGAGGAGAGAGAGAGAGAGAGAGGGAGAAACACTGGTGTGGAGTTGTGGGGGTTTAGTAGGAGGTGGAAGTGTTTTTGTGCATTGTGTGAAATGTGATCATGTCCTGGAGCCGCTCAGACAGCTGGGAAGTTCCCCTGCCCCTGACTTCCAGCTGGGAACGCTCTGAGGAGACACCAGGGCCGCATGCTTCCTCGCTTAACCCTTTATCTGCTGCTGCTGTTGGTGGTGGGAAACTATAAATAAAAACACTGAAACATACTTGGAACTTAAGTCACATTTATTGATTTTAGCCAGTATGACTACCTTTACACAGACAGACCGCCTCTCTAATGCAAAACAAACAAATACTTTTACAGGATTAGTTCAGCAGTAATACATCAGACCAAAACTCGACTCATTTTCTTTTCTTTTCTTTTTTTTTTTTTTAAACACCCTGCCAAAAGTTTCCATGTTTGTTTTCAACTCTGTGTAAAGGTCCCATGACTGGGAAACATGCATATGACATTTAGCTTGGATCAATATGCCACTAATCATAATGCACATTATTGATAAGAATACAGTACTGCATGACAATTCAAATAAATACCAACATACGGGTGAAGTCGTTATTTCATATAAAGATATCAAACTTTCATTATGGATCAATACTGAAACACAATATGACAATATAAAGTTCGCACAGCTAATTTATTATCACAATGCTATCGCTTCCAGCAAACAGAAAACCTTTTCCTCTTTTTTTAAAAATGTAAAACAGTATCTAAATTGCACTTTTAATTTTTAGCTTCTTGTCCTTATTGGTAACTTTAACGCCTCAACAAACAAGCATTGGCTATAATGGCACTATTCAAGCTTGTTGATGCTTCGTTTGTTTTCTGTTTACTGAAAACATAATGCTTAAAAATGATGTAAAAAAAAAAAAAAAAGATTCAAGAATAAAAAAAAGAAAACAACAAACAAAACTCAAATTGGACAAAAAAAAGAAATATAAAATGCGCGCTCTGCACATTTTTCAACAATACTATTGATATCACATTACCTTCACCAAACAAAGCTAGAGATATGTAGATGTTTCCAATAGTACACACTGATCGACCCCAACACATTACAGATGCTTGGAGCATTTTGTTCAATAACAGGAGGCCAAAGGGATTTCTTTTGGTTCCCAAAGTTTGATAAAAAACAACCATTTCTTAATACCCCTGAATATTAATTGAGCGGATCACTGACCTGCAGAATTCAATACAATGTCAGTTTTATTGAGCTAATTTCAAAACTATCATCTCACTCATGCAGAAAGGGTTGAATTCCCTTTGCATTTATTGCTGCTCACAGTCATTTTGAACCCAAAGTCCTCACCTATGAAAAAAAAAATCAAGAAAACATAACACTATTCCTAAATTCTCCCTTGAAACAATGAAAGGCACTACTGGTCAGAAACAAAGAACTAAACAAACCAAAAACAAAACCCCAGCGCTCGCATTGGAGAACCATGGCCCGAACGGCACCTTTTCTCGGCTTGTTTTCTTTCTTTCGGAGTCTTAATTCTTTTCAACCTAAACGGTGTACCAAGATTTGGCACAATAAACGAAGAGAGAATGAAACAATTCCAATTTGGAATTTAATTGTCGCACTTGCAGAGAATTCTGAAAGTCAGTGATCCCATTTCAGTGGAACGCCCTCGGTAAGAAGCTAGGAAAAGTATATCACATCACTCAATTTTTCCCAAAACACAACTTACCTATTTGAATCAGAGCGTTGTCAAGTTTCATTGTGTTATTTTGAACTATTCCTAGGAATAATAAATACATGAAAAAACCCCAGAATTTGATCACCCTGGATTTTTTGTATAGAATATGGCAGTAGAACGAACATAAAGGAAAACAAACAGCATAAAATATGATGTAACAAAACAATTTAAGAATGATTACTTGATGGATAAACTCTTGAGGATAAAATCAGAATAGTAGGTCTGTGGTTTGTGGAGCCCAACGTCTTAAATTCAGACAATTCGAGAGGATGCATTTTCCTATAATCTTACAGCCTATACTGAATAACTCACAAACCATAGTACTACCACGTTTTCCTATAGGTTAATAATAGTCTGTTATAATCCTATATAATGAAAGTGCACAGATTAAGAAAATAATAAACTAAAAAATAAAAATAAAATCAGACAAACAGCTTGTTGCTTACATTGAGAAATGACCCCATGACCCCTGGCTTTCCATTGGAAGGTTACATTGGAAGATTGGACTTGTGAGAGATTGGCTTCAGTAGCGGCACGAGAACATACGAGATGATTCCACAAGGTGTTAAATATCCAATAAAAAAAATAAAGGAGGATCAGTTGATTTGACTTGAATTCAGTGTTTTGCTTTTTTTGTATTTTTTTCTTATCTTCGGGTCCAAATAGCCTACAGTGCTAACTCTTTTTCGGCGAACTCAATCGTCAGTGAGCACGGACCTTGTGTTGGTACTTCGTCATCCGTGCAGAGCTACTGTAATTACTGCAAAATGGAGAAACAAACAAATGATCAGCAATGGCATTCTTAGTCATGTCGCAGCGGCTGTTAGCACGGCGAGCGGCTGGTCATCATCAGTCCACACAGACAACGGGAAACGGCGGCTATAGTTAGTCAAAGCGATGGAGGCCGAGTTAGGAGCCCTGAGGCTGCAGATGTTAGGCTGGGAGCAAGTGTGTCAGACCAATGATAGGTTTCTGAGGAACTGGAAGTGAAGGGAAAGCACATTCTCCACAAAGTCTTCTTTATTTATTAGAAAACCAGCAGGTGCAGTTAGGAAGCCAATAACTCACAAGTACTACAACCTGTTGAAGCCACATCCCATAACCTGCGCCATGGGAGATGGGATTTTCTCAAATGTCATGCAAGTTAATGACAAAATGGGTTATGTCATGCAGGCTTACGAGAAATCAGAAACTTGAATGCAGAATACATGTCGAGGAACATAAAGGTGAAGTGGGAGGAGCCTGCAGGCAGAGGTAGGAGGAGCTTTTCAGGTGGCATGCAGTTATGACACCAGTATAAGCCAGACATTGATTCCAAATTAGATGGAGCTGGAGTGGAAACTGTTAAGGAAGCGGGGATCCTACTAACAATCACATCCTGGGGTCTATCTATTGCTCGGTGAATCCACAGAGCCTGTACAAGGGGAAGGGGCTCGACTAATTTGAATCAATGTCCTCTGGTCGATTGAACAACCAGTCTTTTTTTTTTTCCTCCAAAAATTACCAGGAGTTTCTTCCTCTGGAAACCCCTGGTCTCATTTCTCCACAGTATCAGAGTTCAGCTCTGAGCCAGACATCTGGCTTCCTCCACCAGTATGTCTAGCGTTCTCATATCTCCTCTCTCAGGAGCTGCTTTATAACATGAGTAGTTCTCCCTCCTCTACTCCCCAAACCTCTTTTCCTTCAGCGCAAACTGATAGAAACAGAATATATCGTACTCGCAAGTTACGTGAATCTCAAATGTAGTGATGTACCTCTACGGAGGCTGTTTTTTTTCTTTTTCCCTTATGTGTACGATAGCCTGGTCTCCATGCTGTGTGCTGTGACTTATGGATGCACACTCAAGCAGGGTTGACTGTAATAATTCTCTCTCTTTATATCTGAGAGGAAGGAATACTGTGATAGGATCCTGCAAGATTATAACCTGAACGTGATGATATTAAGAATATATAGTATAATATATAGGTTCTTATTAGTAGTAGTAGAAAAAAGCATAATTTGATCAATCTTGCAGGAAATCCTCATTTCAACCCTGCTTTTAGCATCATAAAGCTAATGTGTCTATGATCCACAAGCAGTACATGGATTTATTAAACACAAGCCCCACATTTTTTTTTCTATTTGCGTAATGCTAGCTTGCAAGGGGTTAAAGCTTTTGTGGATACTAAAACAGTACATCGCTTTGTCCTCACACACCACACACAAATAAAAAGAAATGAATGACCCTCCATTTGCAAAGGTTCAAAACAGAATACACACATTAGGGCCATTCACTTTAAATGCTGATGTACACACAGGCAAGTATCGGAGAACACATCGTATGTGAGGACATTACCTGACAAATATATTGAGAGGGCAATTCTCCCCACATTTCCTCATTCTAGTTAAAGGGTGAGTGGTGATGCTGGGGGAGCAAGCTGCTGACAATCTAAAAGAGAGAAAGTCGTTGTACAGCGACCGAGCAACAAACATGGATTAGAGACATGAGGAAAGGGTTTTTAGCCATATAACTGCACAGAAATTCTGCGAGAGTTCAGCGTAATCTTCCAAAAATAGAGGATAGGAGAAATAGGGAGGAGAGAAAGAAAGAAGAAAAATGTGTAAGCTTGAGTGGAGACACAAGGACAGGGCTTTACATCAACACACGGGTAAATATATCAAGTGTTTGGGGGTGACAGGCACTTTGCCGAGTGATGTCAGTTGGTTTTGTTTGCAGATTTAGTCATCCAGATGTGGGTGCCTTTTTGATTTGTGCTCTTCTAAGATTTGCTTCACTTTTTAAAAAAAAAAATCACCTTTTGATCAAAACTATATTGTATCTCTGTTCACAGTAATCGTTAGATCCATTTTAACGGAAGTAGGAACCTGAGGCACCTATGCTGAAGTGCACTTAATTTGGATGTGAAATTCGATTTGTCAGACTTACTTTCTCTCATTATATGGCTCTGAAAGAAATCCATCGCAACATAATGGGTCACATGGAATAGCCCTCCTGTATTTCACCAGACACCAAATAACCCCTTTATTTTTTAAAACAATGTAGAGCCCTGTAGTACATGTGTTTATCTAGTACCACACTCCTGACAACAGAAAAACAGTTAAAAAGCTCATAAGCATTTCAGCTGCAAAGCCATGCGATTCTACAGACCCTATTGTATTGGTGTACTAGCATCACAGCTTCCAAATGATCCTGAAATAAACACCTGTGGTCACAGGTGCTCCTTTTCTGCCCAAACAATTCCATCATAAAACCATCAGCAAACCCACTTCTGAGTTTTTGAATTTCTGTATAAAATCATTTTCTGCTCCCCGAGCTTAGAATGCTGGAGGAGATTGCATATTTTTGTTCCTTTATCTTCTTGTAAACATTTACGAGTGACCTGATTATTCAGTGGGCTGCTGGACACAGGTCAGTCCTGGGGTTCAGGGGGGAGACGGGGGCTTTTTCTTAAAGGAGCACCAATGCCAACAGACGAGCTGAAGAACAGAGGATGTCTTATTTAGTCACAAAACCCTTGGTTGGACATCCTCTATACGAGTCCCCATCCCAACAATGTGTTATTGTTACCAGGCAACACACTCAGGGGATCAGAACGAACAAGCACGAAAGCTGCCACCTTTTACATCATACGTACAGCACCATGACAGCGGAAAGAATAGACACTCCATAATATCCACAAAACCCCAAATATAACCGGGGTCCTACGATCCACATGCCATATATGTCTACTACAGTCCAAACGTCTAGTGCACACTGTACATACATCTGCATTCCCCTAAGCGTTTACACTAGCAGACACAAGCAGCTGGTTAGTCACAGCAGTCCCTAGAGAAGCGCAGGCTGGCCAGGGAGCTAAGCGAGCGAGTGGGGCTCTTTGAACACTAAGGCAGGGAGGGTGTGGCCCGTGGGACCCCTCCCCTCTGTACACAGCAGTCCTTTGCGGACATCCCAGCCGCCTCAGTCGCAGTAGATCTTGTACTTCTCGCTGCAAAAGACCACCGGGCCTCCCATAATGCCATTGGGCATAGCGTTGATGTGCTCAGGACGGCCGGAGCCAGAGCAGGTGAGACTCTGACTTACGTGGGGGTTGTTGGCGGTGGCGGTGGCGGCGGCGGCGGCGTTGGCGGCCTTGCTGCGGGTCTTAGCCCTGCCTGTGTTGCCTCCGCGCCGCGTCTGCTCGTGGTCGAACTCCAGGTCCTCGAGACGCTGCGTCAGGGCCAGTTTCTGCTGGATGGCCATGCGCAGCAGGGAGTTGAGGGTCTTCTTCTCATCCTCTGCTGCAGCCAGCTGCCTCTGCATCTCATCCAGCTGGGTCACGTACTCATCACAACTGCAAGAAGGACACAGACAGACATGTGGTGTCAGGTGCAAGATGATTCCTTTGAAGTGGAACTGGAGCATATCAGCAGAAGAAACAGTTATTTCCTGTCATTCCACCAGAGGGCAGTAGCAGTTCATATTACAGTTAAACCCAGTGTATGTGGGAGCTTCAGCAAATAGAATTTCTTTGACTTTCTGTTGTATGAGCAATGAATTTATTAGAGACCTCCACACACATTAAAAAATGATATTATATATTATTTCTCTGCATATCTGAAAAAACTACAAATCCCACAGACAAAAACAGCACCAAAGGATTTTCTCCAATCATGACCTTTTGCCTACTTCTACAGTTTTGTTTTAGATACCAGCAGGTGGCACCATTGGTTTACACAGAACAGAACTGATGGGATACTTGCAATCGTCACCAGCCTAAAATAACT
>JAPTYQ010000028.1:13246462-13257097 GCA_029814465.1 Ostorhinchus cyanosoma | reverse complement strand
ATATCAGTGATGAGATTATTGTTCCCTTCTTAAAATCCATTGTTTCTGCTTGGCTTTTGATACCATCACAAATGTTTGAATGTATTCTGTTTTTATTATTCTACTGTGTTATTTGGTATTTGATATTGGTTTATTGTTCTTATTGTTTTTCATTGTACAGCTTTTTTTTTTATGTCTTTTTAATATTCCTGCATTTTATTCTTTTATTTTGGTTTTTATTTATTCTTATTTACAGCACTTTGGTCCACTGTGGTTGTTTTTAAAGTGCTTTACAAATAAAGTTGGATTGGATATATTATGATCATTATCATTATTATTGCTACTATTTTTGTTTTATCTTATTTCTTAATCAGCACAGTCAGCACATTGTATATTGTGTGATAACTGACAATTGAAGTCTTTGTTAAAATGACAATGAAACATCTGTCCATTGGTCACCTTCAACCACAAACTCAAGATACTCTGAGCTATATTTGTTTCAGCTTAGCAGATAAAACTGTATTTTTCCTGTCACTTCAAGGTGTAGATGTGGCACCAAAGACAAATTAAGGTAACTATACATGTTCAACCAGATCTAATGTCATTCTGTTACCATCAGACGTCTACAGTAGGTTTTGACTAAAAGTTTTAGGATGTTGCTTAAAATCTGCTCTAGCTTTTCATAATGTTCGTACAAATATATGGTATTAGTAACGACCAAAAATGATCATGCTGGAATGAACATGACCTCTCTGAAAGGGAAAATCCTGGGTAAAATACTTTAAAAGTGTAAAAATACACCCCAGTTACTTTCTCTTTGTAACGTCTGACTTGATTTTGGTGATATATTATTGTATTATATCAATTCAAAACACTTAACTCACTTTGTTTGTTCAGTAATCATAGAAGATCTGAAAATACACAATGTCTGGGTGTTCATCACCACTGCTACAGTCTGTCCATAACGTCCAGAACAGGTGAGCGTACACTTTCTCAGACTAATATAAAGAGTTCATGTGCGGTGCAGGTTAAGAATAGAACCCACACACAAAGGATGAAAGCATTAAGCTAGGGGTTACTGAGAAGATCCTCTCTGCGTCACCTGGGTCGAGGGCTTGGGAGGGGGCTCAGACAGATGGAAATTGATTATGAGGTTATTCGCTGTAGCTGTTTATACCTCATATCCCCTTTTCCAGACATGATCATTTTTTATCTGTCCCTTCCAGTTCCAATATTTGACTGAAATGGCCCAAGATGTAATTTCGAACGCTCCGTACTGGCTGCTGCACTGCGGCATTATCACCTGTCTCCTAGTGCCCTTCTAAAGTATGAGTCTGCGGCTGGACAGGTATAAAAAAAAAAACTGGGTCATCCTCAGGGATTTCGAGGTGGCGGGGGTTCATATCCGTTCTCCATCTGCTACTCGTTTCCTCTTCCCTTCCTTTTTCTTCGCCTCAATCTTTCATTTATGTCAGCTTCAATCACACCCCCCCTGCCGGCTCTTATCTCGAGTCTCAGCCTGTCTTTCCTCTATAGCGTTGTTGCTACTATTGTCGTCTGTCTGTCTGCGTCAGTCACTTTCTCCATCCCGCTCTTGCTCATCCTTATTTTATGTTGCGCTGACGAAGCGTTCTGAATGGCATTCTTCAGTAATGACTGACACACCTCTGTTCAGGGCGGGGCTGGTTACATTAGTCTGTATCGCCTTATCCTCCAACGGCACTGCATGAAAGAAAAACGCTCAGACATCGTTTAACAGCAGGTAGCCTCCCTCTACAGTGCACTCATTCTTTATCCGCTATTAAAGAATTGATTGTTTTAGGAAACGCCCTCATCAGTGGGGCAACTCACATACAAGTTCAGCGCAAGTAAAACCACAAAAAATCTTTTTAATATCAAGTCATTCATCTAATGACTGTGACCTATAACAGTCACTTTCCTGACTGGCATGTGAAAAATATTACAGATGTTATTATTGAGGACATGTGACGTCCAAGCACCAACTTGGATATCATCTTTACTCTCACCAGGTCCCTTGAAGCTCTTTTTTTTAACTCTTAAAGACCCAATTAGTCACTGGCAACTAAAATCATTTACATATCTAAAATGTTTAATAACTTCTGATCCACTAATCCTGTCAATATGTTCAAATAATTCAGGTAAAATACGCTTTGTCATCTTTTCATGGTCATCGGATATGACCTGGACGTTCACAGACTCCATAGTGACCATGGAAACACAGTCATCTTCTACAACATTGACTCACCAGTAAAACTCACAGAGTTTGACAAATGATAGTGGACGGAGACACTTGTTTTTATGTTAATTATTGATATCGTTGCTGCAAAAGTCACTTTTTCTTCCATTTTCTCCCTTTCTGAATAAACCTCAACTTTAATCGGAGCTTTTATGAACATCTACATGATCAGTAAATTAAATATAAGGAAATACCAGATTTTCTCAAAAAAAAAAAAAAAAAAAAAAGCAAAAAAATGAGTATAAAGTTATAATAATTGTGGTGATTTATGGGTTAATCAATTAACAATGTTTGCATCTTATAACATGTTAAACTGAATACACTTATAATGAAATATAGAAATGCATTTACAAAGGCCAAAGAGGACAGAATTAGAGCTGTGCTATATTGGGAAAAATATTAATCTTGATTTTTTTCAGCGTTATGGAGGATTTAGGATTATAATCTATTGTTTTCTGGGTACATGAAGATGGATACAAAAATACTATTTCTTGAATTAAATATACATAAGACTGGAAAAACATACTCTCTATTGATATATTATTGACAGATTTTTTACATGACGCATTTTTATTTTTTATTAAGCATGTAACCTCTCAGGGAGAACAATGTGGATTTTGAATTCGATATATTGCTGATATTTTGGTTGTGATATTTGCAGCTCCACGTGGTTGTAGCCATGTGAACTCTGGCCTCGACAGACCACCATACAAACATAAACCATACCCTCCCTCCTCTGTATGCAGTTTGATTCCCAGTGGGACACACACCCGGACAATGGAGATCAGTGCTGCTTCATTAAACCCAGTATGAGATGGGGGCAGACCTGGTGGGGGGATTGTGGCCCTTCAGACGGTTCAACCTCCCTCCTGCAAAGGGGGTTGAGAAGGGCGTGCATTTTTCCCGGGAAAAATACAGGGGGGTCTATTCTAGGGACTGATGGGATACAATGGAAGCCTTTTTTAGGATGGCTGTGTGTGGTGGCACAATGACTGAGGGGGGGCTCGAAGGCGGCTGTTGGCCTTTTGAGAATGAACTTCCATCATATTCACATAATTCACAAAAAAGACTCTGATTCTTGCTGTGATGATCTACGGTATAATTTACATGGTTGCACAAGAAAACGATGTTGCTGTGCTGCTTCTGCTAATGTAGACGTGATTCAGAATGAATTTCTACATATGACGCATGCAGCAGCTGTTTCAGACCCTTCTCTTGTCTGCGATCTGATTGGTCACGGTGGGATGGATATTATAGCACAGAGGAGGTAATAAACATAAAGAAGGGACAATGCAAAGGGAATGGGACAAACAACAGAAGAGCACAATGCTTGAACGTATATGTTTCGGTGGAGAACGTGACTTCACTTAATGGTCTGGCTGTTAATCAGTGTGAGCCGGAGCATGTTGAGGCATGTCTCAGGAATGTTAGAGGCTGGAGCTTAACTGTTAACAGGACACCAGAGACTGCAGCTGGAGAGTCACACTGAGAGAAACCCAAGAGGACGCTTAAAAACTGTAGAAGCGTTGTACTTCTCCTACCAGATTCTCATGGAAAAGTGCATCCGAAATCTCAGACTGTAGCATGTGAACACACAAATGCACATGAAACCTGCGTATTCTTTCCATTCTACTCCATCTCTGTCCCCTTTTTGTCAAAGACCAAACATTTGTATCAAAGAGTCTCAGAAATCCACCTTTACAATCTTTGCCAGAGTAGTGATTACCATTAAAAAGACTGTCAAATTAGGATCCTGTAGTGGGCTTTAAATGAAAGCCGGCCCTCTTCCTCTCTTTCTTTTCCAGATGACTAGAGAACCGGGTGTTTAGCAGTGAAGGAGGATGGGGGGGGGACTAAGGATACAAAGGGGGGAGAGTGTGGGAAACCTCGGCCGGCTGAGTCCCTCAGCCTCTCAAAGGCTCCTCTGACCCAGTGATGCACCATATAGGACTAAATTTACATACCAATACATGAAACTCATAAACAGACTCAAAGTAATTCATGCATAAGCCATGACAGCTTAGTGGGGTGTAAACCTCAGCAACATCATCATCAGTGGAACAAGCAAAACATGTGTTGATGTGGAAGTAACAATGACCTGTGATGTCTTATCGATATCATAAGCATCCCCTGCATAAGAGGCTTAAAGAAACACACTAAACAAAGCCTCTTCTGGTGTCATTGTACAGTATTCTCACACCCTCCTGGCACTGCTACACAATGATAAGCGATACAACTCATAAGATCCCGGAGGGTAAAATGACATAATACTATGGTCTTCGGTCATTAGTGGGAGTAAGTTCTGGTTTTCTATTAGGCCTGGTTGTATCTGGTTCAAGTAGTTTAGTATTACACCTACACACTCGAACCATCTGGTTCTGCAGTGCGCCAAAGCTCATGACAACACAAACTCTTATATCTGCAGACTGAGGAGTTTTCCTACTGTTACTAATTGATTAGCCACTGCCGGTATATGGAGTTACTTCAGCAAGTGCACTTCAGAGATGGGTATTGAATTACTATATGGGTAAGATGAGGGGCACTGAGCTGCCCACACATTCCCTGTAGCTTCTGAAAGCTACCTTAATAATACCATCACTCCCCACCCTATTCTTCCTACTCTTCCTCTTCCCCACTCTCCATGCATCCTGAGTTCTGCTGTAGATTGTGGAGGCGTTTTAAGAAGAAAGAGTGCCTCAGCATCTCGTGGTAGCCATCTGGCTGGTGTGGATCTGATATTGATGTGGGTATCACGTTTTTAAGAATATACAGTGACAAAAGGAGCTGAAAAAAAGGTGTAAAAGATTTACATCCACCTTGTCATGCTTTAAAATGACACGTAAAAGCAGAAAAAAATACCTACTCACTCATTTTTCTTACCTTCCTCAAATAAATACATAAATACTGAAACAGCACGTGAGCATTTGTCTACTATGAGTGGTGGGTTGAATCTATAATCCAGACCAAGCTGAGGTGGGATTATGCACAGAACCTTTGACCGGCTTCTCCGGCTTGAAATCAGAAAGATTAGCAAGTGTGTCAGCCCATCTAATCCACACACATACACACACATTAAGTCGCTGGTCAAAAACATCACTTAAACAACATATTTAAATGAGACACAGTGGCGTCTGTGATCTGTAGTCGGTATCACTGCTGCTTGAGAAGGCTCAGAGATTACAGTAAAATACTACAGAGGAAGAGCCAGTGTATGATACATATGGATTCATTGGGATTACAGTTTAATCTTAACTTTACCTAATGGGTGTGTTTTGTCTTTATATGCTGAATATATGGGTTCTATAGTATATGCCAATGTAGCCTCAAATGGACAGTAACATATTACACTGGGATGATATGGAACACATCAAATATCCATAGGGAAACATCCATTATGGGGAAATTTACAATGATGCGGTTAAACTTTTTTTGGTGTATGTTCCTTACCGTGTGGCGAACATAGCTCGGAGTGAGGAAAAGGTGGCGGCATCTTCTTTGAGCGCTTTGAGCTCGTTCCTCAGTTTCATCATGGTCTCGGTCACCATGGCCTTTTCGTTCTCATACTTGCTCTTCAGGTTGGCCAGAGCCACTTCAGCTGTCTGTTAGTGAACAATAAGAACATATGCGTCAGAGCAGCTGAAAGGCGTCCGAGGGTCTATTTCCTGTTACAAGAAGTCAAATTGTGGTAATATGGAGCTCCTTTATTTGGTCACATGCGTGTCACTAAGGTGGGCTGTCGAGCAGAAGGAAAGCATCTCACAACACTTCATGACAGCTGTTGTTTCTGGTTTAAAAGCTAAGTGTGTGTGGTTTATGAGGGCCTTTCATGTCTCATGAAACTAAGTAACCACAAGCATACTTTAAACGGCTGGCAGAGTAACTAGATACACACTCTGTCTTGGTTACAGTGTTATTCTGCCATCCAAACCACACAGACACTGGGCAGCTGACACAAGACTGCTGTCTTATTACAGAGATCGTCTGCCACACATTTGCTACAACAGCTGAATAGACCTGAAATAGCTAACATCCTCTTCTTTTGTTTCACTCTTTCAAGGAAAAGTAGCGAATGTTTAGGACTGATATGTCGTAAAACAGACGTCCTGCCTGTCAAAGCAGACAAGTCAAAACAGATCCACTTACCTGCTTGTTGGCCTTAAGGACGGTTCTTAGAGTAGCAATCTGTTCTCTCTTGGTGCTGAGCAGGGATTTCAGTTTGAGGATCTCCTCCATGCAGGCTTCCTTGTCTTTGTCAGCAACGGTGCCAAGCTCCAGAGAGGCCACTCTCTGGCGAGACAGCTCTGTGGTGCGATCCACAGCCAGCTGCAGGTGCTTGATCTGGTCTCTGATGATAGCCACCAGGTTGTAGATGTTCATGGGCTCACGACGATGGTCAGATACAGGAGAAGGCAGGGAGGAGACGGGTGAAGGTGTCCCGTCGCTCAAGTCGGTCTTACTGGGATCAGGGAAGAGGCCCTTGGTGAGCAGGATGGGAGAGCGGCGTCCACGTCCCTCTGGGCTGCTTCGACCACCTTTACCCTCTTTGTAGAAGTCGAGCATGACGCGGTTGGGGGTCTCGTTGTTGCACATGCAGACGTGGTTGTAGAGGGTGGCCAGTTCTTCACTGAAGGTGACCAACTCGTCCTGGGCCACACTCAGACTACCCTGGGACTCACCTGCTACGTCACTCAGCTGGACAAACAAAGGAAGGAATGCATCCATTAGCCTCCATAAAATAATGAAAATCAGTTGTGAAAAATCATCGTAAGTAACCGAAAAAGAAAAAAAAGATAGGCTTTAAAAATGTAACCAACTGACACAAAAAGTGCAGTTGTTAAAAGTTTTTGTCAATGCATAAATAACGTATCAGCATTGAGAGTAAAACCCTACCTTGCGCAGCTCCTTCTCCAGCTTAGACTTCTCTTCTCTCTCTGCCTGACTTGTTTTCTCCAGAGTTGCCAGCTTCTCACCCAGTGTTGTCACATCATTCTCGAGACGGTTACGTTCATCTTCGTAGCGTGACTGACAGGTCTGGTATTCTGCTTTCAGAGTCTTCAGTTCCTCCTTCAGCTCCCCTGCCTCAGACACTGCGACCTAGTGAAGCAAAAATATTTAAGAATGCATCAAATCTGAGAAAACCTACTTAAGAGACTTATGCATGCCTCTTTAGTCATGCAATACACAAATGAGTGAACCATAAAATCTTAGATTATCTTAAACCAGAGGGATCATACCTTGTACTTGCACTCCAGGATCTCAGGTCCGTTGATGTCCACCTCGTAATAATCTCCGTCTTCGTGGCTGTCGCGCTCTTTCTCGTTGTCCAGGGCAGACTGGCGCTCCTTGCTGGCCTGAAGCTTGCGGATGGCATTGAGATTCTCTGTGAGGCGGTTGACCTTTTCCTGGTGCTCGGACAGAGCGCCGTTCGCCTGCTCTAGTTGTTTCTGTGCATCCTGCAGGGTGGACAGCAGGTTGACCTTCTCACGTTCCATCTGAAAAGAATGCAAAGACACAGATTTGAATGTTTTATGCTTCATTCGTGCTAAGATCTGCATTTCGACATTATTTTATAATATGTATATTGTCACTTCGGATTAAAAACAGTGGATAATCTGCCATGTGGTAGCTCTCCCTAAAATTAGGCTTATGTTGCCAAAGTATGCGGGGATCGCAACACACTAGTCCAGCATCAAAGTCATCGTGCCCTTGACAATTTACTGGACAACATTCAGCTCAGTTCTGGCAGAGATCCTGGACGGGTCATCTTACATGCACCCAGTTGTGTCATATGAGCTTTAAGCTATTTCAGAAGTTGGACAAGATCACTGCATTCAAGTCATTAACAGTGATACTTACAAGACAGAATTATTTTTTATTGCACATTAATAGAAATAAGCAGCAATGGAAAGCTGATGGTTACAAATTGCTAGTAGAGATACAAAGTACATTTAGTACCAACAACCATTCATCTTTAATTGTAACTGTAGCCTAATTAAACGGTAACTGTAGTTGGATTACCTATTTAAATAGTAAAATCTAATAGTAAAAAATTAAGTCACCAGTAAAATCTATGTAGTTTGACAAATGGCAGCGCTTGTAGATGCTTGTTTTTACATTCAGTTAATGTTCAAAAATTCAATGAAAAAGTCACTTTTGGTTTAGTTTTCTCTAGTCTGATATATAACCACTGAAGTTACTCTCAGCTTTTATGAACATTTACAAGGTGACTGAATAATAAATGGAGGCAAATCACTTTTCATTTGGAAGTCACTAAAAACAGTTTGATGTCTTTAAGGGTTAAGTAGTGACTCCAATGCACCTGAAAAAGATTGAATTTAGAGAATGGATTGAAGGGTAATGAAAACACTAGAAACTACTATCCATCATTTTCTAGCAAAATATTAAATGTATTAACAACCAAAAATAGCAGGTTGATTCTCTTGAAGCAGATGTCTGACACTGACATATGAGTAGCTGATCAGTATAATGAAATGAAAAGGAAGAATACAAGAGAAGAGCTACGAATAAGGAAACCTTTGTTCTCTCTCCTGTGATTGTTGGTTGGAATCTATGGCATGACCCGGCAGGTGGTTTCACTAGGCTTTGACTTTGAGCTGGGTCATATCAAATATTTGGCTTTGTCACAGTCTGTCAACTGCACGGTCGTCAGAATCTTAGCAGGGCACAGTAAGGTAACTTCAACTTCACACAGTGATCCAACAACTCTGTTCATGTTTAATGACAAGAAAAAGCTAAATCCTTAATCCCTTGGCCTTGATAATAATCATCCACAGGTCCCTGGTCCTTTCTGGTAACCATGGCGCCCATTCAGGCGTGGCCTTGGGCTCATGGGGTGGTGATCAAACAGATGGCTGGTCCACCGGTGCCACCACCCGCCGCCTCACAGCCCATCAGGGCCTGCAAGGGTTTGTGTCTCACCAGGATTAACTTTGCTATAAGGGGATTTAGATGCATGCAGCAGCCTGGGTCAGGATCTAACCAAAACACTGCAATGAGTCACTCACTCCTGCAAACACACCTTCAGACCTTCTGAGATAATCCCATTGTCTTTGGTTATTTTGCAGAACTTGTAATGCCTCACTGATGGAGGTGCTTTATTAATTAGACTTGTCAGTTATTATTTGTCTATTAAATGATCAGATGTTATTAAATGAAAAAGCACATCAGTGACCTTTCATTGTTAAGAGACGTGCTTCATTTCTAGTTCTTATTAAGGTTTTCGTTGTTATAAACTAACCTGCATCAGCTGTTGTTTGAGCTTCTGGATCTCAGAGATGTTCAGTTCACTCAGCAGGTCATCTACAAGGCTGGGCGCGGGACGGAACAGCTCCTCCTTTTTAGGTGAGGACACACGGTTATCGTCTGCGATGACACTGGCAAGTTTGATGAAGCCGTTCTCGTAACCATGGAGAGCCTCATCATTGTTAGGTTCAGTGGCGGCATCGTCGCTGAACTTCAGACCATCCAGAGAGATGCTAAGAGGGCTGAGGATGAAAAGAAATACGAATGTCATTTATTGTTGCTTGCAAGGAACAGTGAAGTTGTTTGTGCTTTCAGAGCAGTACCTGTGGTACAAGGTGTCTCCAATGCTCATGTAGTGGGAAAGCTCTTTCCTCAGGGAAGCCTTCAGCTCACGCTCTGTCTTGATGGTCTCCAGGGCCTCCCCCAGCTGACGCTCAGCGATCTCTTTCAGACGGATGGCATCCTCCAATTGGCTGTTAAGGAACTGAGTGTCTTCCTCCAGACGACGGATCTCGTGCTTCAAACCCTCAAACTCCACCTGGAGAAAAACCGAGTGGGACCCACTTTAATATGTTTTGGATTTACAAAGATAAGAACAAAAAGGAAATTTGGTTTCAGGCTGGCTCAGTAGGGTCTGACTACAAAAATGACATTATTCATGATAATGTAAATCCAGAAAATACCCATTTAATTTCCATTTCTAATTAGTTTTTAGTTAATTGGATTTGAGAATCCTTTTTATATTGGGTGACTAAAAAGTAAGAGCTGCTTTGTTTGTTTCATGCCCTCTGTGATGAATATATAAAACATAATCCCAGTTGACAAGGGCATATGGAGAGAATTAACAGCTCAACCACAAAAAACCTACATCAAACAGACATATCGTACTTGCAAATTCGGCTCTTTTTTGTTTGCAGATGTGCAAGCTGATTTTCTCCGTATCCACTCATTTGAATAAGCCCAGGGAGTGCATTTTGTACCATTTTATGATAACATTCTTTGGTCTGTTGAAGAGTCTTTCTTAGATATTCATAACCAGACGGGACTGCCGTTTCCAGGAATTAAAACACACACACACACACACACACACACACACACACACACACACACACACACACACACACACACACACACAC
>JAPTYQ010000028.1:13209779-13230541 GCA_029814465.1 Ostorhinchus cyanosoma | reverse complement strand
ACACACACACACACACACACACACACACACACACACACACACACACACACACACACACACACACACACACACATATTATTTCCAATTTATTTCTCTCTTGTGCCCTACAGCCAGCCATACTGCAGCACCAGGTGCTCTCACCATGCTGAGGCTTGTTCTCTTATCTGAGGGTTATGGAGGAAGAGGCGAATGTTCCGCGCCTTGTAGGGTTCTAACACCAGCACAGCATAAAACTAATGCTGTCAAAACATGTAGGCAAAGCAGTGGTTGCTGAAGGCAAAGAAAAACACTACAAAGAGTATGTACACAAAGAGGTGAAACATACCCGGGTTCATGAGAGATTTCGCCTGAAGTAGGCTAGCTGAATGTTATACTATTATCAAGAGACATGGAAGGGCGTGAACCTCCAAAAAACAAGTATGAAGCTGTGCCAGACTGGGGATGTCCTGAGTTGCAGTGCAGGACAGTGAAAGAGAAAAGGCCTGAGGGGATGGAACCACTGGGAAAAGGCAGAAACACATGTAAGTGCACGCACACATCTCTCTGGATATGAGATGCACTAATCAGGCTCATGAGGCCCTTTACACGCCTGGTTAAAAAGTCATCTACAACCAAAAAAAAAAAGAAAAAATATCTGAATAGGCTAATTGGGTTGCAGTAGCTCAGTGATACAATCTCTGCCTGTGAAAATCTGGCTTCAATGATTAAGTGCTTGTTAGGGGTTTTCAACACATGTGGCTGGGGAAAACTACATTTCATATTTTATTCACATGATACATAAGCCACTAATAAGATTCTGTGTGAAGTCTTCGGTCAAATCAGAGCTCATGTTCAAACACGCTGCTGTTCTATATTCAGTGCACATCTGCAAAGGCAGGAGTTTGCAGACACCTGCAAAGGGCCGGGTGCCCCACTGCCACTGTATCTGTCTCAGCCTGAAGGCTCTGTGCTGTGGGTGTTTGAAGCCAGCCTCCTTTGTTATTACAGAGTAAAAACAGTCATTATGCCTCTGGCAGGCAGGTAAAGAATGTGAACAGTTTATTTAGCCTTCAGTGTATGTGATACATAAGATGGGGGGGCAGCTATAACATGATACTGAGTAAGTAGTATAGAGAAAAAAATCTATTTTCATGCCACTCATGACTGAAGGACAAGCTACACCTAAAAACAAACCATGTTCCATGAACAACATTTACAGAAAAAACAGATTTCGGTGGGGTAAAGTGGTTCCTAAGGAGGTTTGTCTTGACTTGCATTACTGTTTTTGTTTCTTTCTTTTCGCCAAAATGAAAAACTGCCTGTTCAGTCTTGTGCAAGGGAGAAAATACTTATGTCTTCAGTATTGAATTTCTGCAGTCAATAATCAGAGGGAACCATCTGTTTTCCCCTGGTTGTTTAGGGAGTCTATTGTTTGGCTGCTAAATCTACAGCAGTATAGAGAAAGAAGACAGAATCTCCAGGGAGAGCATACACTCAATAGGTCTGATATATTGCACCACCATATCAGTGTCTGGGATAAAGTCTGGACCCTTTATCACAGTTCATATCACAGCTATGTTCCGTAGCAGCTCCAGCTCGGGGTATTCACAACCTCAGTCATTTGCAATGCAAAGAAAGCCTTATCGGAGCCTGCCTGGAGTTGGCCTGTTTCCCCTTTTCTGCCTACTGCTCTACGTCTGGATGAGATCTCCCAGGTCCACGCGCCTGTACCCCAGGGAACAGTCGTCGTTATGGTTACAATGCCAATTACAGTGACAGAGCGGGAGGCGGTCGGTAGAGGTAGAGCAGGAGGGGTGCCACCAACCCAGATGGCTATTTCAGAGCTCAGCCTAGCACAGATTGCTCTCCTCCCCTTTTTTCTGGCAGCAGGATCCATGTGCCATGCCACTCCAACTCCAGATTTGTTTGCAGAAAGAGCAGGTTGGTCTGAGGTTGCTTTGATATATTTTTTCTGCTTTGAACTATTGGGCCAAGCCTACTTTATGGTAAACAAGCAATCGACCAGACTCAGTCTCTTATTTGGTACATATTTCAGCCTATTTCCCAAAAGACATTGCTCTCTGTGGAACCTTTACATGTGACTTCCACAGATGAACAGCCTCTTGTTGTTTCTGACAGAAATGGCAGAGGAGGGGAGCAGCTGGGGCTACAGCTGGGACCAGGCACACACATAAACACAGACACACACGTTTATATATGCATACACACATGAACACAGACCAGCACACTTGTGATTACATATTTCTAAGTCCAAGGTCAGGTTTGCAGGAGGGAAAGGGGGGAGGGTGAAGCAAACATAAAGTATGTTTGTGCTAATCTACACTGTTAGCAAGACCTTACCAATCACAACACCAATAACCATTCATTAGATTAATGTTGTGTACAAGACCCCAAAGCATTCCCCCTCATCATCTGAGACTCATCCATCAGGTTGGGAGACATGTCTAATCAATCTGGCTCTATCATTGACAGAATGGGGGATGGGATGCACCCGTTAGCTTGTTCCCTGACATTTTCCGATGGATCTCATATGTTACCTTGTTACCTAGCTTAAAAGTTGCTATCCATCACCAGTGATCTACTTCTGTCCACGTTTCCCCCATTTTGACCATTACTAGGTTAGAGTCTTCCTCTGATCCCTCCATGCTGTGTCCCTGTATGCCCGGTTCCATTCACCCTCCCGAAACATAATGATGGTCTCTTGGGCAGGTCCTGTCCTCCCTCCCACCCAGACAGAGACTAATGACCTCCCTTGGCCAGTTGCAGTAATTAAATCCTGCATGTGACTGCGTGTGCACATTCTCCGTAACAGTCGGGTTAAATTTTGGGTCAGTGTAGCAACCTTTCCTCATGAGACCTTGTCAGTTGGAAAAGAATGAGGTAGGGGATCAGAAGCACCAGTATGCATGTAAAGACTATATCTGTGTGCAAATAAAGTAGAGATTACATACAATAAAGTGCTTAATCCAGTGAATACACTAAGCCTTTTCTTGTTTAATCCATGTTGGTCAGCTCTACAATGCATTACCTAAAATTCTGTCTTGAACAAAAGATGAAAGATAAGTCGAAACACAATGTCACAGAGTGAAAGAAACATAGATGCTGAAAACAGCCTACCACTCTTTCATAAGTACATAATTATAACCTGTGTTTGCAAAAAGCAGCTTGTTATTCTTCATTTAAAGTCCACTGCACTTTAAACTCATTAAACCAGCTGATGGGGGAACCTCTATTCTTCTCCCATTTAAAAGAGTGAGTTGGTTCCCACAGGAAACTCATGTTTTGCACAGTTACCCCTCCCATCAATCCTCTCTCTCTTGCTCTGCCTGCTATCCCCATTTCTCAAGGACCCCTGAGAGACTGGCATGTATCCAATTAAAAATCCCTCCCCTTCAAAACCCACAGTCTAATGTTTTTGGTGTAGGCTAGAGCCTGCCCCCTGCCCAACTATACAACTCTGTCTTCTCTCTCCTCCCTTTTACCAATTTCTATTCCCAGTTCCTCCCTCTCTGTGCCTGCCTGAGGGTTTTAAAGCAGTGGCTCCATGATTCTGCTGTGCCCCCAGACCCACTAGCCTATTTACAATAGGAGCCTGGGGAAGAGGAAGGAGGAGGAGCAAGAGATAGTGGCTGGGAGTGGGTATGGAGTGTGGGGCGATGGTAGACATACCGCTGTTCTCTGATTGCACTGTGGTGTTAAAGTTAAAAGGAGCCCCAGGGTGAAGGGACAACCCTTTGAAATTGGGTTTGTTCACGTCTGAATAGGTGGCCTATTAAAACGAGAAGACGCCTTTCAGAAGTTGCCCTGTGGTTTAATTCATTTAGCTGATATGGGAGGCGCTTCTCTGCCCATCAGGAGACGACCAACATGAGTGGACCATGTAGAATTTCAGAGATGGGTGTGCCAAAGAATGTAAACAGAGAAAACAGTTGGTCTAGATCTCATCCCTGATCTCGTCATGCACAGAAAAAAACTGCACACACACACACACACACACACACACACACTCTTCTTTAATCTGAGGATATGGGTGGCGGCTGCTTGCAATCTTGGGATAAATGTGTGTATATGTCTGGGGGTGGAAGGGGTCAGTACACCCACCATCTGTCCCCTTATAGTGGTCACGAGCAACTCAGTCTCTTTTTGTCATACAAGTATGCTAATGAGCACAGGCCTGCTGCTCTTCGCTTAAGGGGATAAAAAAATATCCCTAACGCCAAAATTTAAGCTAACCTACTTGTGTCAAAGCCTAGAGTCCAGAGTCCCTCAGTATATTATAAATACATGACTGATTTATATGGTGTGATTGCTTCCTGGACACAACTGGTGAATCAAACTCTCTCTTAACAGACATGGGATTTTCCAACACATCTGAGATTTTAAGCCTATGAATGAGATTCAGTTTAGTTCCAACACCCTGAGAAAAAGAAGAAATAAATAAAAGACAGTTTCTGAGGCACAAAAGTGTAAGAAAACCTCAATGAAAAAGTAATTTGAAGCTAGGTCAAATCTGAATAAGTCTCCTGTCACTTCCTGTCTTTGTGGCCAGAACACTGTGAGGAAACACAGTAGAATAATGTTTGTTGATGTTAACACAACAGGGAAGGCGAAGCGTGTTCATTTAATTTACGAAATAGTATTTATTGATTCATTTGTTGTGAAACCGAGGTGACTGCTTGAATGATGGCCACATCATGTGATTTTTTTTCCCCCCTCTGATCCATTCTAAGCTTTCCGGTCTGATGCAGAGCCATATTTCACATCCTTCCCATTTGCTATAAACAGCCAGACTCTTCACAAGTAAACAGGATGCAGAGCAGGGGGGACGGAGTCTGAGGTTTGACTACATTTGAATAGAAGGAAGTTGATAAAGTTGAAGAGTTCTCTTTTCAGATTGAGTAACCTTATGGTTACTGTACACAAAAGATTAATTACTGAACCATAAAGCTACAAACAAGCAATCTGGAGAGGCGTAGGGCATTTATTATATTTGGCCATTCTGTGATGATGGTTTTATAAGAAGCCTGAAGCAGTCACACAACACAAGGAAGGTTTTTGAACAATGTGATAGAACCCACAGACTGGCTCTGTTAAAGAAATGATGCAGGCGAGGTTCAAAATAAACACAGTCCCAAACCTACCCACATGTTGGTGCTGATTCATTGGTTTATATAAGACACCAGTTTCTCGGTAGAAATAAATATGACCTTGCAGTCACCAAATGAAGTTGACTAAATAAAATAAAGCCTAGAGCTATGTAGACCATGTGCTTCCAACAAGAAAATCTATCTCTGACATTATGCAACTTGGTGTCTCAAATTACTTACAACAAGGTAGTGTTTCTGTGTAGCAAAGTTACCTAATGCACTAGAGGCTGTGCTTATCTTCCAAACAGTCACAACAATGTAGACTATGGCAATGAAGGAGCTGATAAATACAAAGCCTGGCCGAAAAAAACAGTCCCCCTTGAATGTAACTGAGCAAATACTGTATGTGAGAGCCTTCCATTGGATAATACCTACAGTGATTAATATGTTTCAGCTGCAACAAGATATTTGACTTGAATTGAATTTCTCAAACAACAATAAATTTAGCGTGGGAGCATAAAGATTGGACTGTGTTTCAATGGAAAAGGGTTAATATCTGATCTCGGGTCTGATGAGTCCAGATTGACCCTATTCCAGTGTGATGGATGCATCGGGGTGAGAAGAGAAGCACATGAAGTGATTACCCATCATGCCTAGTGTCTACAGCACAAGCCTGTGGGGACAGTGTTATCATCTGGGATTGCTTGATGGCCACATCTAGGTTCAGCAACATTAGCTATATGTTCACAAAATTATAGAAGTAAAGGTGACAATGCATAAGATTATTGTAATGATGTCATACAATATTATATTGCGGGACTGTTCTTTGGCTAAGCAATGAATAATCACATTGATAAAAATAGGGCATGACAGTACAAATACAATAAAAAAATCTTTAGCTATAGGGCAAGTTACATGGCTCATTTCACTCTAAATGGAAGCACAAAACACCAACAAAAAGGAATGCAAGACACACAAGCAAATGACCCAACACAAGTGACGGAACATATAGAAATAGAAATAGGAATAAAAATTCTGGGTTGATTTCTAACAGTTTGATATTGTAGTATAATGAAGGAGAACAGAAAGTATTGATTTTCCAACTGCCTGAGCGGCGTTGGTGAAAGCATACGGCCACTACTATGACCTCATCCTCTGCTTTTAGCCTGGACCACAGCCTGATCTGGCCCCAGTCTTCAGTAATTGGATTACACCCGTCGAATCATGACCCTGCTAGGCTGCTATATCACTACTCTAGGTGCACTTTTGACTCCTAAAAATCTTAAATAATCTCTGATGATTATGATTAGTTTGAATTTTAAATGAAGAATAAAGTTCTTGTAATTATAAGTAAAGGTAGGATATATAATACTCTGGAGATCATATATTTTAAATACCCATTTAACAATTTAACTAAAGATAATCTTATTGGTTACATTGCATTTCATGCACACTCTATCAACATCTCCATCTGATAAGAGTGTATCCTGATGACGCAGACAAATAAAGATTATACAATATTTCCATGAAGAGTCACAAGGTTCTTTTATCCGTAGGTGAAAACCTCTGAGCAGTTCGAGAAAAAACTTGACGTCAGTTCCACTAAAAACTTTCAGTGAGGTAAACAGCCAACACGCCAACATTCCAACCTTCAGAGTCTTGAATAGACGTTTCTTCGACTTCCACACCATGCACTGCTGATGCACGACTTCACAAACGCGGGATTGTTTTCAATTAAACAAATTGCACAAATACTCTATAGACATGAAAACTAAAGTAGCCAAAATACTTCCCTCACTGAGTCCTGCACTACTCACCCACATATCCACTAATGCTCCAGAGTAAATGTGGCCTTGACTTGAACTCAGAATCAGTGCTGATGGCTTTTTGTTTATTAGAGTTAAAGACAAAATCTCTTAAAATCATTACGGATTAGTAGAAGGCCATTTTACCCAAAACTGGATGGAATCAGTCTTTCTTCACTTTGCACTACCATATGGTCACCCACCCTTGCCACAGGCGGTAACATTAGTCCACATAAGAGGTTGGCCAACTGTCTGGGCTCTTAACAAACTGTACAATTTCTGTTCATTAAGAGTGTCTCATCCTTACAATATTACGTACACCATTAATAAGGCTGATTTTCCTACTCCAGATTGCCAGGCCTGACAGCACTCGAAGAACAGGCTGCTACACTTGGCAGTCAGTGGAGTGGGGTTCTGGGCCAGCACAAGAAGAAGTGGACAGGTTCCCATGAGCAACGCACCTACCTCTCCCCGTCTATGGAGGCAGCTGAATGTGGCTGGGCCTGGCAGACACCCAGACCTTCGTAAGCCCTGTGCATAGCGGCTGGGATTCATCCTCTTAGGCCCAGAGGGTAGGGGATTTGGGACTTTATTTAGTGCCATTTAGAAAAGATTACCCCTTAACTGCATACGTGCTGCCCGGCAAAAGATAGTGTGGATGAAAGGCCTGATGCAGAATACGTGAAATAATTGCAGACAATTTTAGTGTGTATTGTTTTGTCACAGATAAAGGCAAAAATGAAAACCGGAATAATGTGTGCTGAGAAAATTAGTTGAAGGGACTACGCATTTGCTAAAAGATGTTAAAAGTATGATGAACAACCAGTGATGAAGCACAGGCAGCTGTGGTTATCCAATATTTTGAGGCTGAATTCATTTCTGACTTGCCATAAAAGGGACCAGATGCTTTTTGTGTCCTCCTCGTATTTTCTACTGACGTCCAATCAGCATCCAACCCATTTAACACAACAGAGAGGGCTTAAAGTCACACCAGATATCTTTGTTTAAGAACATTGGGATATATCCTTTAGTGATCTGCCAATTCAAAAAGGACAAAAGTGACCAATCCTTTCAAATGTTTCTACAATGGGACGCCTCTTTCAGTCTCTCCATTGTCAAACACTGTGTACTGCTCGCTTTTAACCTTCTCTATGTCATTGACACCCAAGACCTGTTAACCCCACTGGGCTCGGGCACACAAAGGACAACCGAGTGGAGCACAGAGAACCCAGGTTTTACTGAGCTTAACAATATTTAGGGTTTTGATTGTCTGGTAGAATTCCACAACTCAGAACCCAGCTGCTGTGACACCGACAGATGAGTTGTGGGGGAGGAACAGGAGGATCTATGCGATTGTGAACGACTTCTGTGTAGTTCCTAACACTTCAGATGATCAACTAGAATCCAAGGAGCTCTAGGGCTTTGGTTATCTATCACTGTTTCTGTGATCTGAAAATGAAAGGACCAGTATTCGAAGAAATAACTACGAAGCAAAGGACTTTTCGATGGTGTCTTTGAGGCCTTTTTGTTTTATCTCATTGCTTTCACACAAACCCAAGACCAACCTATAAACTTCAAACACCAAAGCGAGCACAAACACCAACTTCTCCGGTCCTCCATATAGCCACGGACCATATGTACAACATGGCGTCTCTCTCAGAAACACACCAACAGTTGTGGGGGGTGTGGCGTGTGATGTCACTTATGAGTGGCTTAACTTAAGAATATCAACAGCAGGTGAGGGAGCACCACCATACGCTGTTACGCTGCTGCGCTGTGGTATAATGTCATTAGCTGCTTTGCTTTGTGACCAAGCCTGTACTCTGTTATCTATGCTACCTGGGTAAAAGTCCACGCAGCTCAATCATTTCCTTACTAACACCTTTATTAAAGTGCTATTTGAGGAGTGCAATAAAACCGTTTTAAAAATGCACATGTGGTGTAATCACACAGCCATCCCTTGCATAAAAATCTTACCAGTGTTGTGGTGTGTTAGCACAGAGGAATTTAGCCAAGTAGCTAATATTCATTATAATGTACCAGCAGACACACACATACATAGTGCTGAAAAAGTCTACCAAAGAAGGGGAATTTTATGTTTATTTTAATAGCATAGCAAGACAAAGTTAATTAAGCTGCAAATCACACGCTAGAGGGAAAAGTGTGAAAATTCTTGTGCGAACTGTAATAACTAAATAAATCAACCCTGCAGTAGCCACCAAGTTCACACCAATTATTCGAAAGGATAGCTGATGCTAGCTGGGACTTCATCTGTCTGATCAAAAGGTGTGAAAGCATGGTCCATGTGTTCAGTGTGAATGCATGCATGTGTTAAATAAAGAATTTTTCTTATTCATCTCAGTGTTTAATGTCCATCTTCATATAATCAGTCTGCACTAGCACAGGTCATGTCCAGCTCTGATAAAATGTTGCAAACAGCGCATTACCCTCTCAGATAACAATGAAATCTAGCAACCAAAGCAAGGGCACCTTCAACTGTTTAACATATTTGTAGGTAAACTGCAGCTGTCTGTGAAGGGAACTGTCTGCAGTCACAGGCTAACATGCAGAAAGCAGCACCTGCCCTGGAAGCAGCACGGCAGCCCAAATTAATGCACAGAGCTGTGCCGTTACTAAGCAACAGCCGAGAACAGAATTCCTCCATCTTCCTAGCAGTGTGTAGGCCTATAAGTGTGAATATCAGCACCCTGTCCACCAGGGAATGGGAAAGGCATGGATTGGTAAATGGCAGTTTGCTCACTGTCATGATGATTTCTGATGGACTGTTTCCATCCAGACTGAGACAAAAGAGTGACATCTGAATGTTTAAATCACTCGGAAAACTAATAAATCTGACTTTTTTCCCCCTTTGTTTTGTGTTTGTGCATGCCAGCAAGTGAGTGGAAAGGTTTTAGGGTCACTGGAGAGGCTCCAGGGTTGAGCTACTATGTAAATCTCCTAGACATTCTATTCCAGTCCATCTGAGTCCTCAAAACACAACAGATATCCAAACATTGCTGTCATGAGGGTAAACATGAGCTGTGTACCAAACACAATCTGACCAGTTTAACATGTCGACTTTAACCATCACATAAATCTGAAATCTGAGAAGAAACTGGCAGGTTGATTGATGACACCGTTACAAATGCCTCAAATTAAAAGGAAACTAACCATTTAATTTTAGCACGGCTTATCTTGTGTTTCCTCCCATAGCCTACTGTTTTCCTCCACAAAATAAAGCGGAAGTCAACAGGGATGTGAGAAGAATGTGTTTGTGATAGCATCACTTCTCTCCTTCATACAGAGGCTGATGTTGGGGGTTGGGTAACTTGATAAAGGAACACAGCTATGGTCTTTCAAAGGTTAACATCTGATCCATGATCTACAACCAGCATAACCCGACCCTGAGGCAAAGGAAAGAACCTACACTGCAGCTTTGACAAAACAATTGAGTTTATTATCCACACAGATGGATGTTTGTTTCTTTTTATGAGACAGAAAAAGCAATCAGAGAATCTAAGTGACTCACAAAGGGAGTTTCTTAAGAAGACTACCATCGGTGAAGTGAAATCTACAAATATACCAGCTCCTTTTCAGCTGATTTTTTGTTTGCTGCTATGGTTACTTCTAAGACAATTTCTTCTTTTCAGAGTTTTGCTGTCATTCCTCTGTGTCAGAACCACGAGGCCTTTTTGGCAAAGAAATGCATGGGAAAACTGATGCTGAGACTGCCCTAAGACCTCCTCTTCTCTACATAAACAACCAGCAGGGAGGAATGAAAAAAAGGGGGGGCCTACAGGAATACAGGGAGAAGAGGAGCAAACAGACAGCTGAATATTCATCAGTATTTGCCTCTTAGCTGAAAAACACAATAACCCAGAGCAGAGAGGAATAGATTTTCTGGCTTTGCAAAGAGGGGTTTACCATGAAGTCAGTCTATTAGACATGCAGCCTCGTGGGAGGGCGCAGGAAGAACTTCCAATATAAGATGAGGATGTGAGCAACCATGACTGAACAACCACATGTCAAAGACTGAAACCACTTTTCTAATGCCAAGTTTCTTGACACAAAAGATGAAGCTGATGTTCCTCTTTAACCACACTTATTTCAATCTAAATCACAAGACAGAGATGAAGCGTGTCTCAATACATTAGACACAGTTAAGGGTGAACAGTGGGGAATAAGCCACTGTTCACACAAACAGACACTTCCTTTATCTGGCTCTGGAGCCCGGCTCGATCCGTCACTCTCAACATTCTTTCCATTCCCAAAGCGTTGTTACTCGTCGGGTTTCCTCTGTAACTCTTCATTTCTTCCTCTGCTGAGCGGGAAGGTTCAAAATTCAAACCAGTTCCCGCCCCTTTAAAGTTAACTTGTTAGTCTCGTTTGCAGAAATGAACCTACACGAAACTGATGAAAAAGACTGTGTTCACATTCAGCAGTTATGGCTTTGAGAGGGATCTTGCGGATATTTAAATTGTCTGGTGTTTTTATTACATGTGTTTGTCACTATTATGTGTTTTATTATTGTGTTTTTACTATTGGTTTTTTTTTATTGTAAATTTTTGGATACTGTTGGAACATGTTAATTTCCCTCTAGGATGAATAAAGCATCTGTCTATCCATCTTGAAATGTTACCATCATGACCATAATTAAATATGCCTTAAAACAGAATAAGAAAAGAAAATATCAAATAATCCTGAATGTTAAAACAGATTTTTAAAGCATCATGATGAAATCACAGCAACAGCATTAACATCTGTATCAGGCCTACCATACAGAGCTGTGAACGAGAGATACCATAGAATGAATTAGTAATAAGGGGAGGAAACACATGCAGGAAAGACCGAGACTAGCTTGTGGAGGGGGTTTAGGAGCTGCATACATAAACATAGGTAGCAGTGCAGTGGGGGACTCCCTGAGTAAAGGGGGGTGGGTGTGGAGCAGTCATCTGAGAAACCCACACCTCATCATATGATGCTTTTGACCTTGTAAGACAAGAGGTTGATGTATATTGAGTATTTAACCGCCTTATATACAACATATACTGATGTTAGGAGCATATAAAGGCCATATAAATGCATATTAATTGTAAAAACACCACATATAAAAATCAGATACATGCTAATCACCTCATCCAAACGCATCCTCCTTATTCACTGTACTAATCGCGGATGGATGGGTTATATTTCAGTAATATTAGGTATTTTAGTGTTGATGTCGCACCTCTTTCAGCTGGTCCAGCTCCTGTCTGACGGCCTCGTACTCGATCTCCAGGTCATCGTACTGCTGTTTGAGCTGCTGCTTCTCCTCCAGCACCGCCAGCCCGTACTCCGCCGCCTGGATCTTCTCGTTCGTGGTCTCGCTCAGCTCCCGGGACAGACGCTCGAGCTCGGCCCTCATCCACTCCGGCATGGCGTCGGGGTATCCCTGCTCCTCCACTACAGACATGGTCAGTACCGGCTGGGGGATGACGATCAACCTACCAGCTGATCTGCGGACAAGGGATGCGGGGTGTCTTCAAGCGGCGTAACCTTGAAGAAACGGCTGCTCAGATTCGTCTGTATTTAAATTGCATGATTGTTACGCTTGCGTTTCTCGTTGCTGCTCTTCCGTCTTTGGTCATGTAGGTGACTCTTCGGCTTTTTCATCGACGGGGGAGTTCGTCGTTATACTCTAGAAATGCTCCATCGTTGTGGTTCCTCCGCTTCCTTCGCCTCTCCCCCGGCTTGTTGGAGCTTTGGAGCCGCAGCGGAGAGACCAACCGCAACGGCACGAGACGAGGAATTGACTTCCGGTTAGGAGTTTCAAAATAAAAGTACAGGCGTCAAACACGGACTGAATTCTGCTGTTGACTCATGTTCTGTCAGGTATAAAATGAAAGTAAATTTGAAAGGTTTTGGTTTTACACAAAACAATAACTACATCAAAAAATAAATAAATAACCAGGTACTAATTTGTCCTGCGAGATGAACTTGTGAAGTGCAAAAATTATTTTCCAGATATTAACAGTCAAAGGTGTCAAAATGTTAACATTATTATATCTTTTACTAAATGTTTTGTGCCTTTGTTGATCCCATCTGTAATGCACATGTATAAATGATAAGTTGATGCATAACAATGTTAAAATTTCAGTTTTTTCAGGTTCTTCAATTTTATTTGTGAAAGGATGTGAACATTTTAATAATTTTGTTTTACCTTTTTATACTAAAACACAGTGAAAAAAAATTGGAGTTGTCATTCTTTATATGTTATTATACCCATATTTTACTGGTTCTGCCCACTTGAGATCAAATTGGGCTAGGCCTCTAAACTATATAAAAAGTTTGACATAACTGAAGTACATTTTAAAAAGCATAGGCGACATAAAACAAAACCAACGATATGTAATATGCTATGTCTTGGCAAACTAGCATAAAAACACAAAAACAAAATAGATTGTTTTGACCAGTTTTCCATTGACAAGTACTCATCTTTTATTTTGTGTTGTGCCATATTTCCTTCGACTTTTTTGTAGCCCTAAAATAAACATATACACTTTCTCATTATTAAATCCATATTGCTCTATATTTTAATTAAACAACAGGTAATACATTTACTTACAGTCCCCACTGTTAAAATGTTCTTTTGTTGGTAGCTCCAAAAATAAGTCTGGATTCTTTTTGGTCTCATTTTTGTACATTTATTGAGTTGACTTGATCTGACCCCAAACAAAACATCAGTCAACTGAGGGCCACCCACCACCATGGAGAACAGTGGAATGGCCCTGATCTTCTAAAACACATCAGTTTTATATTCCTTGTAAGTTGATCCTCAATCTTTGGGCTTGAACCCCTTGTGGGCAAGATGGGTTGGGTCAGCAACAATGGGCTCTTAAGTCAAACAGATGTTTTTTCCTATACTGACTGTATTTTTCCATATTATCTCTTGTGATTTACAATCCTTTGAGGGCATATGTAAATCTGCCACTCTGTTGTGTTAATCAAGGTGTGACCCATACTGGCCTGAAGAAACCCCTCAACCAACAGTGAAGACAAAGTAATTCAGTGAAACACAGAACTCTAATGAAATAAAGGAATTTTAATATTAACCTACTAGTTACTTAAAAGATTAAACTAAAGACCTTAACTGTGTTTTAAAATAATATTTCTCTGCTCATCCTTTTTGTAGCCCCACAATAAATTTAACACTGGGACTTCTATTTTTAAACACATATTGGTCAATACTTTAAGACCATACATTTCATTTTGGTCCCTTTTTAAAAAAAATATATTATTATTTGTTGGCTTGTTTGCGTAGTCCTACAATAAACTTAGAAACACACAAAATTTTAGGCCTACAATAAATCTATATTGTTCAAAACATAAACCAATAGAAAACAAATTTCCTTTTAATCTGTTCATTTTTGTAATCCTGCAACAAACTTTCAGAGCTATGTTGATCAATGTTTTAATCAAGTAGCAGAAATTCTATGCCCTCCTTCTTTTAAGTTTTTATAGGCCTACAACAGCATAAAAGCAATTTTGACTTTACTCTGAACATTTTTTATGCATTATTTTATTACATACTCAAATCATTACATTTCACAGTACTGTGGTTAATTATTGGAGAGAGGTTATATTTTGAAGTCTCCGTTGCATTTCCGGTATTTCCACTCTTCTATCTGCACCGGCTTACTGACACCAGCTGACGGTCTGTTTGCAGAAATAAGACGTAAATACGCAACCAGCTGGGGTAGCTCCGACTGGGCCGCAGAGCTTGTCGGGAAGTGTAGTACCTTCCGCCAACGTAGGAGGTGTAGCTCTGCTGTAAACTAAACTCATTTCCCATCATGCTTTGTGAACATGCCGATGTGGAGCGCGGAAATCTCGGCCCGTGCCGTTTGTTGTCATAGTGACAGAACAGCCGGGCCAACGGCTGTGGTGTAGTCATGGCCTGTATCTGCTGCCATCTGTTGGAAAAAAAGGATTAACGTTAATACTATAGAAAATAAGAATAGAATACCCTACAGAAAATTAAAAGACATAGCATATATTAAAAACTAGTAACAGCCATGTCATAAATTTCAGAATAAAAGGATATTTTTAATTTCAGCTTTTACTTTAAAAAAAAATCATATTCAAAGAGTCAAAAGTTTGCATACAATAAGTTTACTGTGTCTTTAACCCTTAAAGACCTACAATAGTTTGATTCAACTTCCATGTGAATTTTTCTACACTCTACATTCAAACTTTCTTGGATGTTTTATCACCATTTATCAAAATACAAGTCAACATTTCAAGATAATTTTTTTTTATTATTATTAAACTAGACATAAAGGCATACTGTTTCTCTCGCTCCTTGCTTTTTAAATGCCATACAATAAAAAAGAGGTAAAAATAGAAAAAGAATAAATATAGTGGTGCACAAGATAAAGTATAATAGAATATAAAATATGAAAATCAAATCTATTTACATTGGAGTAATGCCGATGAAAGGCGACGTGGTGCATAATGGAACAAAACAGCAGCAGATATGGCAATGGTACAAAGCATGATAAAGGACAGAAAACAGTCAGCTGCAAATGTGATAAACATCAGATATTATCCTCTACATTTTGGATTTTGCTGTAAAAAAAAAACAAAAAACAAAAACTTTTCTTTCCTATATTTAATTTACTGACCATGTAGATGTTGATAAAAGCTCAGAGTGAATTCACAGGTTATTACATCAGAAGACCAAAATATATAATTAACTGAACATGACAAATGGCTGTTTGTCATAATACATACATGGGTTTTACAGAAGAATCAATGTTGCAGAATATGACAGTTTCCATGTTTACGACAGAGCCTCTGAACGTCACCTGATGACAATGAAAAGCAAAGAAACTGCCTTTTATTATTATTTAAAGGTATTCATAAGGTTAGTGGTTCAAAAGTTATTAAACAGTTGGGACCAGTAGATGCTTTTTCATTTCCAGTGGCTCTTTAAGGTCTATGAGGGTTAAGAAGCTTTGGGAAGTTTAGAAACATGAGGATGACTATTTGTCTGCTGTATTTCAAGACCTTTATTGCTTGTCATAATTAGAATATCTACAAATACTACGACTACTACCACCACTACTACTATTAATAATAATAATCTGTATTTATATGTCCCTTGACAACAGTTTACACGGTGTTTTGACTGCCAAAGAAACGGGGACACTGAGAACAAATTAATAATAAATATACTCGATAAGGAGATATTTTGCAGACATATGAAGGTAACAACTGAACAAACAGTATCACATAAATCTAAACACCATGAGACCACACAGCCATCAAATTACTGAAGAGAGAAAAGTGTAAAGAACATATTTTGGTGCAACAAGTTTCAAAAGCAGGACAGAAGTAACAGCATACATATAACAACATGTAACTGAACACAAAAATATATCTCCATCTACATTTTATAAAGTGTCCGATCATCATATCCAGAATGACTGTGTCCCAATAGGCTGTTGTAGCTTAAAAAAACAAGAATAAAGCTTGTAAATGGCCACCAGAACCAAATTCATTCATTCATTCATTCATTCATTCATTCATCTTCTGAAGCGAGAGAGTAAAAATGATTAATTTTTAGAAGAATATTTTCTGGTTAGATGAGACAGAAATTAATCTATTATTCAGATAATATTACAGGAAACGGAGGAAATGTGAGGTTTTTGTGAGTCTAAGAAAACTATCTAAACCATGAAGAGGAACCGACGCTTCTCATAAACACAGATATTTTGAATATTGTAAAAAAAAAAAAATCATTTGTATATTTATAAAATGTGGTCATAAATCTTTGAGCAGGACAAGCATATATTCAAAATGGCAACAGTACAGCTTAAGTACACTGACACAGTAAATGTTTCAGAGCCATCTCAAAGCTCTGACCTTAATCCAATAGACACTTTGTGGGCCAAATAAATAAATTGGATTGATATAAAGAGGCCAAGAAAACTTCACTCAGCTGCATGATTATGTGATTCATGTCACGCAAAGACAATGATTCTGAATATTAACACATGTGTTAATTTTGAGGAAAAATACTCAAAAATGAAATGTATCTCTACCGTTGCTTTTAAAAACAAATAAATAAATCAGGTAATGTGCGTATATCTGTATGTTCATTTCTTTGTCTCTCGCTGGTTCTTGCAAGACAAATAATTATTTGTTTCTCAGAATTCAAATATTTGTCATAGTAAGACTTCAGTCCACATAAAAACAATAAATCTGTGAATGACTTTGTGTCTAGTTCTACAGAGTCATACATTTATTTATTTATTTTTTTATTGACACAATATTCTTTTCCTTTTCCTCACTGTTACTGACCTGTTGTTGGTTCTTTTCCCTCAAGTTAACAAGAAACATGTGTATCGTCATATATTTTACTGTTTAATGTTACATCATGAAGTTAATATTATAGGACATAATGTGTAAAAAACAAATAGCGTGTAACATGTAATGTAGGGTATTAGAGAGCAGCTACATACACTTTCATAAACAGTACCCATGACACACAAATATAGCCTGCATTAATACCAGAAAATCAATTATATTCTAGTACTAAGTATATATTCTATTAACGATCTAACAATAAATGAAAGACTAAATGAATAAATAAAATATCCTGCTTAGAAAATGATCACATTCTGAATTTTAAACATACAATAAACATATAAAGGCTTTTTAATCACTTTTTGTATATTTGCAATGTGGGTTTTAACATCTCTTGCTTAGAAAACACTGCCTTTTAAGCTGTCCAAATGCTCATAAATCTTTACTCTCTCTCCCTCTCATCTCGTCCATGTAACCTAAACCTAACCAGCTTTAGCGAGGTGCAAGGTAAGCCAATCAGATTTTATCAGATTGCTATGTCACTAAGGTCTGACTATTTGTAGCAACAGGGTAGGAAAGCCTCTGAAACCCTTTGTACCATCTCATCACAGATATACAAAACTACCTGAAAGCACTTTGAAACATAGTAGTAATGTAATACCATCTGGGAAACAGTCTGTTAGCAGGTGATTAATGAACAGATGGTGATCACAGTGACAGGAAACCAAATAAAGGCCTGGTGTAAACTGAGAAAAGGGTGAATCACTGGATATTATAAGAATCCAATAAAATGCTCTATGATGTGAGAAAATTCTAAGTTTTTTTTTCTTTTGAAGGGTCGCAGCCCTGTTTTATTCTTGAACACTAATAAGATTACTAGTCTAATCTAGGAGGAGTCAGAAATAATCTTATACTCCCCCCCAAGAGCCAGAGAGTAAGTATGTGCACGAGGATAAAATCTCCACTTAGTTTTCAACACTTTCTTCAGGTTCATTTATCCCTATACTAGATCTGTTGTACCGGTGAGATCGATGGCTTTCCACATGAGTACACATGATCCTGCGGATACTTGTGCTACCCCACCCAGATGGCCGGAGATAATCTGAGACGAATCAAATCAAGTGAAGCACAGGATTGACTCTCCACAGAACCTGAGAGGCAACGGCAACGTCAGAGCCGTGGAGGCTGATGTCAGAAATGCTGGCAACGAGAACAGTGTCACATTTGTGTTCTGAGATGGTGGTTACAAGATTCTCATCTCTCTTACAACAGGTAAGCCTCTTTTATTCATTATTCTAAATGAATTTTCTTAAACTTTTTTTGTTGTTTTTTTTTTTTTGCATTGCTATTACATTTAAGCTTGACTATTCTGTGAATTATTCTTGTTCTGTGATGAGGTGATAAGTATTACACGACAAAAGCAGCTAACCAATCCTTTAAATGGATTATGTCTGCATTACAATTGACTGGATATGATTTATAATGTTAATCTTTAACTGAGCTATGTGTAAAAGTTGATGATTTTTTTGTTTGATATGTGTGAATGCTTGATGCTATGCACATTTACTTTAATGTAAGCAGTGCATCAGGTGAAATGGATAGGCAAACAAATAAGCTTTGGTTTCTGGCCTATTTCTTTCTTTCTTTTTTAATGTTTTATTGTACTAAGTGCAATGATTAATGTACAAAGCAAAAATAAATTCATTCAAGTGTTAAGCTCCCTCTTACTTGCTGTACTTGCTCCTGAAATGCATGTATCTGAAATTAACCAGTTCAGGGACTGTATAGGACAGAGTAAATAGGTTTGTTCTGACATATTGGATACATGTGTGCCCAGATTCTGCTATGACTGTGGATGTGAGCCTGGGTGACTGTCCATATGGCACTCAATGCAAAGACTACAGGTGGCGCTCTGATGGAATTCAGTAAGTAATAATCATAAGCAATGATAAAATATTACAGAAGTGCATTCTTCAAACTCTTTCAATACTGGCGACTTTTTTTTTGGTAGTAAATTAACTGTAATTGTAACATAAAGGTGGCCATTTATTTTTTTATTTTTTTTTTTTTTTTATGGTAACACCAAGACCAGACAAGGATTAAACACCTCTAAGTGGGCTGAGTGTTTCAGGGCAGAGGGTAGTACATCTGTGTGCATTTGGTCTATTTATGCTTTTCAGAAAGAAGTAAAAGTTTCACTAAAGCATTAATACAATAACAGCTGATTTAAAAAAAAAAATTGCAACTACACACAAAAGACTACTAGTGTCACATAAGTTTATTCCTATTTTTTGTCCCTTGTCCATAACTTCAGTCAGAGCCCCCAGGGCGAGGTACACAATAGTCGGGGAAGCCATTCGTTTTGTCGTCCCAGCACATCTACAATGCTCTATTGGATGTGGAGGCCAGGCCTGCAAGTATGACAACCCAAATTACTGGAGTGATCACGACCAGGCCATAAAAGGACTCTACTCATCGTGGTAAACATAACTGCCGCAGTTTTATATTTTGTGTAGCTTTATTGTTTTCTGTACCTGCCCCTAATATATTTATTCTCTTTTTTTTTCAGGGTCACTGATAACCTTCTTGCTACTTCCAGACCTTCAACAGAAATTATTGAGAAATATAACATTATCGATCAATTCAGAAGGTATAAACTACATTGATTTGACATCTTACGCTATATTTTTATTGTCAAGAATGAAAAAGTATATGCATTAAGTAAAAGCACAGCATCTAAGTATTATCAGGAAAATACAGTAAAAGTATAATACTTAAAACTATGTTAATGAGTGCATCACATTTTACTTCTGTAGCTGTTTAAGTCTGAGCTCCTATTAAAGACTTTTTATACTTTTGTTTACAGCAATGCGTCATAGAAGATCATTGTATATTTGTAGTGTTACCGCCCTTTGATCATACACTCAATAAGACAAGCAACTGTATAATTGCCAGATAATCTGAGAGTAAAGTTAAAGTTTAAAAACATTTTTCTTTGAATTTCTGCAGGTTATCACAGACATGGACACATATAGAGATGCATGCAGCAAAGAATTGTAATCCAGAAAGCAATCAAAGTTGTCAAATGTATGTAGCTGGGTAGAAATGTGGTGGATTGCTAATAGGAACTTGTATAAAATGAGAACTCAAGCCACTTTACAGGCTTTGGGTAAAAAAAAATTCATGGTTTAAGTTTAATCAACTACTGCTGATTTTCAGGAGTTCCTAGAGACTAATAAAGTGTACATTTCTCTGTTTGTGTGTGTGTGTCAAGGAATGGTATTAAAACAGTGATCAACCTGCAGACTCCTGGTGAACATGCCAGCTGTGGAAACCCCCTAGAACCTGAAAGTGGCTTCTCATACCGTCCAGAGGTCTTCATGGAAAACAACAGTATGTGAGTTTATGTGTTTTATCAAGTAAATACTCACTGCAAAAAATCGAAATCTTACCAAGTGTATTTTTCTCATTTCTAGTCAAAATATCTCATCACACTTAAAATAAGACATGATCACCTAAA
>JAPTYQ010000028.1:13173855-13196067 GCA_029814465.1 Ostorhinchus cyanosoma | reverse complement strand
GTTTAACACTGATCTGGATAGGGACCAAATACACTCTAGAATAGAGTTAAAATCAACTCTATTAGTGTTAATTTGACGAATCAAAGTTGACTGTGTATCAGACTAAATACCGGCGCCATGGCCAGCAGAGTAAAGGAGTCCACAGACCGATACAGACAGACTATACCTGTGTGTCCCCGGAGGGTTTTACAGGTGTAACCTCCAGTCCTGCCTTCAGTCATTTTCTTTTCCAGGTGGGATCGTCGGAGGAAGTACGACTTCCATGTCTGCGTCTTCTCACCCCCGAGCAGAACATTACAGAAACTCCAACGCTGCAGACACATCCTCCTAAAAAGGAGCGCAGAGTTCAACTGTTCTGTTCTCTGATATGTAAAGTTATTATTATTTTAAGTTGAATCCATATGAATGTTATTTAACCCATAAAGACCCAGTGCTGCTTTTGTGGCAATTCCCAAATGAATTCTTTTCTATTTTTTTTTTTTTTTAACCATTCTTAAGTGATTTATCTCCATTTGTTCTAATATGATGCTCTATATTTTGCATTTTTCAGTAAAAATCTGGTATTTTCCAATATTTAATTCACTCACCAAGTGTATTTTTCTCATCTCTAGTCAAAATATCTCATCACACTTAAAATAAGACATAATCACTTAAAGGGTAACTTTTCAGTGAGATATACAGTAAGAACTTATTTTTATTTTCTAATTTATTCATTTATTTCTGTGTGAATTAAGCAAAAAAAAAATGCCAATGGAACAAGTGAAAATTATCTTGGTAAGATTTCTTGAAATAAGATTTTTAAGATCTATTGTCTAAAAATAAGTTCTTATATCTCACTTATAAGTTACTCTTTAGGTGATTATGTCTTATTTTAAGTGTGATAATATATTTTGACTAGAAATGACAAAAATAATACTTGGTAAGATTTAGATTTTTGAAGTGCAGATTGTAAGTTGAAGGTTTATTATATCAGAAACAGAGAAAACTGAAGAAAAGGTGACTTCTTCAGTAAAATATATCATTAACTAAACATAAACCAAGTGTCTCCATCCACTGTCATTGATCCAAATATGTGTTTTATTAGTGAATAAATGTTGTAGAAGATGACAGTGTTTCTCTGTTCACTACGGAGCCTCTGAAAGTCCAAATGGGTCATATCTGATGACCATGAAAAGATGACAAACTGCATTTTACACCAATTATTTATATGTATTGATAAAATGAGTGGATCAACAGGTAAGTGGATGTTTGGGTATTTATGGTTTAAAGGAAAAAATAAAAAGACAAACTTCTCACCTCCATAACCAGGGAGTCTCTGCAGCATCATTCCAATCCTAAAAGGAAGAAATTATGCGCAAAAACACTATTTTGTTAATGGCACTTTTAGTTTTATGTATTTTGTCAAATCACATTTCTCTGACTACTTCCGCAAGTTTAGTCCTCCTCACCTTACACACGCTTGAGACTCTGATCAGGTCCTCCTCTGACAGGAATGTAAATATATGGATCATACAGTCCTTGATAAGGTGCGGATGTGGGTCCATACTGGGATCAGTCCCCAACACACTGTCATAAACTACCTGTGCGTAAAAACGACACCGGTACCAGACTGGTGGGGCTAACTACGGAAAGAACACACGGACAAGAAAGAAGAAATCCCACACACAGCCTGTAAGTCCTTATATTTGCCACTAGATGTCGCCATAATAAAAGATAGAGAGTTTGTAGAAATGAGGACAAAGGCGTAAACGCACTTTGGCAAAGACGCGCGCCATGGTTTTAAATAAATTACATAAATAGATTAATAGGAGGATATTTAATAATACGGTTACTCTAACTGTCTAGATAGATGGTGAACTGCATAGACTATAGTTACATCTGAATCCACTTCATTCCAAGATGAAAAGTTCCCATAACTTACTTTTTAGGTTTCAGTGAATACGCGGCATATTTACGCATGTGGGAAAACATTGATTTCATTGAAAAAATCTCTAGCTACGGGTGGTGGAAAAGTCATCTCCGCATTTTTCTAATCAGAAGTGCATCCTAATCAATCAAGGTGATTTTATAGAGGAGGAGTGTGTGTGTGCGTGCGTGTGCGTGCGTGTGTGGCCGTCCGTGCGTCCTGTGCGTGTGTGTTGAGATTCAGCCCTGGCGGGATTCTTCAGCAGGGCCCCATGTCTCCTGTGAACACGCCCCAGATAGATGAGCCAGATATATAGGCAAGACCTGCGGGTAGCAGAGGAACTGTGAGAAAGAGATAATCGCACTTGCTCACCCCGAGGGTTACCTGTGACACCCTCGCGATGACAAGAGGGCCCAGCGAAAGGGGGCCGCGTAAAGGGACTTTGGATGGTACGGTAGCAGATCATTCATAAAACTTCCAGAGTGCGTCCTTTTTTTTTTTTTCTTTCTTTTGGATGCTTTCCGTGATTTGGAGTTGTTCCTGTGGAGTTACCTGGGCTGGGATCGATCGGAGAATAAGCAAACCGAGTTACTCATCAGCTCCACAAATCGTTGCATGAAACTAAGTGCGGGGCCGCAATGAGTCGGAGAACAAGACGCTGGATTTTAAGAGTTTTACTTTGTCTGGGGATTGTTTATCTGAAAATTGGGTGAGTTGCGATTATTTCAATTCACATTACAGTGTCGAGGTTTATTCTTAAAGACAACCGAGTTTTATAACCAGCCGGTTTTGAAACAACTGCTGCGTAAAGTTTGTGTAGTTAATTTCCTTTACGAGTAAATACAACTTTATGTTCTTTTGACGCATGTTCACTGCATGCTTATCACTGGATGACATTTCCTTTACTACAGTCTACCTTTAAGGCTTGGAAGAAACATTGTGATATAATAAGAAAATGCATAAAGTAGATTTGATTAATTTAAATTAACACACTGAAGTCCACAACTGTTTTAGACTCACTTTATAGTGAAACAGTGTGTTCTATTTCCGTCCTCTATTATATTAATGATTATAACTTACCTTTTTACTTTAATATTTGACTCAGAATTATAAGACAATATTTTTGAGCAAATAATATATTAAATACAAATCTAGCACTCTGTTTTTAGTAAATTGTGTGAAAAATAAAATTACTCAGAATAAAAAAAAAAAAAAAAAAAAAAAGAACAAACGTGGCATCAGAGAAAAATAAAAATAAAGATTGCTCCTTTCCCTCAGTCATATCCATCTTCCATTCACAGTGGCTTCTCATCGGTGGTGGCCCTAGGTGCGAGTATAATCTGTAACAAGATCCCCGGTTTGGCCCCCAGACAACGGATTATCTGCCAAAGTCGCCCCGATGCCATTATCGTCATCGGAGAGGGAGCCCAAATGGGCATCAACGAGTGTCAGTTTCAGTTCAAAAATGGGCGCTGGAACTGCTCTGCGCTTGGAGAGAGGACAGTCTTCGGAAAAGAGTTGAAAGTGGGTATGTTGCCTGTCTGTTAATGTTTGTTTCTAATACTGAGTGAGTTTTATTTTTTTAAATGTCTAAGTCAATTGTCTGGTGACTTGATGCGTATTTTGTGCGTAAAATGCGCACAGTCTTCACCTTTTGCTCCTTTTCCCCAAAAACTGTCTGAGAAAAAACAATTTTAAATGTTTTTTTTTTTTCAATTATTATTATTATTAAAACAGCTAAATGGATAGATCTTATTGTTAAAAATTACTTGACAAACTTTATTTTCCAATTATTTCCATAGACATGTTCTGTGCACTTACTTTACAGTAGAAACTATGTACAAACTGACTCCACAAATTAATACCCATCCTCTGTCCATCACTGCATCTTTAAAATAAGGATCATCCCATAAAGAGCTAGTGTCATTTACATCAGGCCTAGTTTTGCTCCAGAGTTTTCATTGACTAGGGCTTTTTGAGCATGTATAAAAGGCATCTGAAGCCAGCACGCTAACAAAGCTCTTGTGAATGTTGGCAGCTTTTCTTTTCAGCCCGGCAGAGTCTCTGGAGACACATTTTCACTGGTCTTTATCCTGTCTAGTGATGGGTGCTGTGGCTCCCACTGTAAGGATGTAGATCTTACCACGGGTATAAGTTACAGTGGGGAAAAGCCAAGAGGAAGGCAAGAGGTGAAACTTAATTAGAGTAACAAATGACTTCAAATCTATGTTCCAGATTCTGAGACTCATCCAAAGAAACAATTAACTTCTGTAGATGCTGGAAATTTGGCTGAAAGTTTAGGGGCCACATGTTGGCTGGTATGCAATGATCAGGTAAATATTAAAACCACAGGGACCTCATTAAGTATAAGAATTGTAAAATATTTTTTTCAAACTATACCCTCATTGCAAACTGCAGCGGTGCCATTATAAAGTAGTTTCAGTGCCATCATCATGAACACTGATATAGATTTTAGAACTTTTTCAATCCTCCTAGATAGGACTCTTCAGAAAAAACAGAAAAATCCAAATATGTTTTTACACAAAGGTCAGTATCTTGGACCAGCTGTTTGAGGCCATCTCGCTGCTGCTGCTGCTGCTGCTGCTGTTTGAGTTAAAGGATTATTTCTTCATGCCGTCGTAATGAAAACAGTGGTGTTTGACAATCTGTTCCTTTATGAATGAGTGGTTTTAGCCCATCAGGAGTTTTGGTCTGTGTTTCCAAGAGAAGAGTTTTAAGTCTACGGCTTGGACAGCCATATCAAATAGATTGGTTTCACCGATCAGATTAGCGCAGAAGGCGAATGGTTGTAAATGAATGCCATTGTTGATGCTCAGGCTTAGAGGAGCTGTGCAGCAATTGTTCTTAAAATAAAAGCAGAATAACCAATGAACTAATATTATCCAACTTCAAGGTGGATCACTGTAGTTTATTATTTTTGGCCTGACTGTGTTTGCTCTTAAATTGTTTATTTACACTACACTTCACAGATATAAGGTCTATATTAAGAAGAGAAGCAAAAGTAGTGGAGGAGTAATTATCTGGCACTCCTAGTTGGAATCTTGATTTTTTTTTTTTTTTTTTATTTAGCTTACACTCTTTCTTCATCTTCCACCTCTCATTACAATGTTATGAAGAATTCATACCATCTCTTGTGGTGAACTCATGCACTCAGAACTGCAGGGGAAAAATTAACAACGGTGCAGTCAAAACTGACTGACTGTACCGACACACCTTCTTTTTTGGCTCCGAGCCCACCGCGTCTATAAAAATGTCCACATAATTGATGCTTCAATATGAGTTTTTTTTTTTTTTTCAATAGCAAGGGTGCACATCCAAGCTGTTTATCAAAAACATGGCAGAGTCAGGTAGTGAACAAAGTGGCAGGAGGAAGCACAAAGACGGAATAATGTTTGTTTTGAACAAACAGAGACAGGGGGAGTTTATTTACACTTAGATATGATGGATATTCTAATCAGCATTTTCCTGTTTGCATGATAGTGAATCACATATTTAAAAGGAGTTGTAGATTATCAAATCATGTTTAGAGATAAGTGTGTTCATTTATTGGTTTTATATGAGAATAAAACATTTCCTTTGCATTTTGACAATAAAACCAATGAGACTGAATGTATGAAGCTACAGATAAGACACATTCGACTTTCTCTTTGCAGGTTCTTTTCATTATTTGACTCAAGGACATTGGTTCAGAATCTGTCTATGAGTCTTGTCAGATTAACCTTTACTTTTTTGGTCGATATTTCCGTGTGTGTAAATGATTTGTTAGCTGGACTTAGGAGAGATAACGGCAGGATGAATATTCTGATGTCAGTCCCTTATGAGTGTACACAGAATGTGACAGTCTCTGAGTGGATCAATAGCTCTTCCTTCTCGACAACCCTCTTATTCATTCGCTGCTTTGTTGACTATACCGGCAGCAGCCATTTTGGTTCATGGGCAGGACAGTTTCCAGGTCAGATTTCAAAACACTGCAGCCCCTGAGTTATATGTTAGTTAGACCATCATACAAGCAGCACATACTGTTAATAATTAATATCTTTTTTTTAATTTATATTGCCTGTTGTACCTCTCAGACTGTGGAAAGAGTATGAAATTTCAAAAAATCTGACTCTTTAATCAAATGACATGAAACTAAACTCTATCCAACCCTTTCTCCCCTCTTTCCTAGGTAGTAAAGAGGCTGCATTTACCTACGCCATCATTGCTGCAGGGGTGGCCCATGCTATTACTGCTGCCTGCACACAGGGTAACCTAAGTGACTGTAGCTGTGACAAGGAAAAGCAGGGTTTCTACAGTAAAGACCAAGGCTGGAAGTGGGGAGGATGCTCGGCAGATATCAGCTACGGCCTGGGCTTCTCCAAAGTATTTATCGATGCTCGGGAGGTCAAACAGAATGCAAGGACACTCATGAACCTCCATAATAATGAGGTTGGACGCAAGGTAAAGACTGCACAATTATTTCCCAACTTTTTAGAACAAAATGTGTTAAAAAAAATCAACTTATTCTTCATAGAGATAGGAGGATATAAGCAAAGTGTTGGTCTAAGGTTGGTTCCTGTAACTCTGTCAATTGTGACTTAACAGTCGCTGCCATGCTGTAGTGTGGGTGAACCATGCCAAGGATCTGGGCAATGGGGCCAAGATTAAACAAGCAGAGGAATAAAAGGCTGCTTTTAGGGAAAGAGCTGTCTAAGTGGCAGGGTTTGATTACAACCCAGATCACTGCGCTGAAAACAGATTGACACTGTACAAAAAGGCATTAGCCCGGTCCCCCCATGTTTTGCACCATTGGTGTGGTACGTGTACAGTTACCTTTCTAACATTCCTCTTCCACATTTTCTATAATATCATAAACCCACATCAGGTGTTCTGTGCTAGCACATGTACCACAGCGGTGTTGTTTGATTACTATTTTAAATCAGTAATAATACTTGAGTCATATTGCATATGTCTGTTGTCTGCAGTTATACGATGATACACCTGCATAACATGTAAAAAGGAAGAAACTGTATCTTTACCTCGTTAGTTTTATATCATGTATTATTTGACATGAATATTGGCAAACCATAATAAAATATCACAACACAATTAGGTAACAAAAATCAACTTTTTTCTAGAGAACTGGATGTAAAAAAGTCTGTTATGACAGGCAAACAACAAAAATAACAAGATAAAATACAAAGAAGGACAAAAGCCAGTGTGAAAGTTCATGTTACTCTGGTCGTTTGATGTCCTTCCTGCTGCAGACCCCTGTTGACTGACCAAGAGACTCCAGTAAGTCTACAAGTTAGAGACGGAGTAGAATAATGTGTCAAACAGCTTAAGTAAGGCCAGAGTTTGTGAAGAATAAAGAAGCTGCTTTGCTTAAGTTAACTCATATCCTCTCTCTCTTTCTCTCTGTGCCAAAGCAGCCTGATTCACACAACCAACACGTCCACGTTCACAATGGCTGAAAGGCCTCCTCAAACACATTGTCTGAACAGATCACTTTCTACTTACATTTCTGGAACTTGAATTCTAATTGGCTTACCTAAACAGCTAAATTGCCTCCTAGAAAAAAGACAGTAACTGTGGTTTCAAACTTTGCAGTTTTGCTTCTTTCCTGTTCTTTCTGCTCATAAATGGACTCTCTGTTTTGATAGCCCCCCTTCTCCTTTATTTATGCTAATCAAAAGCAGTGACACTGAGCAGGAGCGCAGCTCACAGCTCCCTGGCCGAAGACGTCCAGACAAAGGCTGTCACAAGTGTTGGTCACAGAACAACTGATGGATTAGGGAATTGAAGCCAAGGGCTTTTTGAAGTGGCTTTCTTAGAAAATGTTGTTTTTTTGGTTCTTTTTTAGTTTGCATGTCTGCACTTTAGTTTTATAGCCACATTTACTTGCCAAGAACCCAGGTATAAATAAACATGCTTTAGAGGACTATATCACATCAAATTAAAGAAAAAGAGCATATGCTCGACTTTGTTGCTACCAAAAATTCCATTTTAAGTCAATGGTACTTCTCATTGTCATCAGCTCAGGGTTTAGCAGTAATCCTAGTCACTCGGCGCCTTGTACAGTTACTCTTGACATTTGTGTGTTGTGTGTGGTGACTACACACACAGAGCCTGAAATCCGATACATTATTTTGGCTTCTGTGTATATGGTATCACACAGCTATGTGTGGGGCTGCATTTAATCCAAAGCCATTCAGTAGTGTATTTGTCAGTCACATTGTTATTAAGTTGCACATTATTGTCTGCCTTGAAGTGCAGAGGTTGAAATGTGAGTTGAAACAGTGTGAGACAGATGTAAAGACGATGAGGTCATTGTAAGGGTTTGATTTCAGTTCACGACCACTGTGAAATACATTAAAAAACACATTTCTATAACGTACAGAATGGGATTAACACAGTAAACAGCATGATAAAAGGTTCTCATAATTGTATTTGACTGTGATTAGTGTGTGATTGCGTGTTGTTTTCAGAGTTATTAGTTGTTTTCATGCAACTAAGCTGTTTTTGTGTTTTCAGGTCCTGGAGAAGAACATGCGACTGGAATGCAAGTGTCATGGTGTTTCAGGCTCCTGTACCACAAAAACCTGCTGGACTACACTTCCCAAGTTCCGCGAGCTCGGTTACATTCTCAAGGAGAAGTATGCCCATGCAGTGCACGTGGAACCAGTCAAAGCCAGCCGCAACAAGCGCCCTAAATTCCTCAAGATCAAGAAGCCTTACTCTTACCGGAAGCCAATGGATACAGACCTGGTGTACATAGACAAGTCCCCTAACTACTGTGAGGTAGACCATGTGACGGGGAGCCTGGGGACCCAGGGCAGGGTGTGTAACAAGACTATGATGCAGCACATCAGCGGCTGCGACTTGATGTGCTGTGGCCGCGGCTACAACACACACCAGTACTCCCGCGTTTGGCAATGCAACTGCAAGTTCCTGTGGTGCTGCTACGTCAAATGCAACACCTGCAGTGAGAGGACAGAGGTGTACACGTGTAAATGAGAGTATTTATTGGATGGTGTGTGTGAGGATATGTGTGTGTGTGTGTATGTGTGTGTCTGTGTGTGTCTGTGGGCATTTGAGTTTTGTGTTTTTAAGGACCAACTGGAACTGTTAAAGGTTGCAGGAGGACGGTGGTTTCTGCAGTCTGCCGACACGTAATGAGGAACTACTGAACTGTACATACAGCAGCCGAAAGATGGGGCATCATGATTCTTTTGCACACAAAGTTCTTCACCCATCTTTGTGGACATTTGTGTTTGCTGGACTGCAGTGTTGGAACAAAACACCATAAAGGGAAAAACTGTGCCCCAACATATGGTGACACAGTGTGAGTCACAGAAGCAAACTGTCAAGACTTTATTAAGCTATATGGACATGAACTTTTTTTTTTTTTTTTACTCTTTACTATGCCATTGCAAATGAATAATGACGGATGTGATTGCTGTGCAGGGTACACTGCTGTAGTTGTCACTTCCTGTGCACAGATGAAATGACACAGGCATTTGGAATATTTAACAAACTGTATTTAGAGAATGAAAATAATTAATATTAATTTATTCTATAAAAGAACTACTGATTTTGTCCATTATGGATCAAAAACAACTAAATGTTTGGAGGTTTTTAGTTTATTCAAGCGATCGAAACTTGTTTGCAGTTAACACACTGGATATGAATCTGCCTGGAATAATATTTGATGCTGTAAAGAAACGTTCCAGATGAAATTGGTGTAGGCTACTTACACTGACCTTCTGACCTTATCATGAGTTTGTCTTCCCTCTGTTTGCTGCTAGTCTAGAGAATCCCACTTGTTGAGGTAGAAGGCTATACGCTCTACTGACTGTCTTCTATGACATTGCTCACTTCAAGCTGATTTAACTTAACAGGACTTATTCACTGATCAAAACACAGGCACATTCCCCACTTTTGGTAAATATTGGTTAATAGAGTATATTTTGTAAAAGCCTATTTTTATATGAATGTCTTATTTATATGTTTTGCATATTCAATGTCAAGTTCTTGCCCCTGGTTTTAAAACTTTGTGAAAAAAAAACAAGCTGATATGTGTAAGTTGGCCCCTGCTGTCACTGCCATAGTTGTATATTGTAAGTGATAGAAACTGTTTATATGTGTCTGTGTTCAAACATCTGTGTTTTCTGCGTTTCATGACTACTACTGATGGAATACAGGAACAGAATAACACTAATGAGACATCATTTCCATTATTGCTTCCTGACACATAATTTTCATTTTGTTCATGATAAAAGGACACTAAAAAAATGTTGTGTAAAAAAAAAAAAACTGCTGCTTTTGGAAACAGCTAAAGTGTTTTGATAATGTTATACTTCAAATCTGAGGTATGATTTGGAATAAGTTGAAAGGGTGTCTGCTAGTCCTTATAAATTTGTTCAATTTTGGAGCTTAAAATGGATTAGAATTATCTTTTGGTTGAAGCTTAATATACTTCCGCAAGGCAGGAAAAGACTCAAATGTGGAATTTTGGTTTTGAGGATATTTAAGTCCTGTCAGAAGTCAGAAAAACATAAAACCACTGTACAAAGCCACCGGCAAACACCTGCCTTCACCTAATATTTTTCTCTCTTCACACGTGAAATAGGTCTTAAAATGCATTCATAATGATCTTAAAAGGTCTTACAATGTCTTAAATTCATCATGTTGAAACCTGCAGAAACACTGGTTCACAAATTCTTGCTTTAATCTAGTGTGGGCTGAACGTTTACAACTCACATCATTTCAATTACTTGATTATACCTGAACACATTAACTGTGAGATAAACTATTTTGACCTTAAAAGAGCATAAAAGTGTCTTTATTTTTTAATAGTAGTGATTTTTAATGCGTTTTGCTTTATTCTTAGTCATGTCATAAAACCAGGAGGAATATTCTGAAATATGGTTGCATAAATCATTCGTTAAATAGGTTATTGTACACGTATCCTGCCACAGAAAGAGAGACGTTCCTTGAGAGGCGAAAGTTATTCAGGCTTAATTGAGGGCCCAGCTTGCAGACTGGGAAGTAGTTGAATGTGTCGGAGGTGAAAAGTGTTTGTGCTCTAATGGTAGGGTACCAGTGTAATTGATGAGACTGGTTGGGCCGACTGTCACGGTGATGACTTGCTCAGTCGGGGGAGTGGAAGCTGTCAGGTGATAGATGACTCGCACATCTGCTTCATTCACTCCTGGGCTGCTAGTTGCTACAACAACTCCACTGCAGTGAAGAAAATGCAGGGCAGTCTCCAAGAGAGGCAGGCCGACGTGTCAGGGAAATGTTAACGATGCTAAAGCCCACAGTCGTTACAGATTCCACTCTCATCGGCCTGGAAGTGGTGTGAAGAGACGGGCCCAAGGTGCTGACGGAAAACCTGCTCCCAATAATCTCCTGGGATTGACAAATGTGGCCTGTAAATTTTTCACCTGTGCTGTATTTGGGAACATGTCCACGTGGACATTCTCCTAGTACAAAAAAAAAATCAACTTTTTTCTGCCCTGTTGCAGAAGCTGTGACACATGAGAGTTCAGGTTTAATTTACAGTAGATTAGTGGTATCATGTGTCATTGACAGCGATAATCTGCCAGGAATAAAAAAGAAAAGGGCGTCAGTACAGTGGGATAATAACAGGCTTGTGTTTGTCTGACAAAAGTTTTCAGCTTTCATAATATTGATACAAAAGACAGACATTACAATGGGCAGCTACTCCAAAAGCACCAGTTAAACCCAGACTCGGGTTTTAAGTGTAAGTTAATCATCACACAGTCAGATGAAAATAAATGACATCTAAGTATAATAAATTCAACCATGAAAAGGATCAAATCTAAAGTTTGAGCACTAAAAATAGGAAAATTAAACTCATTATTGGGTTAAAAATAGCTTATTTCAAGTAAAATTATCTGCCAGTGCAGTTGGAAAATTGCACTTATGAAGATTTCTTAAAGTAAGAAAATATTATAGACTGCTAAAATTCTTATTTTAAGCAGAATATACATGTTTCAGGTCTTCAAAATCTATCTATGGTATATATATACTATATATGGTCTTATGAAGATGTATTGACTCAATAGATATATAGATAGGCAAAACTGCATAAACTATCCCCCATATTCATCTCCCAACAGTGAGTTGTAATATCCAAGTGGAGTAGCTCAAGATGAAAATTCTTGGAACAAGTCAAATAATCTTAATAGGATAAAGTCTCAATAAGTAGATACATCTAAAAAAAAAAGATCTTTCATGATGCACCACCTGTCAAAAGTTTGGACTTACCTTCTCATTTAAATGGCATGAGATGGACCGCAGATGGCCAACAAGTGCTCGGCATCACTGGGAACTCCTTCAAGACTTTTGGAAAACATTGCAGGTGTCTACCTCATGAAGCTCATCGACAGAATGCCAAGAATGTGCAAAGCAGTAATAAAAGCAAAATGTGGCTATTTTGAAGAATCTAAAAAAAAAAAAAAAAACATACTTTTTTTAACCACATAATTCCATATGTGTTCATTCATAGTTGCCTTCAGTAAGAATCTACAATGTAAATAGTCATGAAAAACCAGGTGAGTAGAAACATTTGACTGGAAGTGTAAATATTCCAAATTCAAGTCAGTTTGTCTTAAGTCAGACATTCCTTTTTCGCAGTGTGTTAATACTTAGAATGCGCTGCTCTAGAATTACAAGACATTCAGCTAATGCAGATTAACCATGAAGATTTACATCATCGAACCTGTGATGCTTTTATTTACAACATAATATGCCTTTTTAAAACAAACAATGCCGTTTAGCTTCTGTTCCAGATAATCCACCTGCAGTGTTTTCCAGTCAGGTGCAGAATGAACCTCACAGAGGCCACAGTCACTTCAGCCCCATTGAGTCACAAGCACAAAATACCACCTTCTTTGATATCGCAGCCTAAGTCAGACACCCTGCAGGATCACTGAGATGCTAATTATACTCTTAGCTGTGTTTCTCCATAAACAGGACCAGGCCCATGCCAAGATGTTCAGGGGTGTAATATCCATGTTGCTCTGAAGTGGGGTTACGTTACCCTTTGGTGTTTTGTTTATAAAAACAGACACACAGAGACACACACACGTAGACGCACAAATACACGCTCTCGCCCATCACCTGCAGTAGTTGGAAATTGGTGGTAGCGGCAGATTTATGGTTAGTAGTCTGGCTCACTCCCTGTGTTATTGCTGGAGGCCTGCCATGGCTTCCCTACCTGCTCCCATGACCTGTTACATCAGGGCAGCCCAGCAGTGCACTCCAGCCAGTAATTAGCGTCAACGCCAACAATGACTCTTTTAAAACATATTTAAGCAAGACCCATCCTGTTCTTTGTTTTATCATTAACCGATGACACATGCATTTACACTAGCAGAAGTTTGGATTGATTTTTATACCACTGGATTCCTTTTCATAGCATGAATATAAACGTAACTGCAGCAATCAATCAGATTTCTTCATACAATCCTGTTCCTTTGTTTCTGAATGACAACTCAAGAGAATTACTGTATAGCAACAAGGAGATAACATCTTGTGTTTACTCTATCAAAGAAAAAGCCCACAGTGACCAAAAATATGTCACGGATGAGTAATGATGGGACTCTTTTACAGTAAAAGAGTTGTTAAATCATACTTTTTACAGAGCTTTCATTAACCCAGGTCTCCTTGTGTTTCAACAGCTTCCAACATTTCACTCAAACAAGTGGACACCGCTAAAGACAATAATTTGAAGGTTGGAGGAGGAGTGAGAAAATGTGCTCTCCAGTTTTTCTCTCCCCTTCGTTCTCTCTGACCATAAATCTTCTGACACATGATTATGTCAGTCATACTTTTGTTTTTCCTCTGGTTGAGACATGCACAAGCACCTGAGCTCTGCACAGTAAATTGCAGAGCACAAGGTTGTCTTTATGTGATTCCAGAGATACTGTATGGGCGCAGAGTTCATTCATGCACTCTCTTAACAGCGTGCTATTTGGGACTCGGTGATGGAAGCCAGAGATAGCTGACAATATCCACTCCCCACAAGAGAGATCCACAACTGTTTGGCCCTCACAGGGTCTATCTGACTTCCCATGGTCTATCTGATTTTACAGGTAAACACAGTGGTCAAATGGCTTCTTGGCATTGTCAGCGGCATTAAGGGAATCACAAAGAAAACAAGCTGGATCAACTCTTTGGGGGGATTTTGAAGGAGCCATTTACACTGATTTGAATGAACATACCAGCCCGCTTAACCAGCCTTTAAAAGCTCTTGAGATATGTAATCATGAAAGAGTAATGCATCTAAGAAATGGAGTAATAAGAACTTTGAGCACATTTGTTAAAAGTTGTCTTTGATGGTGCAAACTGATGTATCTTCTAAATGATCTAAGCACCCCATATGATACTTTTCCTTGTTTTTGGAGTGGTTTAGAACAGGGCTATGGAGGGCCCTCATACCTGCCCCCCCAAGAAGACGTCACCTGAGCTAAGCTTACAGTAATCCTCCGACGTCTCTGGCGTCCTGACACGGGATGTTTTGAACAAAAACACCAAACTCACTTACAACCCTGTAAGACTCGGAGACGCTTAGGAAATATCAGCAGTCAGTTAAAGTTTTAGCCTGACAGTCCTTCCCTGCCCTTCCGAACAACAAAACGAAACAAAACAAATCTAAAATCTAGTGCTTGATTTTTGAATTGAATCTATTCGAGATTCTTAAGAATGAGGTTTCACTTTTTTAACACTACTCAATTGATAAAGTCGCTTTAAAATGCAACTTAAATGTAACACGAGAACAGAAACTACTGGAAACAGTCGCATATATTTAAATTCTCTTTGCATCTATTTACAATCAGTGTTTGTAATACTTCCATTTTCAATATCAATAACTATTGACAAAGCAGAGGTGCACTAACCCTCTGGGAAGTAAACAATCTGCATGTACTTTACCGATGGTGTCATAGCTTCCAAACTCCTGTCTTTTGGCTTAACTGTTCAGAGGGAGTTGCAATGAATTCTCTCCTCTAGCATCTTGTAACCTGTCCAGACACGCTCCTAAATGTATCATTGCAGAAAGCCATGAAACAATTTGAACTGATGCTGCCAGTTTAAATAGCTAAACCGCGTGGTCAGAGCTATTATATCATTAATCTTCTCCTTTTCTCTACTCATGCTTTGCCAAGATATGGAAACACCCTCACCTTCCACCCAGAAGAAGTAAAAGGATCCCTGAAAGTGCTTCTTTTGATATTTATCCCGCAATGCTGGTGACAAAAGTGTTTTGAAGTCAGTGCCACAGACCTTTTCAATCATGTTATCTTCATTTCATTCCCTGCAGTGTGATTGAAACCCATATCAGACAAAAGCCTTTGAAGAAAAATGATTTGCTATAACAAATCACAATTTAGGCACAGAGGTCAAAGACTGGCTTGTGCATGTTTTTAATTTCACACAGTGCTGATGTCATGAACTGTAATAACCACCTGAATGAAGTTTTAGGTCTGTGGCACCCTGTAAATAATAGCCAGTGTTGGCTGTAAACACGGTGTCTGACAGGTGCTGTCTTAGGTCATTCCCCTCACAAAATAAAATTCCTCTATTTCATTTTTTCCATTTTTTAAATATTCTCCCTATGATGCATGCACATTTGATCCAAGTTTCTAAAATATACTTAAAAAAAATGAAAAAATAGAGTGAAATGTGTCGGTCACGCGCACCAACTGACCTCACGGAGGTCATTTGGTGACAGTGTTAGATGAGGCAGTGACAGTGCTAGATGATACTCCAGTTCAGCGCAAGGTTAAAGGTTTGTCTATGGGGCAGGGAAACACAGCTGGATGCACTGCTCTAAGGTCAGCCTCAGTGATGGTAATGAGATAAAGAATAGGACAAAAGGGATGCTGGATAAAGAGAGCGATGAAGGGGAGACAATCCCACTTTCACTCGTCTTTAATGATTTTACAGAGGCTTTATACCTACAGTACATTGATTTATGGTTATTGTAATGCTATACTGATGTTGTTTTCTTAACAATACTGAGACCAGGCAATATAAATGGCCTTTTTTTTTTTTTTGACTGGCCATTCATTAGTGAGTGTCTCCTCTTGGCCTAGTTAAATCCAGAATAAAAGCCTGATGGGCAGATACTCCTGATACTGTGCCAGACAGTGACAAACACCCTAAAGGCTTTCTGGCTGGAAGTCTTTAGCTTCTTTACTCTCTTGCAGCCAAAAAGCAAATGACCCTGCCATCCTCTGACAGCAGTATTAATAAGACATGTCTAGAGATAACTGTCTGTGAGGATCATAAAATGGGCTATACAGTAGAAATGCTATCTCCTGCAACTGCCACAAGGGGAACGAACATTAAACATGATCTGAAAGTATGATCTGATGTCACCTGCGACTTCAGAAAAGGAACAAAAGGAGCTGGAGCATTGTCAGTTGGCACCGATACCGCAGCAATCACTTCCATCATAAATCATTGCTGTTCAAAAGAAGAGGTGTCTGGTGACAGGATGAGTAGCCTGAACAAAGCGGTGTCTGCTGTGACAGAAACTCATATGAAGTGGAAGTGGTTCTTCATATTGCCTGAGCTGATGGTTTCTGCTGGCAGGACGCCTGCACAACAGCCTGGGAGGATAAAGATGCATTCCAGCAAGTTTCTCCTCCTAAAAAAAAAAAGAAAAAAAAAAGTGTCACACATGCTTTATTTGACCTGAAGCGAGCTGACATCATTAAGTGCATGAATAGGAAATGTCCTAAATGTTCAAGAATGGGAGTCGTCATTTTCATTCACGATTCTTCTGAAGTTAATTTTTATTTAGTGAATGAATCTGCAAAATGTGTTTTTATATGTACTTGAATGTATAAATGCAAGTGGAAAATGATAAAAAATGGGTAGAGGTAACCAGAAGACAAGACTATTTTCCTTTTTTCACAATAAAGAATGCAGTGGTAAAAAGCAAAAACCTATGAACTGATTCAATTCTAACCACATTTTTTGTATAACGTCATATTTTCTTTTTCCTCATGTTTCAATTCTCTTCCTAATCACATATAAAAATTAGTACTTGAAATGCTACAAGTCCTAGAGCAGTGTATAAAATCAATCCAATATCCTGCAGATGGCATTACTCAAAGGCAACTGTGAGAGACATGTTAAACCATCAAAGAACAGTAAAGGCATTAAATATGGAAGCTTCCTACTGATGACATAGATAAGCACAAACTCAAACTGTCTTTCCTTGCATGAGTTGCTATTATTTAATGTAAACTCCTCTGTTGAACCGTATTATAACTCTGTAACGGCACGCACAGACACCTGAGGGCACATGCGTACATAAAGTTAACCTATGCTTTGGAAAGGGTGGATCCTGTATGATTATTAGATATTAAGGGTAGATGAAATTGTAATTGTATCATAAAATGAAGTGATATTTACTGGCTTGTACCAAAGCCAATATTTTGTCTGGTTCTATCAAATCAGCTGTTGTGATTATTGATAAATTCCATGCAGGGAGAGAAGGATGGTCAGGTTTTATTAGACATAACACAAAGTAAGAGTCGCCCCCTAGAGACAGTGATGTCTACTGCTCAAAAGTGTAAAAATGTACAGCAACAGTTTTTCATCAAATTAGGTGCAATTTCTGTGATGGGCTGCCTGACTGATTTAGAAATAAAAAAGGAAAACAGAGCTAGAATGTGACAGGTTCGTCAGTGCTTTAATGACAGGTTTATCTTGAAGAGAGACAGAGACAAACATTACCTCAGAGTTGCCTCCTCTAGTGCTGCTGCAGACTTGCCGTACACCCTAAAGACAGTGTCAGTGCACAAAGTCAGTACTGATCTGTCCCGGGGCCAATTCCTTTCTACTAATGTCCCTCGCTGAGCAGACTGTAGTTGTCAGTGCTGGGTCATATGATGATATATTTGTGTGTTTCGATAATGGAAAAATTCCATGATCATGAATACATGTGTGAGCAGCAAAGGTTGTAAACCAAACCAAGGACGAGTGCAGGATGAACGTGGAGACCATACAAGGTGTGATAAATAGATGAAACTTACTGATAATTGACCAAAGTATGTTCCAAATACAAAAGGAATCACTTTGCATTAACTGTGTTCTATGTAAGTAAAGACTCGTACAGGATTAGGAGATCGCTGAGGTCATCAGTACAGTTATGACTTGTTCGTGTGCTTTTGTATCGGCTTGTTCTCTACAACAGACCTAGATCACCCACATGTATGCGATAATTCCACCACTGACTATAAGTAAAACAAGTGAAATTTCTTTTTTGCCTTTAGATAGTGAGAGGTAAGATGTACTGTACAATCTAAGAAAGACACGGTCCCTCCTTTCACAAGCTGCCTCAAAGCCAGTCAGGCAGGTTTTCAGTAATTACATGAAAAATGGCTTTGGTCCCTCCGGGGTTTTGTCCACATCTAAGAGACAGAAGAAGTGTCTTTGAGTGCTTATATACTGCATATGTGTGCACGTATGTGAGCACTGACATCCTGGATTAATGGTTGTGATTAAGTAAATGGTCAGGTCCTATTTTGTAAGCTATGTGTTTAACACTAAACAGTCCAGAATGAGTTTATTTTGGCAAAGAAGAAACAAATTGGCTATCGGCCTTTGTTTAATATAAGGTTTATAAACTGACACTGGTTAAAACTCAATTAACACATCTGTCAGCATCATGTATGAGACCAGTTGAACTTTCACAGACTGTTTCAAACTGTGTAAAACTCTAAATGCCACTGGCATCAGGCATCTTTGTGGTTTATTCCTGAAGTCTTTCATGATTTGTGTTAAATTGTGTGAGATTCCTCCCTAAGTCCTGGTAGTCAATCAAACCCTTTCGAAAACAAGCCTTGGGCATCATATTCAGGAAAAACCCTGCTGTTTGAGAGCCGAAGAGGAGATGTTGAAACTGACTACCGTGAGCATGAGCCCTCCTCTCCGGAGTGAATTTATGATTAATCTAAGTAGTATCAACAAAATCGACATTGTTTTGAGCCCCAAACAAGCTGAGGAAGCTCACAACATCAGCTAACTGAGGCTAATCTACAGCCTCAACAGATGTTGTCTGAGATTTGATAGATTTAGGTGAGAGCAGAATCTGTCTGGAGCTCAGAGGGCTGCCAGATGCTTCTGTATCAACACCTCTTTTATCACCTGAAGAGAGTCATCCTGCCAACTATGACAGTAATTCCATCTGAGAGGGCCACACTGACAAAAGTATCACCGCAGAATGGATAAGCACGATTGACTGAGTGCACATTTACATTTACATTTGGTAACACGCTTTCTGAGAATTCTCCTGGGTAGTTAGCACTGTCGGCCAATGTTTGGACTTCCTGAATTTATGCATTCAGTAAAAAGAACAGCAGCACATTCCTTCAGAGTTCTGTGCCAACCTGCATAACTGTATTTGCACATAGAAGCCGAAATTCGCATGTAGGAGAACTGCAATAAATGGGCTACCATGATGGCAGGTTAATCCTGGGACATTAACACCCAAGAACACAATGATTTAACATCAAAACTCCAGATGCTTGCTGCTGGTAAACGCAAAAGAAACAGTCAACAGTTTGTGATGACTCTTGTGGCTTAGGTAAACAGAATGGCTTATGGTAAGAAAACCCCATGTTGTTTTACACCTGTCTGATTATACAAACAGTCATGAAGAGTGTCTCATGCTATAATCAGCTAATCAAGAGGCAACAGTCAACAGACATGTAGAGGAGGGAATGTGTCAAAATGCAGCGGCGTGCTTCAAATGGCCCCAGGTGTTGCGGTTGGTTAACTTGTGCTCCATTTTAAAATAAAGACAAGTTCCAGTGCACGATGTGGGAGAGTAAAAGATGTGAATGTCAGATTTTGGCAGCTGTTCTGTACACTCAACACTGCTAACTAAAATGTGGTAAACACTTAGGTTTATTTATCATTGTTTGTCCTCCTCACACTCCCAAAAGCAGCAGAGTTAGCAAGTTTGTTTAAGCATACCTGTTGTCATGTGCGTGTCATAACTTCTTGGTTATTCCTGCCTGTTCTTGTGTGGAATATTTTAATTTTAAAGGGTCCATAATGATGACGTGCATCAGCTTTGTGTCTAGAAAGAGAGCAGATAAAGGCTTAGACAAATGGAAATGACTGTTGTGTTTCCAGTAGACATGTTAATAATGTCATCCTCTGCGGTGGTTAGACATTAGATAGTGAGCGGTGATGGTATGGTTGAATTCAGTTTTGTTAGTTTATGTAACTGTGTGGCTATTTTCCAGTGATGTTCTACTTTACACACAGATACTCAGTCATACTATTTCTGTATTCTTGCCCTTTCCCTGGCTGACAGTATTTTTAGGAACCAATAACAAATCCTTCTCCACGTTTTCTTTCAAGACCAACATGCCACAGCACAGTCCACAACTGGATGACGATTGCACCTTGAAGAGGAAAAATGCCTTTTGAAATAACAAACACTTGAAGCCAGCTCATTACTTGGGTGACATTGTTTCTTCCAAGGCAAGCCTCAACTCTTCATCATTATACAACTCTGCCCATTGCTCACCCACAGAAAATTTATTACCCTCACTCATATCCACTTAGAGTAGACAGTATGCATTCCATAGCTGGTTGGCTACGAGAGCAGAGCAGTTTGTGTGGAATGCCCTGCACCAGCGGAGGAGATGTCAGGTATGAAGCCACTCCTCCAAAGCTTCTGCCCACAAAAAGGTTCCTTCAGAGTAATTAATGCAATCTTTCAACGTTATGACATGATCACAGTTGCTATGTTTATATGTATGAACAAGGTGTGCATAATGGTTTGTGTCCGTGTTGCAAAGTTGCTGATTTGCCCTTTTCCTCTTTGGTGTCACTCTGTTTTAATTTCCATACTTTCCTGATGTATTCAGAGGCTTATGTTGTTTGCATAACCTATCTTGATGGGGAGGGAATATGACTGGGTGTGGACTCGGGAGTGCATTTGCCTCAGGACCCCAGGGCTTCTAGTCTGCACAAGCTACAGACTGCACAGAGAAACGCAGCTGTCCTTATCATTTCTGTCGGCCTCTCTGCTTTGCGTTTGCTACATTTCACCATCCCTAGAGTCTGTTGGATAAATCACAACAAGTCGTGTTGTTTCAATCCACAAAGATCTGCATTCTCATCATGCATCTTTAAAATCATTTGAGTCATCAGCTCCTGTGAGAACAAGTCTGATGATAACTCATTCAGGAAGCCCATATTAAAGTCAATGAGGCAGAGTTGAACAAAAACACAAAAAAAAACACAGCCCTGCAGGTAAAAATGCTAATCCACACAGGAAGCTTGAAAGTGGTTGTAAAGATTGGTGTGCAAAAAAGTCCACTTCAGTAAACGTCAACTGAATGTGTAATTTAAAAGGAGTCGTCCTCACAGCTGGAACACCATTCAGCTGCAAAACTAGACATTTCTAACATAACACATAGAAACACAGCACCTGATTAGCATTCAGACAGAACAGAGCCTCCTGAATAAGAGGTGACGTATCTGTCTAAGTTGAACCATGTAGCCTTTCATATTTGTGTTGCTATTGTGAATTAAAAGCAGCTCACTCACAAACAGGTCACTGAATTTTAAAGGAGTGGGATAACATAAAACAACAAACAAGCGTTTCCGGAAAACCACATCCTCAAAGCCTGACTGTGTCTGATATGCTGTAGATAATTTTGGATCTGTGTTTTGACTCAGAGAATCATTTTGGGGCCACCCAGAGCTGCGTATTCCTTCAAACATACTGTATATCATCGCCAGTAGATAGGCACCAAGCCAAAGTACACAAAATTGCATCACCACTTTGGGTTTTGTTGTTGGTGGTGTGTTTTTTTTTTTTTAAGTGGTAAAGCAACTTACCATACTAGATTTCACTGTAACCCACAAACAAATCCATGTAGCCACTCACATTTAAGAGGCGGCTTCTCAGATGACACGACAAAGGTGATACTTATTCCAGTCGGTGCCACCTATCGGAAAAGGACAGTGATGCTGCAAAACTAAATTGAAAAGAAAAGGAAAATATAAAAACTGCTCTAGCTTAAAAAGTTGCACCACTACCGTACAGAACAGTACAGACACACTGGAAAAAAATCCAAATCTTACCAAGTGTAATTTTCTCATTTCTAGTCCAAATATTTCATCACACTTAAAATAAGACATTATCACCTAAAGAGTACATTTTCAATGAGATATAAGAACTTATTTTTAGACAATAAAAGATCATTTTCACTTGTTCCATTGGCAGATTTATGTAT
>JAPTYQ010000028.1:13124377-13153338 GCA_029814465.1 Ostorhinchus cyanosoma | reverse complement strand
GGGGGGGGGCAGTAATGCAAGGGTTGTGAGAAAATGATGAGATGAGAAAGGAAAAGAAGAGGAGATCAGAGGGAGCAGGAGGCAGAGAGAAAGTCAAAGCAAAATATATAAAAAAAAAACAAACACTTTTTTTCCCCTCTTCTGAAACATCAAAATATTTACTCGTTTTGAGGTTGTCCATCATACCTACACACATCCGCCTGAATGAATCATACTGATAGCCTGTCTGGCATTCACAACGATATGAACCAGGCAGATTGTGGCACAGCTGGCCCTCGCCACATCGATGCAGACCGCTCTCACACTCATCAACGTCTACAAGACAGACATGATTGAAAAACAGATGAAGAAGATTGTAAGACGGTGAGTGGCACCAATCATCCACCGACACTTTCAAAAAGCTCCCAGAGTATTAGTCCTGATTTACCGAGTGTGAAAGGATAATAATTGCTTTGCTTTATTGGATCTTTGTATAACATGAAGTCAGTTCATCATATCTGCATTTCCACATATCTGACTCCCCATGTGTAACTGCAAATCTTACCAATACATCTGGATCCATCGGGGCTGGCATGATAGCCACGGCTACAAATTATCTTCCTCTGGCACATGTATGATCCCACTGTGTTGATGCAGTTAAATCCTGGGCTGCATGGTTGGGCCAAAGTGCACTCATCAACGTCTTGTAGCAATAGAGGGGGAAAAAATAAAGAGATAGAGATTAAGAAAAATGGTTGAGGAGGGAGTACCTGAAGGCACAAAAGCATGGCATGAGAGACCAGAGGGCAATTCCTTAGCCTCACTGCATATCAAAGCAAACACACATCACACACTCGCATTCCCCCGGATAACTTTGTTGTGTGTGTGTGTTTGACATTTTCTCCATTTTCTCATTTCTCAGAGCATTTCTTTTTACACTCCTGTTACAGTGGCGTCGGCTGCCTCGACATGCCTCAGTTCCTGCCCCTGGGGGCTAATTCCACAGCATCAGTTTGTACTGGAGGAGGACAGAGGATTGGCTTTTATCCACCCCTTTGCAGCCCCTAACAGCAACCTCTCTGATCTCCTGTCTGTGTGGCATTTAACCCCTCTGTCTCTGTAGCGTTGCTGATTCACCTGTGTGGCATATAAACAGTGTCCACACAGACTGTGATTCACCGATGGGGAAATTTCAGCCTCTGGACCTGCCCTAGTTCCCTCATCTATGCTTGGGTAATAGAGTGACTGTTATGGAAAATATGGCAGTAGAAAGCCATATGAGATTAAATTCTAATATAGTCATGCATTTTTTTGTGCAACCCTGTCATCCTCAGTGGAGGCTTCATGTTCATTTCTGCTTTTTGTGGCTTAAAGGAGTGACATTTAGCTTTTTTTATTTATTTTTTAATTTTTTAATGGAATTATGAATTTGGGTCTACATGAACTTGGGTCTGAATTCTTCATTAATTCAACTCCACAAGTTCATTTTCAAATCTATTTCTGAGTAATGACACCAGAAAGGTCATTTTGAGTGCCGGCCCTTTAAATGCAAATGAGCCACTTCATGCCACACCCCCTCCAGGTTGTTGACTGTGCTGCTGCTCTGTCCCATTCAAACAACAACTGAACATTTTAGGTAATCGGCTCAAAGTTTAGACATATTTTCAGTATGGACAACAACCTCTGCTGCTGACTATGTCGTATTCAGAGAAATCTTCATCAGAAGTCTTGACCTTACATGTGCAAATGTCTTGACATAACTAGTTATAGATGTAACAAATTACACAGGAATTAAAACAGGTTGTAGAAATCCACTTGATTTTTGCCAAAATGAATACAAAGAAAGCTTTGCAGCACCTGGAGAGTTCAAACTATTAGAGTCTAAACACACAAAATAAACGCACCAAAGACTAATAAAAGCGTGTTTAGCAAAAATATGACCCTTTTAAATGAAAACCCCCCTAAACTTGGCCTAATGGTGGTATTACTGGCGCTTAGCTGCACATACAGCATGTGTTAAAGGTCAAGTAAGTGATTCCTGAGAAAGACAAGATGTTTGAACTCAGCAGCAAAATACAAACACCACTCCCTTTAGGACTCCTTCAGAACCTTCACTCCCTGTAGCTGATGAGATGGAACAGACCTGTTTCCCATTTACAGAGCCAAGGCTGCGTACAAACAGCTTTTCTCTGTCAGTGCATTCACAGCACAGGCAGCTCACGGACACAATTGGACAAAAGGTGTACTGGATTACAATGGCATATTCCATCTTTGTGATTTATGTCCACAGCAGTCAAATGGAAAAAAAAAATCACAATGTATCTTTGGCTCTAGTATAATTGTATGTAATGTAATATGTTATGTAATTGTGTGCGATGGTCACCACTTACCCACACAATTCCCCTGGGCATCCACATTAAAGCCCACGGAACAGCGAGGTTTCGGGTTACACCTGAACGAGCCTTCGGTATTTACACAATCAAAGGTCGGCCCGCAGTTGTGGCTCCCCTGCACACACTCATTGACATCTGCGAAATAAATCAAACACTATTAGTTACACTCTAATAATCCACAAAAACTGGTAATGCCATGCTGCAGTAGTGTAACACCAGAGTCCACCACTGGATGGCACTGTGGTTAAATGGCAACTTCTCACATTTACAGTGAACCTCTTGCTGTACATTTTTCACAAAGCTCTACCTGCCAATACTCTAGAGGTTAATCGACAATAACAGAGTTCTATAATGATTCAGGAATGTTTTTTCCATTCACTTTGATTATGACATGTCACACCGCAATGGCTTCAATGATTGTTTATAGTGATTCAAACCAGGTGAATTCAATCTCCTTATGCAGTATTTCAATGAATATCTCACAACTAATATAATATTCCTGAGTCCTCCAGCACCTGCAAACTAAAAGACTTGCCTCCTGTCTATCATCCCTCAACATCTGTTGCCATAGGATGAACAAATGCTGTAGGGAAATCAGGATCCCAAAAGAAATATGTGCATAATATATGAGTATCTAGTGTTTTCAGGCAGACTTGCAGGATTTCACCACGGTAATTGCAGTACAGAGGCCTAATATTGGCAGCCCTACGGATATGGGGCAGGTCTCTAAGCAGCAGATAGTGATTGAGCATCTTGCTCTTGACACGAGCCTGGCAGAGTCATCCAGAGCTGAGTGAGCCTGACACAGATGGAGACAGAGAGAGAAAAGCCAGGAAGCAGGATAAATGTATGTGAGATTGGCAGTGACCTCCTTCGTAGAGTTCAACAGGCTCAAAGAACCCTGAGAAGGTCAAAGAGTTCAACCTGCTCAATGGAAGAATTTAACCCCTTAAACACAGTAGAATCACTGACTTTGTTATTTCAGGTGATTTGGAGTAAAGGGGAGAAAGAACTTAGAGTTTTGCGACATTAGCTACTGCCGGTACTTGTCTGCAGCATAACCACAGTTGTGCAAAAAAGCAGAAAACCGTATTATATAAGATACTTAAATGCACTTGAATGTAAAGAAATTACAAGAATTAAAACAAATATCTCAGAGAAGGAGGATAATGATATTGAAGTGTTGTGCTGTGGTAAGGGTAAAAGATTATTTGACAGATTGAGAAAGGAAGTATTGATGCAAGGCTACACAATTAATTCCTGGCCATAACTGAGTAATTTTGTTCTGAGGAAGGCAGAAGTAAACAACTTGTCCTTTGTGGTGAATTTTCCTCCTTTGTTAGTGGAAACAAAAGGAGAATTTCAGTGTATTCTGTAAGTAAACCATGACTAAGAAAGGCCAACTCAAAACAGTATGTTTTTTTCGTAACAGATGAGTTATGCTGACAGTCTAAAGTGGCAGCTGTTCGGAGATTCAGAATAAAACAAACAAACGAAAAAAAAAAACCACACCATCTTGCTAAATGCTAATTTAGATGACTGAACGTTCTTCAAGTTCACAAAGAGCTGCAGAATAGATTAGTCTCTTTTGCTTGAGCCAACAGAAACCCATCTGTAGGAGCAAACAGCACTTTCAGCACATCTAATGCTCATCTTAGGGGTCGTTCTTCCTGAACGCTGCTGCTGCTGCTACTTTATGAATGAGACCTCTGCACAGGCTGAATTTATGGTGCATGGAAATAATGAGCTGTATTGGGAGGGATACAACTGCATCTGGAAGTTGGACATCGCCTATACAACGTCAAGACAAGACATGTAGTTCTTCATAGTGAGATTTAACAGCAAATAATTACAATGTTCAGGTGTTAGATTTAACAGCATATTTACTGTGTAAAGACAGGAACACTTTGATGCATCTTAATGCGGGTAAAGTAAAGTGTACCTTCACAAATGTCATTGTTGATCTGGTATCCTGGGGGACAGGTGATCAGTGTCTGGCAGATGTAACTCCCTGCAGTGTTTGTGCAGCGCTCATTCAACTGGCAGGCAAGTGGTGACAAACATTCATTTATGTCTATATCAAAAGAATAAAAGAGAATATATGAAGAAACAGCATAAATAATGAAAAGTACAAAGACATAGAAGATGGATGATGCAGTATGTTTGCAAAAAAAAAAAAAAAAACCAACCAAAAAACAAAACAAGAAAGTGTAGGAAAAAGCCAACAACTCGACTTTGGTGTGTGGTGTAGTCAGTCGTTAATGTCGAAGGAGATTAAAGAGGCAGGTCATAACCTCTTCAGGGAGAGAGATTAGGGGCAAGGCCTCTGGGTGTAACATCTACACAATGGGAAATTTGTCAGCACAGTGACTGGCTGTCAGTGACACTGCCCCAGTCAGGCGACAGACAAGTGGTTATGGTTTAACTTAAAGATATATCCCCTGTGAGACAGCTTAGACACATGCACCACTGGGTGATTAGCTCCATGATAAAACACACAAGTCCACTGCTGGTCTGAATAACATAGAAATAAGCGGTGTGCATGGTATGCAGTCAGCAAGATAAAGCATGATAATGCATGGATAGTTGGGATAATCCCTCTGGTAGAAACTCAGGAACAAGATGAAAAGAATGTCTCCCATTTTTGTATTTTTTGGTCTGTATCACACAGTGTTATGGAGAGTGAAGGGGATTAGGGCTGTATCTCTTCTGCAAATCTACAAGCACTGATGAGAGAAAGAGACAAATCAGTGGAAGCATTCTTGCCAAGAAACTCTCCTCAACTGGAAGTCCTCTGGCTGCAGAAGAAAGCTGAAATGAATGCTTAAATTGCAAGCTATTTTTTTTGCTTCTGTGAACGTATCAAGCTCTTTGCATGCGATTTTGATGTAATGTATGAAAATGTTTCAGCTTTTTACCTTCACAAGAGACTCCGTCAGTCCTCAGAGCGAACCCGAGGGAACATGAGCACTGTGGCCATCCATCCACTGGGGTGCACTGTTGTTCACAGGGGCCGTTTCCTGAAAATATCATAGTCAAGTGAAATGAAATATAGCACTACCCCACACAGCAACACTTGAGGACTGAAACAGAGGGGAGCTTTGTTGCTCAGCGTGGGAGACTAGAACACGATTTACTGTATTGCTGTTTGCTCATTTCCTTTTTCCAGGTTGATCCCTGACCTGGATATATTGTATTTCCTAATTTTGGCCCACAGTGTGGTGGACCTCCACCCTTGTGTCATGGCAACCAAACAAGAGAAACAAAATGTGACGGAGCTCAAATTTTGATAAGACGAATTCATTAAAATGAGTGCTTGATGCTAAAAACAAACTAACCTTTGATATCATCTCGGAGTGACTGTTTGACATTTGCAGCACAATTAGAATTCATGGAAATGGTGAGTTTGAAGAAATAACATGTCAGTCTATGGCAGCAAACCCTGATTGTCTTCTAAACATACTTGATGCATGTTCCATCCTCTGATTAAGACATAAGGATCAATGAAGGTTTTCATCGTGAGCTGTCAGGCTCGCAGTTGCGTCTTTCCTCATTAAGCCATAGGTACTAACCTTCACAGGGGTTGAGTGGGACAGAGGGCTCAGTGGGGGGTGGAAGGGGTGCCGTGGGTTCCACCAGCACTCTGTTATCCTCCTGCAGTTGGTTCTGCTCATCTATAGTTTCTGCAAAAACATAAATTACACTGTAATCAACACTTCCATATACTTAGTTAGAGGCTAAAACCTTGAGCGATTCCTGCATTTTCATCCAAAGATATGAGAGTAGCAGCCTCAGATGAAAATTGTAATAGCAGTGAAGGTAAGACAGGAAAAAACATTGCCTGCAGACAAACATTTGGTTTTATTAGTGAGCCCCATCGCTCACTGTAATTTGCTAAGAACTCTGGCATTAGTATCTTGTCGAGACAGGCTTGTGTTGGTGAAAGCCACTGTTCATTAACGTCTGGTACACTGCAGCATATTCATGCAGCATTACCTGAGAATACACACTGTACATCAGAGCAGACCTTCAGGCTTCAAAGGGCACAAAGAATGACTTTTAAACATGAGGATAAAAATATTTTTCAGTTCAAAAGCTTTTTGACAACAGAAAAAAGATGTGATTAGTTGTGCGTTGCTGTCAGTGCAGGAAAGGGATGTTAGTGCATGATTACAATAACTATTATTAGGCAGTATCAGGGCTTGCAGACAGGAAGGAAGTCAAAGGGACCAGGAAAATAATATACTGTGAAAGTGTACACAAATTACGACAAATGGGGTCTTCCTGACAGCAATGTGAACTGTAAATTTTAGTTAAAAGTGCAAATGACTGAGGCACTTTCTTTCCTGACTGGAAATGTCTGCCAGCACTTTGTAATGCAGTGAGATGGGTGGTCTTGGCTTCACCTTGTGCACAAGTGAAACCGTCCTCTTGCAGCGTGTATCCAGGGAAGCATTCACAGCGGAAAGATCCCAGTGTGTTGATGCATCTGTGGTGGCAGATGCTGCCCTCGTATATCAGGCACTCATCCATGTCCTCCACCTCAACAGGACCCTCTACTGTATTCTCCCCCTCTTGCTCCTGACCAAGGGAGAAGGCCTCTTTAGGGAATGGGCTGTCAGACACTACAGGACAAGAAGAGCCTTTTGTTGTCACCAACATGCTAAACAACATGAATAATTCAATAACAGGATGCATTCATTTTTTATCAAACACACCATATCACTCATCATACTGCATGTACCAACACCATTGACTTTAATATATTAAACATGACAAGAAAAAAAACACAAAAACATATAGAGTTACCGATATAAATACGATTGAAATGACATGATTTATTTCTGTATTTCTGCCTGTTTTGGAGCAGCAGATAATCCCTTAAAAATCCTTCTGAAAAGCGCCTAATCATGCAACATGGCTGTTTTAACTAATTTAAAATGACCCCAGCTCAAACCAAAACAAATCAGTTCAAGTGTAAGTAAGTGGCTAAGTGGTTTTCTGACCACAACAGGATGCAAAGCCAAGCAGGCATTAGATCTCTTAAAATTAGAGCAGAGGGGTGTATTGGGTTGTTCTGGGCAGCAAATAAGGCACATTACTTCTCAGCAAGGTAGGGGACCTTAAGTACAATGCTTCCTTTTAACAAGTGGGGTAAGGAAATGGATTGTTTTTGCTCCGGTGTCTGCTACTTGCTTGTCATCAGTGTGGTGCATGGATAATTGTTGGCTTTACCTTTCTTCAGAGGTGGAGTTGGGTTGACAGCGGGCCTCTCTTTGACGCTGTGCCAGCCGTTTTGACCCCCGGCCCTCCCCTCCTCCCCCTCGCAGCAGGTGATAAAGACATGTCTGCAGTGGAAACTCAGGTACTGGTGGGCTTCACAGCGTAGTTCTTCTTTTCGGAACTGCAGCCCCAGGGAACAGCAGTCACAGCACTCCTGCAGACCACACATTCACAGCATTTACCTCAGAAATCCTGCATACTGAGAGGAAATATAATGTAACCTATAATGATATAAGGTGAGCACAACAGAGTATAGCTGTGCAGAAATGTTCTACTCTAAAAAAAAAAAAAAAAACATCCATTATGTAAAGCACTGACACACACTCATCCATACTGTAGCAAAACTTGCTTTTGAATACAGTTTTGACAGATAGTTCTTACAAGTTTGAATTTAGGGCAACTTGCTTCTTTCCCCTGCAGCTCTCGCCAGAATTACCACAGAGAGTGCATGGGTTCATGGCGAAACATCAAACTAAAGTAATGACTGCTGTGATGTGGCATGGTTGTAGATGGCAAAACATCACTAAATCTACAGGGGTCCCACAGAAAAGAAACGAAAGCCAATATTTAACAACTGTACAATAGCATAGAGTCAATGTCCTGATTGAGAGCCTTTGAGCACAAACGATTCGTAAGATGTGCTGTCTGACCACGCTGGAAATTTTAGCCATTTATATTCATTCCAAATGTCTAAATAGTGTGAAAAGCTGGCTGTCAAACAGAGGGGGTGTAGTATATCATTTAAATATAGAGAGGAGAGCATATTTCATAATGACTGATAGAATTATGCACTAAAAGAAACAGTAAAGACACCTCCGCATACAGTAGCTAACGAGTCACGGTACAGAACGCATATGGATGTGGATGTCTGATTGTCAGTTTCAGAAAGTTACTGGAAAGTTAGTCAGCTTGGTTATGTGGATGACCACGATACAACCAAACAGCCATCTTGACTTGACCCTCATTGAAAGCCGTAATAACTACCGTCTTCCACCACTTCTCTTCTAATTGTCAGCCTGCAGAACAATTGATGTCTGATATTCGGAGTCACCGAGGTCGTCTGAGAAGATGGCAAATCCTGTGCAACTGTGGGAATCTTGTGCAGTAAGTGGCTCTAAATCATTTGATCTAAATTAAATAAAGCAATCAAATGACAGGGAATTGGCACCACAGAAGTAATCCTCGCAGGAGGTATCTCGAACAAAGTTGCTCTGACACTGCAGAAACACTGAAGGCAAAGACCATCTACACATGTTTTCAATTCCACTGTGACTAATGCAATTGTAAATTGCTAATTCAGACTGCATTAAGCCTAATTTGAAATTTACAACATCATTAAGTTTGAGTGTGAACCCAGTGAACTACGTCTGCCCTTTACTGTGGCATCTGGTCACAGATACTCGCCTTTAAGGAATTGATTCCACATTTATCAGGGCTGGCATCTTCTACACACATCTTTCCTCCTCTGGCTGCATTAATTCCAGCCAAACACTGACGTTCTCTCAGGGACCCCAGGCAGCACTGTCGTTGGGCAGTCCTGGCAGACAAAAGCATACAGGACAAAGAATTGTGAAGAAAGTGTTTGAAAGGCAACTGTGGTGCTACAGCAACAACAAGTGGGCTGACTATTCTTCCCACGAGTGCTGCGACAGAGCAAACCAAAGAGCTGTGTGTCTTGAAATTTAATTATAACAAGAAAGAGAAAGTGTGTCCTTTCTGATTATTGAGATCAATTCCTAATCAAAACCATTTACATCATTCATTCCCAATAACCGGGTCATGGCCGAACTGGTTAGTCACAGGAGGTTTTATTTGGATCAGGAAAATTAACATGCATTTCAAGCATCTTAACATTAAGAAGCCTGGTTTTGATCATTTGTATTGGTCTGATGATTATAGTGTAGATTAGTAGACAGTCGTGGAAAGAATTATTAGACTACCCTTGTTTTCTTCAATTTCTTGTTCATTTTAATGCTTGGTACAACTAAAATTACATTTGTTTGGACAAATATAATGATAACAACAAAAATATCTCATAAGAGTTTAATTTCAGAGCTGATATCTAGACATTTTCTGTGGTTTTCTTGATAATAACCACAATTACTTCAGTTCTTACATCACCAGTTATGTGATTTTACTGACAAAAACAGTGCTTTTAGGCATTCCGTGTTTTATTTTCTGAACTATTTTAGTCACATGACACACACAGGAGTTAGAACTTGATTGCATAAGTTGTTTTTGATGACTTTTGATGGTCTAATAATTTTTTCCGTGACTGTACATTCTGTTATGCTATATGTTTACAACATCTCACATATAAGTTATTTACCCTACATATGTGTATCCTTTCAATGCAGAGTAAAATAAAGTTGTTATATATTAAAATGACTCAAATGAGTGGTTTACCTACTTAACACAGTATTAGGAGCTACACCAATGTGATATGGTGGTTAAATGGTTGTATTTAGGAACAAATTTGTTGTTGATTTATGGATAGGGCCTGCAGCGAACAGTCCTGAGGTGTTACCATCTTAAAAAAAAACAGTTTGAGAAAAACTGTTTTGAAAACCTACAGTGAATCCAAAGAAAATGGATCTTAAATGTGACTGCTTTTGCACAAAAACCCAAACATAAGACTGCCGCAACTAATCCATTTTCAAATTCACTTCGCTGATAGGTCCATTAAACCTTAAACATATAACTACTTTTCCTCAGAAGGCCATTTAAGATGATTTACAGTTTGTTAGATTTAATTATGATAATTAAGCCAAAGGATGTAAATAGACATTTATTAACAGCTTTACCAGCAGATGGAGTGCACATCTTTAGTTGTTGGTTCCATGCTGTTGCAGTGACCATTAGTAGAAGCCCATTTTTCTCCCGCCTCACAGCAGGTCTTCACCAACTCCTTAGAAGACACTGCAGTGAAAAATAAAAGACATTTTGTTTAGTGCTGCCAGTGTTTTTGGAGAATCACATTAAATAACAGGTTAAAAGTGATCCCTTCAGTGCCAGTCTGGTTAAATCACGTTGGAAGTGTATTTGAACTTCACCTTAAGGCATGTGACGGTGACGACACTGTGAGAATTTTAAACAGAAATAGTAATTTCTTCTCAGACTCTTTGACTCTGCTTTTATTTTCATTGGCACCAAGTATGAAAACAACATCTCTATAAAATTACCTCTGAGTAAATTTGCCTGACTTTGTTACATCCTGGTTAATCAGAGCTGGAGCAGAGTGAAATTGTAACACGTTAGCACTTCATTTAAAAATGGGTCAAAGAGGAGAAGAAAAACACATTATCTGGTTCAGAGGGAAAATACTGTATATATGTCTTCCTCCAATAACAGGGCAGTGCATTCCAGCGTTGATTTGTGGCTGCCGTACACTGTAGTTGCAGCTCCTACCACTCATGTTTTCATCAGTCACAGCAAAAGGCCAGAAATATTGAAAGATATGACTCTAGAGTACTTATATAACAAAGTATTCACCAGACATAACTGTATTCACAATCATTCATTAACATAAAACCATTGCTTTGCAGATTTTGCCTGTGCCGTATACTCATTTTCCATCTTCGTGCTGTAAATCTGAATGGTTAATGATCACAGACATTGAAAATGATTATTAGAATTCTATTAACACTTCTCTAAATCCCATAATTGTTCCCTACACAGGAAATGCTGCAATTTAAACCGTAACTGAACCAGGCAGTGGCCCAGAGGAAAGATGCAGAAGAAATCTTATCGCATTTTTAAATAGATAAAACTAGGTAGAGACACCTGAGAGTGCCTAAGTACTTTTAGCACTTTAGCTTCATACCATTTACCACTTCATCTTAACTGAAATACCTCTCTCGTTGGCTTACCTACATATAATAAGGCCAAGGCAATTACTCAAAACAGAGCGGGTGACTGCTGCAGTGTGCATAATTTAAAGGTTTAGAAATGAGAAAACTGAAACCTTAAGAGGCACAATGACTCTTTGATACATAACTACAGTATGTGTGCCAGCTGCACAGTTAAACAAGTCTCTTTGAACCCCGGTGAATGTATATTAAAAGACAGGGAACGTAATTATTCATCCCTCATCTTTTGCCTCCTATTCATTTTCTCCAGGTGGAATCATTCCCCTTATCATGAACATTACACAAATTTGCTCCATCCACAAAGCAGGATGTATACAGAAGTAAAATATATAGATTTCAAGGCCTTGTTTGCAAAAAAAAAAAAAAATCAGCGGTTGAAACAATGAAAAGGAAAACTGTTTTGTTTTTCGCCATAATGACAGCAGGGGATGGAAACATATCTGAGTCTGACCAGGACTCTTCCTGTTCTCCTTCATTCTTCCTGTTTCTTTTAACCTTCTAATTAAGTCATAACATTTTCCATTTAGCTGCGTAATAATTAGCTGCGTTGATTTATCATACTTCCTCAAATGTAAGCATCGAGCAGTATGTTTCAAAAGTAGCTGAGGAGCATCTCTTCTTCTTCTTCCTCGTCTTCTTCCAGGCCTCTAATTATAGTACATCTGTCCATTAGACTAGCATTAACACCAGATGGTTTGCTCTTTTCCAAATCCAAAGCTGGTGACATCACACCCTCTGAAAATATGGAGTTACAATAACAACTAAAAAGGGCAACTCTGAACATGTCTGGAGGTGTCATAAAGCAACGCAGTACCACTAATCAAGGCTGGTGTGTCTTTTCTTTTGTGAACTTGGCAGTGATTTACAATACAGGTGGGATGGAAAGAACAGGGGCCAACAGTGTGAATAGCAACACATGTCAAGGGTCCCTAACAAACAAACTCTGTGGCTGGACATGTCAGATGACTGATGCTAAAAGCTTCAAAGCCTGTCTATGTTTATGTGCGTTTTTTGTGTGTGTATGTGTGTAAAAGTCTGCAGCGAACGTAGGAATCGGTGACACATTGTTCTTCTCACCTTTAACATGAATCCTTGCAGCGATATCGTGTCTTTTGAAGCATATAATCACGATCCAAGAGCAGCTGGCTATGACATAACAGGGAGGTCTCTCTCTCTCTCGCTATCACCATGACTTCATTTCCAGAAGGACCAATTCAGGATTTAATTATTGACAGCTTTGTGTCTTGATCTTTATATGAGCCAACAATGGTGTGATCCATCTTCTTGCTGTCTTAAGTGGTGTTATAGTAAGTTAATATGATCCTCCCGGGACTGCCGCGCTCTTTGATGGTTTTCAGAGCAATATTGTGGTTAGATAACATGATCTAAACACTAACATACACACTGTCAGGACTTGTGTATTGAATTAAAACGACTTAAGCGAGTGTATCCTACCGATGCCACACATGCCCTTGAAACACCAACGCACTCACTCTTGTTGTTTTATGGATTTTATGCGCGATAAAATCAGCATTAGACAACGTTTTGCATATTAAATTGGTTAAGTGTATTCCACTGCACACCTCAGACCACATTTTTCCCGTAATTCCTGTAATTTGAGTCTGCTTCCCGTTTCCTTATTAGACTTATATATTCCAAGGTGTGTTCACAAACCAGACCACAGGAAATGTGCTCATTACTTGCCAGAGGAAATCCATCCAAATCCTGATTTTGGATCTGATGGACAAAAATAATTGAACTCTACGGAATAATCTTACCTACTTGGCAGGAACTTATTGGCCCATTAGAGGTAACTATTTTCCGCATTAGAAGTAATTGCATAAACAAAGCATGGATATGAATATAAGATTTAATATGAAAAGCTTACTTGTTTCACATTTGATGCCCTGAAGACTGTAGATTGAAATGCAGATGGAAGAACGAGGCAGGTCTGTTGTGTTGCAAGTTATCATCAAACTCAGTCTCTAGTTAAACTCCGTCTCTTTTATGAGCGGTTTGCCACATCTTGGAGCAGATGTTTTTTTTTTATTTATAAGCGTTGGTGACACGTAGATCAGGCGGTTTTTCAGTAAGGATGTGTTGCGGATGGCCAGGATTCCAGGAAATGACCTGGAAGGCACCCTAGATTAAGAGTCAGCTATCTTCTCGAGACTCATCTTCACTTTGGTGGTACAGTGGAGATGAACTCTCACATGGCTAGCTCTGGAATTTACCCTCCCTTTCATCCTAAGGAAAATTATACATCTGCTCAGATTACTCCCATATGCAGCATGTTGTGACAGTGCTGTTGATAAAAACAAAATCCACTACACTTTTTCATTTTAGTCATTTTTATGCTTCAGTCATGAGTCTTAATAAACCGTTATTTGCGACTTGTTCCATTTGGTTCAAAGTCACAGCTACTGTCTGTAAAAGAAAAGGTAAGGAAGTTTCTGAGTAGAATGTGTGGAGGTGTGCTTTAGCTCAGATGATTACTGGGAAGATTGGGAATACAGCAGCCTCACGGGAGACTGGTAATCACACTGGCTCATGAGGGAGCAGTGACTAGCGTCTGGCAATCACGCCACAACAGTGGTCTCATTCATCACATGGGTATTATGCCGCTCACAAGTACAACCCCTAAGAAATCCTAAACCAGGTCCGAGCCAGCATCAGAAAGCCTAAACAATCCCATCCCCCCTTCTGAGCACACAGTGTGTTTGGTTGGAGGGAAAAAAAGGTAAATGAACAGGAGTTATTGACTACAAGAAAAAAAATGTTTATCTTGGGCTGTGTTCCACTGCAAAAGCAGCCGTTTATGTTTAGAGAAAAATGGATGTATTCTTGTGTTTTGTGCTCTTTCGTTTCCCTCTCTAAATAACTTTGGCATCCCTTGCTAATGGCAGTGATAACAGGCATTAGTCGGGGATCTTATCTGCAGTTCTTCCTCTGTGTGCTTTAACATGTCACCGCTCGGGAAGACTTTCCTCACAACGATGACCTTCACTAGTGAACCTTTGCAATGTCGCTTCAAGTGGAGCAGCCAGACAAGCTACATCACGTTATTTATCCCAAACAGAACAGAACAAACAGAAAAGATTTGCACACACCTGTGAGCTTACATGAAGTTTGCTCTGGAGTCTGCATTGTAGCACTGTTGTAAAATGTTGCTCATGCAGCAAAGCAGAAAAGAGACACCGAGGAACTAAAAATACGTATTTTTTGCTGGAAAAACTCACCTGAATGTTGAATATATTAATGAGTGTACGGGTTGCTATCATGGATGTATGCAACTGAAACAGTCATTAGCATAAATAATATACAACTAAATACCATCATAAGCTTCACATAATCACACAAGCAGACGCATATCTCACATACTGAAGTCAATAAAACTCTTTTCCATGAAAATATTGGTTGTTTGACAGTTGCATAGCTTGACTTCATCTTTGCTTGCAATGTGGTAAACAGTTGATAACATCTATCAAAGAAAAAGTTCTGTTATATCCTAAAACTAATCTCTCTACTTGCACATTGGTATTCATGCACAGTTCATCTTGATTTGGCCCAGACATATAGCAGTCCAAAACAAAATTTGCTACAAGAACAGTCCATCACTTATCCATATTCCCAACTTTCAACTAGTGAGTGAATTTGTTCATGCCATAGAGGCACCTCACAGATGCATTCAACTTCCACTGCACATACCTACAGAGGCCAGGTGGTGAAAGGAGAGAGAAAAATCCTGACAGGTTTCAACAAAAATCATAGTGTTGTAAAGTAGGTTAACTACACACCCCTGGACCACTGTTTTCTGGACAAAACCCCACTAATATTAAAGAAGCTGAACCGATTTCTTAAATAATTCAGAAACTAACTTGCCTATACATTAAGAATGAAATGACAGGTCTAATATCAGAACATTTCACCCATTCATTATTTAATCTAATCTTCTGGGCTCTTATGATCTTAGTGCGATTACCATTATGTTATTAAATCATGAGATATAGAGAAATTATGATCTAATTAAGTTTTCCTTCACACAAAGCCTATCAGTCATCCAAAGTTATTGGACCGAATAAAATCACATTCCTGATTAAATGATTCATAAGAAGAATAGACTAAAGCACCGAACTGTCACTGAAGTAAAGTAGATGGTCACTTCAAAAGCTCTTATAGGATAGAATACAAATAGAATAAGGATAATGGTGTAAATTTGCCTCCTGTTTTAACATTATTATCTACTATTTGCAAATCTCTGCAGCTTTCTCTAAACATGAATAGACAATTAATACATACTAAATATAGTGCCTTTCTCTTCTGCTAAAGGTAGATACATTCTATCTATGGAAAACAGGCTTTACATGGACTATTGTTTTTCCTGGACCGCTGCCAGCTTCAATAAAGTGATGATGAATTCCTCCTCTAAAGACAGGATGTGAGGGAGGCGATAGTGTGATGTCTGATATGACAACATGGGGATCGCTATGCTATAAATCATCATTCTGTGAGGCATTTCCCTGAAAGGCACCAAAATATTAGTTTGTATTTACCTTGTGGGTCGCTCTCTCCATCCTGTGGTTGGTAGTTGTACAGGGTTTGGGGTTGTCGGCGGGGGTGCTCTCCATCATCCCTCACAATAACTGGAGGTCTAACAGTGGGACTGAAGTGGATTATGGGGTTCAAACTCTGCTCTTCTTTACCGGGAGGCCGCTCGTTTTCCATCGAAACCTTTTCCTGCCCCTTATGGTTCGCCAAATGAGATCGACTGTGATTCCCGCTGCGACTGCCCTGACTGTGTTTGTGAGGTTTGGTGACGTTCCTGCTTCCCCTGTTTGCACGGCCAGCGTAAGTTGTGTCTCTTAAAGCGTCCTGCACCGGCCTGCTTCGATCACTGTTATGTCTAATGGGCTTTTCACTAGTTTCATGTTGTGACTTATGGTTCTCTGTGGTCACCCCTTGTGAGGTTGTAGATGTTAACAGTGTTTCTCTTTGGGTCTTGGTAGTGGTTGGATCCATGTTTTGCAATACCTCACTTCTGCCACTTCGCTCTGGATCAAGGCTTTTTTGTGTCTCTCTTGACTGATGTCTCCTGCCATCATGGGAGCTCAAGGAAGTTGAACTTGACTCTGGGTAAGCTGGTGGTACTGTAGTAGATTCCAGTGGTGGAGCCAGATCTTGGAGGGTGGAAGTCGTCGGTTCTGCCAGTGTGTAGTCATAATCCTCTGTGCCAAAACTGGGTGGGTCCTGCTTATACAGTGGTAGAGTGTTTCCAAGTGCCAAATTGGAAAAAGGTTCTGCAGGACTCGGCTGTCGGCTGTCACGACGGCCACTCACGTCTCTCAAAGGATTATTGTTCTTAGGGGTTGTAACATATGTGGGTCTGTTACCACTGCGTAGGTCACAGCCAGGAATGGGGGAGCACATTAACCTTCCACCTTCATTTGGACAGTGGCAAACATGGCACTGGTCTATCTGAAAGGAGTGTCCTGCCTCGTATTTCTTGCTGCCATGTGTACAACCAACTCGCCCACATTGTGGACATCCATCTGCAGGCTGTAAAATATCAATGCAGTTGGGGGGAATTTCAGGACAAGGAATAAAATGACAGCTTATTTTCCCTCCTCCCTGGGGACAGGAGCATTCTGTGCTTCCAAAATCCACAAAGTATGATTCCCCCTCTGGGACTTTCCCTTTCCGGAAGCCTGCTTGGATGCAGTCGTAGTACTGGTAGCCTTCACAAGCGCAGCCCTTTTGTGTACAGGTAGGACAGCATGCACCATTCTCTAAAACTGTTTCAATGCAGTTTTGCAGAGCTGGACAGTCTACACCTGTGCAGTCCCTCTGGCCAAGGCAGATGTCCAAGTACGCAATCATCAGACTTAAAAACAACGCTCTCTGTGTGGACATTTTGCCTAAAAAGAACAAAACAAATTGAAACAGTTCAGGTCAATTTTCAAAGTTCCCTTCAACCTCGATTTTATTCCAGATGAGAAAGAATTTGAGCCTGTGAAAGTAAACAATGGTTTATTCATATTTACACTTCAAAAGTTATCTGGCATTCAGCTTGAAAACAATCAAGAGTCTCATTACTTTTGGATTATTTTCATAGTAACAGTCAAAAACATAGTTTAATTTTCTAACTTGTCAGCTTTCATTTGAAAACCTGCCAAATGTAATGCACATTTTTTCATGCCTACTACTTCCCCACCACAGGGGATATAAGTTCTGATTCATACAGTATTTGATTGCACATGGAAATTTGGCCAAATTGGAGGTTGACAGAGGGAAACGGTGAATAAAGAATAATAATCCTGTAAAAATTGTCAGGTTTTTTTTAAATAAAAACAATGCTGAAATAATAAAACCTCCTTTCTGCCACAGTGTGATAGTGTGTCACATCACAACAGTTTGATAACTGTGTCACGCAGAGAAGAGCTTATCTCAATTATCAATTTGCAGCATATTTTAATGCATTGTCATAAAATTGTCTCTTTTCACTGAATATGATGAGAAGGTTGTGCAAATACTGTGCTGTCATTTGAGTCCACTGTTAATTTCTGCTATTTCCTTTATAAAAACAGGTGACTATAAAGCCAACTTTCCTATTCTGGATTATTTAAGAGACACACACACACTCAACAAAAACTATACTTGCACTATAGACATGCCTAAGAATTAGTATAAGAACATATTACATAATGAAATGTATAAAGTGGGGGCAGCAATGTGTCAAGCTGTGAGAAGTGTTATCCAGTAAATGTTATGACTTCAGACTAGAAGTGTACTGAAAACCAGGTGTTTTTTATTTTACTTTCCTGCTTTTGCTTCACTACTCAGTTTGGTGCCAGTGATAAAAGGCTCATGTAAGATTTCATGCTAAAAAGTCTTGTTCAAAATTAAGAGTTAACTCAGATCATTTAGCATGCCAAACTTGTCTTCATACATTTCACACTGAAGTCTTTCTAACAAGTTTCAGTGTTTTTTTTTTTTTCAATGGCCAATGTTGTTATCGTATTTGTCCCAAACTCCACGTCCTTGGAATGGACTCTCACCAAAACAGGCACAACTACACAGTGTAAACAATGTTACACTTCCGGCACTTGTACTTTACAATGTGTTACTGTTAAGTTACAGGAAACACCTTTTTTTTTTTTTTTTTTTTTTAGATTTTTCTGAAATAAAAAGGCCAGTGAAAACCCTGTAAATACACTGTTGCACTTTAAATGAAAATATGGAATAAAACACTTTTGCCTCATCTCATGAAATGATTGTAAAGATGTGATTTATTCTTGATAGATTAAGTATAACTGGGACTCAGTGACTGCGACAAAGGTGATTCCTGATGTGTATAAATAGTAATAAAAAGTGAATGTGTCTGAAAACATATATGCGTAGTATATGTGAATCCACACCAAAGAACAGGGATATTAAGAGATCTATTTCCAGAACACAGTGAGCAAAAAAATACCTCAATTTAGAAGTAAAAATAAGACAAAAAAATGTATCAGAAGGTCAGTGAAAATGAATGTTGCATCAGCAGTTCTGTCTCACTTCATAATTTAGGAAAAGCCATGCAAAGTGCATTGCTGCTCCATTTAGAGAATCAATGATGTCTTTGTGCTCTGGGTACAAAATCATTTTACCAGATCTTTAACCAGCGTGTGGCCCCACCTTTAGTACTTTAACTGTGCTGAACTCAATCCCAAACTGAGCCCTGTCTTCTTCTAAAAATAATACTGACTAAAAGAAGAAGAACTGGACAGTGAACTGTTCCATGGGCAAAAGAAAATCAGATAATCATTAACATGAACAGGTTGTATTAATACATCAGGTACAATTTTAAGAATCAAAGGGTTGTTTTATGTGAATGCCTGAAGATCTGTGGTGGTTTCTTGGATAATCAGCTGGGGGAATGTCCCACAAAGCATTCCAAATACCCACTGTGTGTGCCTTAACATCCAGTAGCCAAGAAATGACCTTTATCCTCTTGTTCACTGTAACACGTGCGCGCGCACACACACACGTGCAGACACTTCTTTCCTGCATGCATCAACTAAACCCTGAAACCATGAGCAAACAGAGGCTACTGCAAAGTGAATCCCCAGAAACAGTAATGACCGGTCATTAAACAGGGTAAGGCATGACGCGCTTATTGGTGGAATATATTAATGAGACGCGCACGTGAAGACTAACGCGCAAACTCTAAATCATTTTTAACCAAAACGTTGACTTTAACATTTAATACTATATATATATATGAACTTAAGCTTTACTCACTAGTTATTTCACAATATATATGTTGTGGATTTCCGATAAATTACATCGTATACACAACACAGAAAGTGATCAAACAAATTGCGCAAAATCTAAATGTTTACTCTTATTTCTCTCAAAGGTTGTCAGATGAAACTCTAAGAATGACACATCAGGATCTAATCTTCCAATAATATGAAGTGCTTTTATTTCTGAACAAAAAACACCCTTCCTACCTTGTGTTTGTGGTGCCGTGGTGCTGCTGTGCTCCTGCTCCTGGGGGAAACTTGTGCGTAAAGTTAATGCCCTGACTCTGGTTTGGGAGCGCCCCCGCTTATTCTTTTGGAGGGCGGGACAACTTGTTCGTGGAAATATTTCTACTAATTCCAGGTCTTTCGAAATTATTTCTGACTAATGTTACTCAAAAGCGAGAAATGACGTAACCCCCAGCATGAGACTGATATCAGGGACATTCTAATAATAATAGTGTCACTGGTTATCTGGTCATTAAAGTAAAAATCAGGACTGTGTTGTTGTTTTTTCTGTCTAGTTTTTTTTTTTTTTTTTTTTTTAAGGTGCTACATCACTGACTGCTGTGGCATGAAATCAAACGACTATAATGAATCAAACTCACTCAGATATCATTAGGTATATCACATGATGTTTGGGATGTTTGTGAAAAGATCTCCTTATGTTGGTTAATTTTATTTCACCTATCATGCCTCAAATTTGTTATATAGTACACGGTGGTCTTAAGTGATCCAATTTTTTTTAATCTAGTGTCCCACATTTTCTCTGGTTTGATTTTCAGGGTCATTTAGTCATTTGTTTAAAATAAAAACAGACAATAGCTGTGATGAAAAGCTTGATCAGACCATACAAAGGACAATAAGGCCACTGGCCACTTTGTTCCAGGGGTCTTCCTTGACTAATCAATGACAGGGATGAGTCACTGGTCACATTATTGGTGCTCTCAGTTCATTCTAATCAAATTCACGCACGATTACACTGGTCATGCACAATAAATTTCCAGGTTTTTTATTTTTATTTTTACTCTGAATTACTTAAGCCTTCCATGTTTTCCAGTTCAATCTAATTTCTTATACTTGAATCAAAATAAGTAAAAAAAAAAAAAAAGGCAGATGCAATCCCATGTGTGTGTTTATATAAGCCTCTATCCTTTAACTTTCTGGCATCCACTAATGTGATGTGGCTGACTCGGGAGGATTCATATTAATGGGGGTAACAGTGATTTTTCAGGTTAAGTGTTAAGTGTAATCCTAGCTTGACCTGTGTGAGACACATGTATGACACAGATCCTCTCACCCAAGTTCAACTTTAATTTGACCCTCTCCAGTGATCATTAATAACCTTGACACATGAGCTAAGACTCCTGGAGTTGCTTAATTCCCAGGGCGGCTTTTGTCACTTCTCTGTGGAAAAGTAACACAACAAAGTAATGTCTCTCGGCTCCAGACTGTCTCAATATTAAACAAATTCTTCAAACTTACAGATTGCGTTAATAAAATGTCGTCTACCGCGTTGGATTATTTTAACAATTGGCACATAAAGATTTAAATTGCAACTTTCTACTCTTTCACCAGCAAAATTAATTAAACTCTGTCATTAAAACTCAGTGGTGCGTCCTAAATTCTTCATAGGTTAGAACATTTGAGGCCCACTGACTCTTGAGAGATGTCCTTATGTTGCAAGCAGGAACTCAAATGGTCCGTTCCCTCACAGTAGTTGACCTCTCTTTCTCTTCTGAGGCTGGAAACCCTCGGCGCAGTAATGGCCTCAGCCTGCGAGATAATGTCATCTGACACACACTGATTTGGGAGAGGTAATTGCACCCCACACTGTTGTAATTTCTCATTCATGCATGTTTGAATAGTGACTTATGCCACGACTAATTGACCGAACCCACTAACGGCAACCTTGCCTCATAATAATCTACCTAATGGGCACTTCTCTATTTCACACTAGGAATATTGAATTAAAATTTAAACTTTAATACAGAGTGTTTATTATTTGTTCCCTGAGCTGAGTGAAGTCATCCTTGCCTCAGTTCTTTTGACAACAGTTGCTTTAATATTATGCAGGGCCTTCATTAAAACTAATGCCAGTGTTAGTGACATCATTGTCTACACAGACCCCTCGATGCGGCAGGCGTTAGTGTTATCTGTCTATTATGTGATATATTGTCTGGATTTTCTGTCTTTGTTTAAACAGGTGGACGGAGCCTTATAGAGAACACACATACGCTGGAACCTCTGAGAGATGTAAGATGGTCTAAATTGATATACTCTACATCTAAGTCCATTATCCCTTAATTTCATGAGTAATTCCATGATGATTTAGTGATTGTAGTAAACAATGTGGACCTGCACATCATCCCAGTGTAGCATTATGTGATTTATCAGTCAGAAGACAAGGAACATATGCAGTGAAACCAACAATGAAATGTGGCAAGTCATGTAAAAATCAGATTTTCTTTTCTTGTTGTCTTGGTTTTTTTTTTTTGTTTTGTTTTTTTTATCATTGCTCTGCTGCAGGGCTATAAAGTAAAGAGAGGAAGTCTTTAAAGAACACAAGAAAATACAGGATACTAGGACTCTGACGTGGGTTACACCAGAACAAATTAGGAGCCAAATAAAATGTGGTGAAAGTGCCTCCCCACCTGTGTCTTGTAAAGACTTTCCAGGCTGCAGTAAATGGTATGGAGGCTGAAAGGCAAACAGCTTTGCAATATAACAACTTAAAGCTGAGCTATGAATTACAAAGTCCTTTACATTTTGTCTGCAAACATTCAGCACAGTCAAATTTAAGTGATTTCAACAGAAGTATTTTAGGTGATTGAATGTAATGTGCAGTATGTTATTACCAGTATCAGTGCAACTTAGTGTGAATTTTAAGAGTATATGTTAATTATATGTTAATCATGTGAATCGTGTACAGATCTGCAAAATAACTTTTTGTTCATTTTGCATTTAATTTATATGCAAATGAAATTTATGGTAAGAAAAGCGGTAATGAGAAGGTTCATTTCCAACCAGGGATCTTTCTGGGTGGAGTTTGCATGTTCTCCTCATGTTTGTGTGGGTTCTCCGGGTACTCCAGGTACTCCAGCTTCCTCCAACCATTCCAGGACATGCACTGATAGGTTAATCAGTTAATCTAAATTACCCATAGGTGTGAATGTGAGAGTGATTTGTTGTTTGTGTCTATATGTCAGCCCTGCGATGAACTGGGGACTCGTCCAAGGTGTACCCCGCCCTCGCTCATAAGTAGCTGGGATAGACTCCAACTCCCCCAATGACCCTAGTGAAGAGAAAACAGGTTCAGAGGTAGCAGTAATAAAATTTTGGGCATAAAATAGTACAAAAAGTTATAATAATTATGGAAGTATTGACTTGATCTATTGACTTATTGACTTACAGAGTTGGATAAAATCAATCCGAGTGAAAAAGTTCACATTGTAAAAGTTATTTGTGAGAATCTTTTTTTTTTAAGATTATAATTTGTAATAGCACCAACTAAATCCTTTTCCTCTGCCTACTGAGAAAACTGCAGTCCGTACCATGTGGACACCTGCAGTCTTATCAAAAAGCACCATGATTATTGCTTGACTTAGTCTCATCCTCATGTCCTTTTTTTTCCAACATTGCTTGGAACACACAAAGTAGTTCCCTGAGGCAAATGCTGATTTCACTGGATTCTAACACCTTTTATTATGCCTACCTACAGCAGTTTTTACTATGCCTCACACCTTTGGGACCTTTAAGCGGTGCACTTCCCAAACTATTTGAAGCGGTGACCCCTTCCAAAGCCCATTACATTTCTGGTGAAAGCTGAGCCACCAGTTGAGAACATTACCGTTAAGTAAGCATTTAAGTAAGTGCTATGGCCCTGTGCACCCACTTGTTTAGACCAAGCCAAGCATGGTGGCCAAGAAAAGTTCCTGACTTTACACCAGGAAGGATGTGACTGCTGATGCATGCCAGATGAGGAGACACATTTGACAGAATTGTAAAGCAGCTGCAGGCAATGTGATATACAGTAGGAAAAATATTTTATTCATCACATATGTGTGTAGGCGACAGCAGAGGTGAAAAGTTTTGTTTTTTTCCCTCTTGTTTGCATAATGCACTGGGTACCATGGCACAATTCAGTATAAAAATATGCAGACTCACAATACACAATGCTACTATTTGAAAACACACACCATTTAAAAAATAAAAATGTACTAAATGTTCTACATTCAGAGGCTTTTAAAACATTCTAAATAATTTGCAAAACCTGGTTTGTTGGTTTAGTTGTTTCCTGAGCTTTTCAGCTGCCAGAATAAGAATTTCATGGCAATAATCACTTTGACCTCACTCTAAGTTCCAGAAACAACTCATTACTACATCACTACATTAATAACAGCTTTTCCTTTGAATAAACTCAGTCTGGGTCGGCACGTCGTGCTGTCTCGGCTTGGGTCTGCCAACAGACACAGAGTGTGACATTAAGGTATTGTTTTCCAAATGTTCAGACATTACATCATTCACTCTTAACATCAATTGTATGTCCACAGGTAGGATACAAGAAAACAGACTAAATTTAGGACAACGACCCAAACGGAGCGGTTTTGTCAAATTACTAAAGTTGTGCTTTATGCTCATATTTCTTTTCTACTGCCATTACTTTGTTGATGCACAATTCATCATTTATTACAACACAAATACTACACATGAGTCTTAGCAAGTTCTGGAGCCATCAGCTATGACTACTGTAGACAACTGTAGACAACCACTAAAATATATATATGTGTGTGTGTGTGAGAACAGGCACTTTGCTGCAGTTGGTTGTCATTAAAACCAGCACATTGGAACTCCAATACTGCACCAGCCAGTGATAGACTTTCATTGCTAACACATTGTGACTCATATAATATGTCACCTTTGGCACAATGCAGCATTATGTAAACATCTCAAAACCACACTGTGTCTACTAATCAAGCTGTAGCATCTGTCTGTGTCAGGAAAGCCAGGGGCTTAGCCCAGGAGGAGCATCACTGTAATAACTTCAAAGCAGATGACATGATGGATCAAAAATAATGCAGTTGTTTCATGTTCTCATTCAGGCTCACTTTTAATGCCAAAACATTACATAACAGACAAAACACTTTTAGACTTTGTTTCTTGATTTTATTCTTGATCAGCCTTTCTTTTTTTGGTGAAGCACTGATGATATTTTCCATGCATTAAACATTGTTGGCATGCATGCTTTAGTGAGAATAATACAGATAGCTGTCAGTGACACCTAGGGGTGAAAAGTTGTGCAATGAAGTCCTTAACTGACTGCTCTACACATATTCTGGGTCAGCTGATTCTGTAGTCAAAGAAGCCCTTTTCAGTATAAATTACCTTTATTGGAAACAGTGCTCTGCTTTCCTGTAATATGTAAAAGTGAGATGTTATTTTATGCTTTGATATTATTTTTGAACTTGTTGCCATAGCAGAAATGTATTGCATCGTATGGAAAGCAAGTGTTTGATTTGCATACTAATGACCCACATTTATCATACATGGCTGTAGGCCATAGACAGGAAGATGTATTGGCTAAAAGTGTGCAAAATTAATTAAACACCGGATAGTTATTGGGCTACAAAAATACAAAAAGTTAATGATCCCTTGCAAACATGTTGTAAGAGAAAATTAGAGTACATAATATATAATTTGCATCTCCACAAAAAAAGTTAATCAGCTATTAAAATGACATCTTCTACTCCTCCTTGAACACAGAGGATATCTTGCTCCCTGTAAGTTTTACAACATCACCGATGTGAAAGTTGCATATAAATCATATAAATGTCACTAATCTGTATGCAGCATTATGCCCACAGAGCAATATAGTGTCATGCAGTGCACCAACATCTATCCACACAATGAACCTCAAATAAATGAAGATAAATGAAACAATATTGTTGCCTATGTGTCCAAACTCAACATAATGAACACCTTTAAACTAGATGTGTTGTTCACATATAGTAAGGCTGCCTTCATTGTTTTGTATTATTTTTTTCCTGTGTTTTAACCAACACTATTTCTATGGAGGCAACATAGAGTCTGGTCCATGTATATTTGGACAAAGATATACATTTTGTAATTTCTTCACAGTACCCCCAGCACACAGATTCGAAATGAAGCAATCAAGGCGTGATTAAAGTTTGGACTTTCAGCTTTAATTCAAGGGTTTTAACAAACATATTGTAGTTAATACGACCTGCAAGCATTTTAAACAAAGTCCTCTCATTTTCAGAGGCTCAAAAGTAATTGGACAACTGACTGGAAAGCAGCTTAGTGCCCAGATGTGACCTGTTCCTGGTTATTTTATGACAAATGAAGCAGATAAAAGGTCCCGAATTGATTCCAAATGTTAACTTTGCATTTGGTAACTGTTCACTGGAATTCTCAATATGAGGTCAGATTAGAATTTTGCCAGAAAGCATCTAAAAAAAAAAAAAGCAACCCCTGCCCCGTTCTGGAAAATGATTCTTTGGACAGAATGTACCATATGCATGTTCCAGAATGATGGTAAAACTAAAGTATGGAGAAGGAAAGGAACAGCTCATGATCCAAAGCAGATCCTACGTCCAGCATGGCAAAGACAGTGTTATGACATGGGCATCTACGACTACCAGTGGAAGTGGGTCATTGGTGTTTATTTATGATGTGATTGTTAATTAAAGTAACAGGATGAATTCTCAAGTATATAGGGCTATTCTCTCTGCTCAGATTTAGACAAATACTGCAGACCTAGGACAGTTCTTCAATGTGCAGGAAGATAATGACCCAAAACATACAGAAAAATAAATATAAGCACTGTTGAAGATGTTGTTCAGTGGTCAAGTCAGTCACCTGATCTCAACCCAATAGAACAGCTTTTCAGCCACTGAAAATTAAAGGCATTTCATAGGCATATAGACATTTTCATCCAAGTATTGAAAACAATTCTCATATTTAAAATTATCTTAGTTTGTCCCATTACTTCTCTGAAAATGGGACTTTGCTTAAAATGGTTGCAATTCTGAACTGGTTAGTGCAATATTTATGTTAAAACCTTTCAATTAACCTCTTGAGACCCAGAAATGCATTTTTGTCCTCTGCTGGGTACCAGAGTTTCACAGCTTTACTTAAAAAATTTTTAATTAAAATTAATTGCCCTCCACTGCAAAGGACATTCCATTAAAAAAAAAGTATCTGAAAAAGCTATTGCATTATGCTATTTCCAATTAAGATAGTTATTTAATGTAAAAAAAAAAAAAAAAAATGACTTTCCTGAGTCTCAGGAGGTTAAAGCTAAAAATCCACATGTCAATAACATTTTGATTGCTTCATCTCAGATCCACTGTGGTGGGCTACAGAAGCAAAATGACAAAGTTTGTCTCACTGTCCAAATATACATGGATCTGACTCTATGTTGCCCCCTTATAGAGTAGTGTTTGGTAAAACACATGAACATGCTTATACTTTTTATTGCTTCCCTGCTGCAATGCTTTTATTGTTTTATTTAAAGCACTTTGAATTGCCCTGTACTTGAAATGTGCCATATAGTAAATAGACCTGCTTTGCCTTGCTTTAAAAAAAAGTGGACATGAGGTATGGTGCATTTTTTAAGGGCATTATTCCCTCTGAAGTCTCCATACATTCACTGCTTGTGGACAGAAAGAAGTACACCTCACAATAAAATAAAACAACACCTTCTGTGACCCAGTTATTTAAAAATCTACATTATTCTCCAGATAACTGGGGTCACAGTGAGTAAAACGGCTCCGATACTAAACAAACACACTGCGCCTTTAACAAACAGCGTCATCAGCGGCGCGTGCCCCTGTGCGTGACGTCACCATACTCCCGGCATGCACACTGGAAGTCCAATAATTGCTAATGGCGGGTATTTGTACGAAACATGCGCGTTTTAGGCTCCCGCTTCCTAACTGTATGTATTAATATTATACTTGAAAATTAAACTGAATAACTTTTGTGTGTTTCGTTGTAGTTTTGAGGTTGAACCAGTCTGGAGAGTTTAATAAGCCGGCTAAAGGGCAGTGTTATTATCATGTGTGTGTGCTCTCCATTAACAGTAACTGACACGAACTGAAACTAAGAGGAAGGCAGCGTGTATTTGAGTTGAGAACTAGCCTCAGAAGCGATGTTAGCCCGGATAAAACTCCGAAAGTACTTCACGAATGTCTAATTAGCCAACTTCATGGGACCGAGCCGGTTAAGCTAGTAAAGAAACTTCCCATTCATTCGACCGTTAACTCTTTTTACTGCCAGGAAATCTGTGCATTAAACGGAAATGTTTCCGTCCACGGTTTTAGTGTTAGTATTGTTCATAAGTGTCTTTCAAGTCGACAGTACCTCAAGGCTAAATATTCCTAAAGTGTTGTTGCCGCTAGCCAGAAGCACCAGGATTAACTTTACACTGGAAACCACAGAGGGCTGCTACAGATGGTGAGTATATCAAGTATAATGGATTAAGTTGGCCTCATTAATCTGAATGAATAGCCCATCACATGTAAAACCACATGGTAACTGATCTCTGTTTACACTGGTAACTTTATGGCACAATGGGCCTTAAAACTACCCTGAGGTGCAACTTGAATATCCCTTTTTGATCTTTTCTGCACTCACATTTAGCAGTTCTAAACTTAAGGGTCAGGTTTCTTTACTTGTAGTCGTAGGTAAATTGATTTTGCAATACAGAAGAAAGGCATCCACTTGTATGCTACAAACAAAGAAATACAATACATTGAAATAAAACGTGTGTTTCAGTGTCTGGTTAATTGCTTTCAGCAGCACTTTGTTCTTCTATTTTATAAGACTGATGGTTGCAGGAATAAAGTTGGTGTCCTCTGTGACCACACTCTTAAACTTAAATCAGCCTGTACTGAAATTGTGTTTCAGATCAAAGTTTTGTAACCATAATAATGAAGGTCAATTCTGATACATTGTATTATGGTAGCTGGAGAATCAGATGTAGAAAAGGTTTACTCAATACTTGTGTCAAAGTGCACATTCAACTTTTCGCTCAGGTAGAAGTGTAAAAGCAGAGGCTCAAATGTATAGGTAACAAGTAACTTGGCTCCACTGTTCAGTATGTCCATGCTTATGTCATGCTAGGACTATGT
>JAPTYQ010000028.1:13092333-13106516 GCA_029814465.1 Ostorhinchus cyanosoma | reverse complement strand
TTGGATATTTGAGTCATGTAAAGAAATTCTGTAGTGCATCTATCTATCTATCTATCTATCTATCTATCTATCTATCTATCTATCATTATTATATTCTTCTCTGTTCTCTCCCTTTACAACTGTCTTTTCAATTCTACTGCTGTTCATAGATCACCTCTGAGGGTGGCCCTCAGCCTCAGTCCAATATCCTTTTCTCCATTTCCAATGAGGACGTCGCTGCTGTTAGTGCCACAGGCCACGTCAAAGGCATCACTGTCGGCAATGTCACTGTGACTGGGCTGGTTCAAGCCGTTGATGCTGAGACAGGGAAGCTTGTTATTGTGTCTCAGGTAAACAAATACACAGAACATGATATGGACAATGTAGAACAAACCCAGTTTTTACACATAAAAAGCTTATTCTCTGGTGCCCTCAGGATCAGGTAGAAGTTGAGGTTGTACGTTTGACTGCCATTCGTATCAAAGCACCTATTACAAGAATGAAAACAGGAACACAGGTATGATGGTTGTTGCATACTGCAGCATAAAATACACCCAAATACAAGTCTCTACAGTCACATTTTATTTTATTGGGAAAAAAAATTATAATATTGAGCAATGTTACATCCACTAATATCCCTGATTTACATTGACTTTTCTAGATGCCTGTTTACGTGATTGGTCTGACAAACAGCCAGACACCCTTTTCCTTTGCCAACGCTGTACCTGGCCTCACCTTTCACTGGTCCACCACCAAAAGAGACATCCTGGATGTACAGTCAAGACATACTGAGGTGCTCTGCAGTGGGTTGTTGCTGTTGCATTTGATATTGCATCCAGTGGCTGCCACTTTACCATTCCTATTTTTGGCTGCTGTTGTCTCTTCGATCCTTTTATCAGATTGACTTAAGCTGTCCTTGCATTACTGTATGATTAGAAACCAGCATCTGCCTTGTCTCTGCTTTCTTGTCAGACCCTGTCTTGTCTTGCTTCCTCATCACTGTTGCTTTTTTATTTGATTTGCTGCTGCTATTTTTGCCATACTCATAATGGCATATGTCTTCTTCAGGCTAATGTGGAGCTCCAGTCAGAGTATAATTTTGGCATGACAGTGACTGGAAGAACAAGAGGGCGGACTGGATTGAAGGTGGTGTTGAGAGTTAATGACCCCACGGCTGGGCAGCTAGTGGGGGATTTAGAGGAGCTCACAGATGAAATCCAGATCCAGGTAAGTCCCTAATTCTTTGGCATTCAATGAACAAAAGAAAACACTCACATTTTTCAATGTGTTTTAACACTTGTCTTGAGCACTTATGCTCTCACAAAAAAATGTAGATTTTTTTTATAAAGACCCTCTTTATCAAGTATTTTACTTATCATAACTGTACCCCCTGCTGCTTCTTCATAATGGAGGGAGCTTTAGTAAAAGGCAGAGTGGTGAAGTTGCTGAGCTTTGGAGTATGAGAAGAAGTTGTTAACTATGTAAAGTGATAAGACCGCAGATTAGTGGGTGCTGAATGCACTCTGCTTCAAACTGCATTAAGCTATGACATGTCATGAGCACAGAAACATCAAACAATGGCTAAAGGCCTCTAATAATTGGAATTTCACATTTGTTCTTTGAACAAGGTCTATGACAAGCTGAACATGCTTAACCCTGAAGTTGAAGCTGGTGAGATCCTGATGTCTCCTAACTCAGCCCTTAAGGTTCAAACCAACAGGTGAGTCACAAATACCAGACCAGTTGTTTTATGATGCACCGACTAAAATATCTACATGCATGTATAGTATTAAACAAATGACAATATTTCTAAACAGTTTCTTTGCAAAACAGCAGACATGTCAGAAATTCTTCATGTTTTTTTTTTCAACTGTCCAACAGAGATGGTGTGGGTGCACTCTCCTACCAGATGCTGGATTTCCCTGACCAGGTTGTTATAGCTCAAGTGGACGATAAGGGCTTCCTCACCTCTAGCTCTCTCACTGGCATCTCCTCTCTGCTGATCACCTCGCAGGAGACCTTTGGTGTCAATCAAACTCTCATCCTTGCTGTCAAGGTCGGTTTGAGAGCTACTGCATAAAATAGATGCTACTGATATGTGGTTTTAGTAGTATCCTGTTATGGACAGTTAAATCCATCTCACAGATCTCCTGCTGATGGTCAGAGTAAACTGTTTACATCAGCTTGCTAAAAGTTTTATGTTTCCAAATTCCAAATCACTACACTGGAAAATGGATAAAAGACTGAATCATGATTCAGTAATATAATCTAATATGGGCTGCAGTGCTAAGTTATCTTAATTTCGGAAACAGCTGTTGTACATTAAGGCAATTTATTTTTCTAATAAAATGTTATATAGAAAAGGTGTGACTGGCATAAGGATTTTCTCACAAACAAAGGCATGTATTCTTTGAAAAAACTGAAATCACATTATTACATACTGCAACAGCAAATATTGTGAAGTTATGCCATCATCGTTTTCAATCCTGCATCTTCGGTACAGTTACCAGTATTATTATTAGATCCGACTAATACTCACTTGGCTGACTTGTTCAGCCCCTTCATAACAGAAGTGCTGACCCCTGAAATTATAGCTGCCGTTGTGCCTGTAGTTTCTGTGACTTTGACTCTTGCCTTTATCCCTCAGGTGGTTCCTATGTCCTATGTGAGATTTAGTACCAGTCCGGTGCTCTCCATGCCCATCGGAGAGAGACTGAAAGCCTTCCCCTTGGGCATTGTGCTCACCTTCACTGTCCATTTTCATGCCAGCACTGGAGAGACTCTACACAGCTCCAATTCCCGTGTCATGTTTTCCACTAACAGGTCAGTGTCTACACACTCCACAATCCTCTCACACTACTTATTATCTGTGGCATGTTAGCAGCACAATTTTCTGAGACAGGAGTGACACAAAGGCCCAAAAACATCATTCACATTGCGTATAAATGTATTTAATGTTCGTAGACACACTGTATGACCTAATGATGAAATGTGGCATTTCAACAGATACTATCATAAGAGAGAGGAGCAATTATGTTTTGTAGTTCGGTTAGTATCCCAAGGTTGAAAACCTATTATCTTTCTGTTCGGGGTTATATATAGAGAACCAAGGCCTCTCTTGAGTGGTCTGCTTTTGCTGCCTTACATGAAGTAATGTCTCGTACCACTTGCCCTTTAAAGACAGGGGAGAAAATGTATTTTGTTAGCTTTGTGTTTTTAGTTCATCTACATGTTTGCAATGCGAATACTATAGACAGGGATTCTTGGTACCATTTAGGTTTTATTACAGTTACTCTAACATGCACTACATTCATAACAAGACATGATCTACTGTCCTAACATTATGAGCTTTGTCAACCTTTTCACCCTCATGAGCATATCTGCAAATTAGATGACATTCACTAATTGTTATGGTTGATCTTTATCTTATGTTGTACAAGTTCCCCATCTGAGGACTGCGTTCAGGTGTTCAGTTTCATTTCTGTAGTGTTAAATTGAATTCGGTATGCTACCAGGCAGTTGTCTAAGTATCCTGAATCACCATGGCCTGTGTTGTGTGCTGAATCTGTGATAGACACTAAACAGTAGTCAATTCAAGTCAACTTTTTTCTCATGCAAATAAACTTTCAGCAGATAAACACGAGAGCAAATATTTAAAAAAAAAAAAAAAAAAAAAAGAGAGAACATCAGTACTAGCATCAGCCCAGAGTTTCCAGGTCAGTGCATCCATATCGGAATAGTAAAATGTATGTAATATTACACCTATGTAATCATTTGTAGACTAGGCTGCATGCATTAATATCTCTATTGTACAGGATGTGCCGATAAGGATCTGGCAGTTCCTTGTGGCAGCCTATGTTCAGAGTTCACAACATTAATTTACTGGGTTGTTCCTTCAACCTCATTTCAGATGTTGTTTCCACCTGAGTGAGTGAGCTAAATTAATGGGAATGTTGGGAAGGGAGGAGCATAACAACACTCCCGATGAGAGACTCCCTTATCTGTCTGCACAATAAATTGATTCTATTACCTTGTTTTCCAGGTGCTGACAGACAATTTTAGGGAAAAAGTATCAAAATCAGAGCAGTAAATGTCTGATAGCCTAGGGACTGAGGGGGCTGGCCTGAGATTACATCCTATTGTGTCTCCAAGGGACCAATTGGTTTTTACTGGTAGTTGAGGTGTGAGCGGTGAATGCACTGAGGCAGGAGGCAAAAAGGGTTAGTGCAAGGCGAATAAAACACAATGCAGAACCACAGCCCCAGGAAATGAGATTCTCCAAATTATTGTTGCACTTAATATTATTTATGTTTCTATTATTATCTAATGTCAGTATTTTACTTTTTAATCCCAGTAAATCCATACATGAACATAGTTAACACAGGGCAAACAAATGTATGTTTGAATTTTTGTATTTTACCTCTTTCCATCTCTGTGAAATTGCCCACTTTGTCCCTACAGAGACGACCTGGTGCAGGTGTCGATTGGACCTGGTAATCACACTCTGACAGTGAGGACACTCCAAGTAGGACTCACCCTCCTGGCAGTGCGGGACAGTGAAAACATGGCTGTTGCAGATTATATTCCTCTGAATGTGGAGCATGCTATCTTCCCACACGAAGCCCACAGACTAGTGGTTGGAGATGTGGTCTGCTTCAGTGTCCCTTCACTCAGCCCAGATGGTGAGAGGTGTTTTTGCTGTTTTCAAGCCGTGGATATATTGACCCAAACAAATCCATCATTGGAGATATTTTGAGATTGAAATACTGGCTTTTAATGGCTTTTAATGATGGCATCTATTTTATGTATCATCTGTTGCGTTGTTCCACCGTTTTATGCCACTGAGTTTGGTTTTATTTTATTTCCACTCTTTGCTTCTATTAAATTGTGCTTAAATCAAAAGCACCTATTACAGGGTTCCTGCAGGGTCTTTAAAAAGTCCTGAATTTCCAAATCTGTATTTAGTATCTTAAAAAAGTCACTTGTTCACTGTGTTGTGTTTTAAATGGGTCTGTTAAATGTCCAAACTGCAAAGAAAATAACACTAGTCTATTCAGTTCCACTTGTTCCAATCTGACAATTTATGTTGCGATTAGGAACCAATTATCAAATCAATTTTATTATATAGCACCAAATCTTAACAGAAGTTCTCTCATGACACTTTACATATAGAGCCGGTTGAAACCAGACTCTGAAGCCAAGTCAAGTATCTGTAATTTTGTAGCTCCCGGTGAGAAATGACTCAGAACAATGGGAATCAGGGCATTGGAGTAAACAAATACATTTTACTGAATTATAGGAGTTGCAAATATTTTCCAGTATGGCCTTGAAATAGGCTGAGAAATGGGCTTTAAATTCTGTTCTAAGTAGTCTTAAATTTAACATGTAGAAACCTGTAAGAACCCTGCTATTAATATTGCTTAATTTTTTTTATTATTATTCTTTTGGTTAATGAGACTTGCTTTCTAACAGTGGTTTTTAATGGTTTGCCGTTTCTGCAGGTTTGCATGGAACTTGGAGCTCCTCATCTCATAGTGTGCTTCAGGTGGACCCTAAAAGCGGCGCCGCAGTCGCCAGAGACTCCGGCGCTGTAACTGTGTACTATGAGATACCTGGTATTTTGAGGACATATAGAGAGGTATGATATTCCATAGGTAGCCACCCTCTGAGCAGCAATACTTCACTGACACGCTGAGACTGTGATGAACGAGCTACATGAAAACGGTTCTGAGCGTTCTAATTATGCCAAGAGTGCACCATCTAGTTTCTTTTTCTACTCTCTAACATCTCTTTATTCTCCAGAGAGTTTGATCTTCTCTGCCAGTGCATCACACTGTATCCATCCCTTAGCAATGCTCTTTATTATAATGAGACTACAAGAGAGTGCTGTACACTAAATCCATCATCACCTCTTAGTAAAAACATTGTTTCTGCCTAACGCGTGTGCATGACAATGTTAGGATTTCTCGTACGTGATGGTGTGAAAAGCATTAATTGGCCGTCTCCATACTCTGTCCAGTCAAGCTCCTTCCTGTTCGTGAGCTGAATGCACCCAGCACTTTGGTATGAATTCTTCCTGGTTAGACAGTAATAATTGATGAGATCTGATGCTGGGTATTTTATCTTAAACAGAAAGGTACCTCTCAAGCATCCTAATGAAAGGAGCTAAATGAAGATATGTTCTTTGTTAGTATGAGAGGAGACTCTGATAGAGGACACACTGATGTTCTATTATGTTTTCAGTTGTTTCATTCCCTGACAACCTCATGTGATTGATGTGAATAATTAATTGCGAATGTAAATGATACCGTAGTTTATTCAAAGCACATATCTCAATACTCGTTCAAATTGAGTCATTTTCCGTTCGTACCGGAGTAATTACTGTTTTGAAATATTCATTTATTTAGCCTTTCAGTTCCATTTTTGCTTTGTGTTCACGAGTGCCTAAGTATTTTAATTGTTTCCCCTTTTCTGTCATTTTAATTTTGGTTAATGAAATTATTTTTCTTTGTTAGTTTTAGTATTAGTTTTTGTTAAGTATAATAACCGTGGTTTATGCTGTATTGTCTTGTAGGTAGTAGTGGCAAAATCGACAAGGACAACAGCTATGGCTCAGGCGACACCGGTCAGAAACGGCAAAGAGACAAAGGTCCACGTCGCCACCAAAGAAAGAGGAACCAACCTCATCGGTACTGAAACGGCTGTTAAAGCATCTCTCCTATTGTTTTTTTCCTGCCCATTAAACACAAACTCGGTAGCAGTTTTTGACCAGTTTTGTAATTTTGTCAAATTGCGGCTCTTATGGCAGTCTCTCTGTGCCCCACCCTGCAGGAACATGCTCCTCTGCTCAGACTGAAGCCATTACTCAGCTGCAGCCAGAAACCTCGGTCAGCTGCCATCTGAGCTTCACCAGTGATGCTGTTGACTTCCCTGCTAATGATGTATTCAAAACACACACCGGCTTTGACCCCAGCATCGGTAAGGCTGAAGACAATCCTGAATAAATATGATATTAATGGCCATAGTGCTGATACTTCCCAGTGAGTCTTGTAAAATTGTCACTTTCGGACATACATCGTCAGCGTCATGGGGCTAATTCTTTTTAATATATTTACATATATCAGCACTTGTTTATTCACTGTGTTGGATAAACATTAATTATGTTAAGTTGAAAATGTGAAATGAGGAGGTTAAAGAAAGTGAGTTGGGTAATTTAGGCCTATCTTTACATTCCTTTCCTAATGGTTTGACTGTCATTGTTTGACTGCACCAACTTTTTCCTAAAACTCAGCTGTCACTATTGAGTTTGACAGTTTGGATTTTCACATCTTTTTTTTTTTTTTTTTTTACCATCTTTGCATTTAATTTTAAACCTAACACTGGCAGAGAATTTATACTTACACTCTGCTCGAGGGGCAGGAAAATACTGTTTATAAGGGTGTAATCAATACCCACATTGCCCTTGGAATGAATTTAGGAGGAACTATAAAAAGTGTCTCGGTGATGTATTGAACTGAAGAGACTCCCCGTTGCTTGGAAGCACCGGTCTAATTGTGTTTGGGATTTGGGACCCCAGTTGTTGGTTTTTCTCTGAGGGTATCTACTATGAGTAAGGCTGTAACCACTCAGCTGAATCCCACTGAAGTCCAAGTGCATGATTGCAAAAGAACCCTCCCTTTTCACAAATGAAGAGATTTAAAGAGGGTGGAAATCTAAGTTGGTTTTATGGATGTCAGATTTGATGCTGTGACTGTTCAGGCGCTGCAAGCTCTCAAATCAGGGGTTAATGAATTTGACATGATTGGAATTGGTCAAATAAGACCTGTCGCAGTTATCTGAAATGATCAGGATTTTTACATCATTATATAAACAGTTGGGTGGAACTAACAGATTTTTTTTATCACTTTCGTATCCTAAGGTTCATAACATCATATCATAGGCAATGCACACTTTCTAGTGGTGCTAAAATAATGATCAAAATAATTTTATATAACCATTAATTTTACAATCACATGTCAATTTTGTAATCAGACCACACTCTGAGAAGGTCTGGGTCTCATTCTTTCAGCTTTTGAACATTATTGTGGTCTAGGCCACATTGAAGCCAAAGTCAGTGGGTGTTTCAAAGCGGTGAAATTGAAAACAGTCCATGGAGATTTTAGAGGTACTTTATAGGTTTAAGTGTCCTGGAAAAACACCCCACCACTTTTGTTTCTGAATAAATAGAAAATTTGCAGTTTGAATAATCAACATTTGTGAACATCCAGTGATCACTAAAGTATATGTGATGCAAGAGTCAATAAAACAGTGATGTTCAAAGTGGGATCATATTGACTCATATTGATTAACAGGCAAGAAAAAATTTCATCTTTAAGTGTTGATAGTAGGTTTTAAAATGAATTAAATTGTGTTTTTTTGCTGTGAATGAAGATACTGCTCATGAAAACATGTTAAATCCAGGTTTGAACAGCGCCTGTGACATATTCCATCCCAAATAACCACATCAGTAACCAATCTCAGATCTTCCCTTTCACATCTGTCTGCCATCCTTGCCCCAGGCCTCTACACATGTTCCATGACTTTGCAGCCAATGACCGACCAACAGACCCGTGTGCTCAGCGTGTCTATGACCAACCTCCTGGTGAAAGCAGGCCTCGAGGGCACTGCCTTCTCTGGGGAACAGGTCAGCGCCAGGCTTCCTGTAGAGCCGGGCCTCTTCTCCGACCAGACTGAGCTGCTCCTCTCAAACCTCCATCCATCGGCTGAACTCACTGTTTACGGCCCGACTGCTGCCCTGTCCAGCATAGAGGTATTAAAAAGTACCTCAGTTAGTTGAATGGCTGTTGAAACACTTGGTCCAGTAAATGTCCAGTAAGATTAAAGCTTTGTTTTGGTTTCCGTGTCTTTAGGTGGTGTCTACATCTCCAAACATTGCTGTCCAAGAGATGGAAGAGCACGAGAACTTCCCCAGTTTTAAAAAGTACACCGTCAGTGCTGTGGCCCCTCATGAAGCAGCTTCTGCTTCTGTTTCCATAAGGAGCTCGTCCTCTGGGCAGGGCCTCGTCATCCCAGTCACTTTGATTCACATGGCTGACCCCAGTGCTGCCAAGCAAGGTTAGAAAGCTTTTCCACACAAGTGACCAGTCACTGTGCCTCCAGCTCAGGTGGTCATGTCACTTTCAGTTTACTTACAGTTAATCTGCAGGAATGTTTGCCATAACTCTTTAAATATATACATTTGTAGTCTAGAAAAGGCATCGGATCTGTGAGTAGTTTTGTCATCTGTTGGAAATGAGCACACACTGACATGGCAGCTTTTTCATTTGACATCCATCATTCTGTGAAATATTAATAGCGATTTATTTCGGGCCATTCACATTTGTCTTTCTGTGTCATTGCTAATATTTGTTAGTGTATTGTGTGTTCCCAGCAGTTTTTAAAAGGCTTTGACAGGCTGTTATCTCCTTCACCGCTCTCTCAGCAGCTGCTCCTCCAGTTGTTAACATGGAGGGAACCCACTCCCTGCACAGCTTCATAAACTCTTACCAGATGATGTTCTTCACCCTGTTCGCTCTGCTGGCTGGTACAGCGATCGTCATCATCGGTGGGTCACAAAACAAACACTTCATACATGTGTGTTTTACTGCCAAATATCCTTCAAAAGGTGACAAGCAGTTTTATATAGTGTCTGATTACCTTGAACTCCTCTGAAATCCTTTTTTTTCTACTCGCAGTCCTTCATAGTGTGTTTTCTCCAAGAGAACAAGCTTATCATCCTGCTTTCATCCAGAGGACACCACCCCTCACAGGTAAGCCCCTCAGAGCCATGACAAAATAAACATACATATACTCAGAGGGATTTACCAACGAACATAAGCATGGAAATTTGTTATACTTAAACTCGTCTTCTTCTCTTTACTTTTAATGAGTAAAGAGAAGTTTCAACCCCTAAATCTGCGATGCCACCAGGCTGTAAAGCTCCACTGAGAATTAATTAGAAAAGATGGAAGAGCTGTCTGACAGCATTCAGGACAATTTTCCCACAGTCAGAATAGGTTTTTTTTTTTTTTTAAAGAAATTGTACCTCGCTCATTGTAAATTAATGCTCATTTAAATGTAAAACCAAGCACAGTACCGTCAGTCCCCAAGTCGCTAATTTATAGAGGATGAAGCCGCTGCAGGCGATCTCTGATGTCAAAATTTATAGCCCGTTCTCTGGCCGCTGCGGTATGTTAGGGAGAGATTTATACACGTTATCAATACAAATGAGGCTGTTTAATTGTGACTTTTAAACAAGTATTGCTCTTAAATTCTGCTAAATTTGTCTACCTTGGACTGTTAGTGTCTGCTTTGCTCAGCACATTTGTGGTTTATAATTTGGATAGTGTGCTGGACATATTTTTATTAATTAATTTATTTGTAATCGGTGCTGTGTTTGGATGTCTTCCAGGTTTTAACTCGCCGGCAGGGAATTCGTTGAACAGTACGATACCTGGAACTGACCCTAACAGGAGTCCCAGGTCACGTCTCTATTCTCCTGACTACAAGTCATGATAAAGCCCGGGCCCGGCCTCACCGCAGGCCTTTAATGCATATTGGATGTGCCTCTCTCCCTCAGGATGAACGCTGTGGGCTGTGACTGCAAATCTCAATGTTACTGTCTTTAAATGTTGGTACCGATGCACAAGACGCATAATATTTAGAATCGCAGCTCAGTTCAGAGCCATGAAATTGCAACAGGGCTCTTTTTGTGTGTGTGAATGCAGGTTTGGTTTTTTTGGTCCTTTGCAATTCAAATTATTTTTATACAGAACCACTTATGATAAGACGTGTTTTTTGAGTTTGGAAGCGTGCTGAAAAAAACAAAAACCAAATGGTTGCTTCACGTGTTGCATTTTATTTGTGTGTTTCTTAACGTATTTTAGATGTGAAAGTTGGGAACTCAGGATGAACCACATTGTCATGACAGTTAGCAAACATCGCCTCGCAATTGTTTATTTTTATTAGGACAATATGTCCTTTACGTGTCCACTGAAACCGTCCTTTACTGAAACCATCCTCATACGTGAACAAACCCTTCAAATGTGCAGAATCATAACCAGGAAAAACGTTGGTCTTTTTCGGTTTTGGGCATTCTGGGAGGAATTTAGCTCCCCACTTATTCAGCATCACTGACTTTATGAGCCATAATAAATGTAGCTCCTGTCTAATTATTTAATGTGACACAGTTAAGATGTGAACCATCCTTTAGATTGTTGCTTCATTTCAAAAGCCATCGACTGTGACCTGATTTCTGAAACAGCTTTTTTTTTTTTTTTTTAAGTTTCTGTTTTCGCCTGTCAACAATACTGGGAAGAGATTACTGTTGCACTGTTGAATCGTTGGGACTTAAACGTGGCTTTAAATTATATACGGCGTTTTGGTATTTGAACGCAAACGCTGAAGGAATTGTATTTATGTTAGCTAGTGAAATCGAAGCGAAGACTGTGTGATAATCAATATGCAAGTTGGGCTTTGTATTTAATTGTTATGCCTTAAATTCATCAAAACAGCTTTGTGCACATAACCGTCCATTTGCTTGTGTGAATATGCTTTTTGCTAATCAAAGTTTGTACTCTTTACATTTATGTGTAAATATTTGTTCTTCAATAAAACGTTTAAAATGAATCATGTGCCGAAAAGTTTCTGTTTTAAGTGAAATTCAAAAGAACATTCAAACACAAAGAAATAACGAACATCTTCCCACACACTCTCTCAGTTTAACAAGGCAATCTTGACGAGCAGAAAAAGCATCTTTTCTTCTCCGAATCAGTTGGAAACCATGGAAATTCAGTCTGAACTAAATACTCCTAAGTTTTCTGTACAGTTTCAACACAGAATCTGTCACTCACACCCACTCAGCCTCTTCTTTTTTTTTCTACACTAACATCCCTATGAATTAATTTTCTGCATCAGTGCTGTTTCATTTATCTACTCCTTTAAACATTCTGTTCTCTTTATTGCAGTTTCTTGACATCAGATTTCTTTTACTGAGTGTTGTAAGTAATTGTTCACATTTGTTTAGATTTTTTTTTTCCCCTTTTAGTGAGTGTTCAAGAACAGCGATTGTACATGGTATTCTAGTAAATGCATCCATTGCAGATTAAATTACTGTGTAAATGTATTTTGGCTCTTAGTGGAAACTTGTTGAGCATTGACTGAATTTACATTTAGACACAACACACTTGTCGCACCATTGGAAAAAAAAAAAGAAGAAAAAAAAAAACAACAGGGTTTAGGTGGCTGTCATTCTCCCTGCCCCCTGGGGTGTATGTAAAGGTCTGAGACCACTGTTCAAATATCTCCCATCTGTCTGTGACAAAGCTCTGGACTGTGGTGGAGGGTCCCAGTCACTGAGCTCATTTGTATGCCTTCAACCGCCGCCTGCATGTCAACCACCGCTGCACACTTTGAGTAGGTGAGCGGACGAAAATGTGCCAAAGTGCAGAACATCAGCTGTGGTGCACTTGAATGCTACGGTCTTCTGAGAAAGCAATTTTTTTTTTTTGATTTTGCATGTTTTCACAATCAGAAACTAATCTGCACTTTCAAATACTTCAAGGGTTTGTGTTGTTATTCCTCACCTCTACAACCTATATTTACAGAAATCAGCAAAAAAAGAAAAAGAAAACCACAATCATGCCATGTTGCATATGAAACTATAATCCAGAGTGGGGCATAAACCGAAGCAGCCATAATCTTTGCTTTATTTCCCTCACACCCCTCATTTCTCTGAGGTGGTGTTATGCCAGACAGAGCCTCAACTCATGCCTGGAGGTGTTTAAGAGGAAACTCAGGAGAACTGGCTGTGTAGTGCAATCTATGACCACAACAAGAGCTCAAGGGTATTCTTAAGACGTTGACTGGCCTAGAAAAGGGAAAAAAAAAACATTTAAAGTGTCTTGTGTTGTTGTCGGAAGCACACCAGCTGATTGTCTCACCACTTTGGAGCAGCACAGCAGCTCACAGCTCTGAATTTACTGTCTGCTCCAGTTGAAATGTGATGAAATTCACAAGTGGAAATTACTGTTTTTAAATTACTTCCATCAAATGATAGTGGCGCGTGGGTTTTAAACGTGACCATCGAGTATATCTATAGCTCATTAAGGCAGCCAGCCGTGTTAAGCTAAAATGACACCCAATTTATTCTCTCCATTAGGGTGCATGGGTAGCATAAACCCCACCTGTCAGCCTGTCCAGCTGAGAGCCATCATGTGGCTTCCTGGTTGAAGGGAAACTGCCGCTGTTCCAGATGGCTTACTGTGCTGTCAGTGGAGGGGATCACTGAGGTGGGCATTGAATGAGACCTGACAAGAATGGTAAGGCTGTTCCCAGAGGAGGATCAGGGCAGTGTGAGAAGGTCTGCCTGGAAAGAAATGTCTCTCTGAGGGAAGGAAGAGATTTACCAGTGCCTGTCTGAGTATGTCTTAGTTATGCAAGCTGGTATTTTTCCTTACAAGACGACTGTGGCAGTGAAGAAGTCAAAAATGATGGATATGCTGCAATATTTCCTCTAAAAATGGCAGAAGTGTTAATGCAACCTAATCAATCTTCCCCTGTTTTTTTTTTTGTTGTTGGTTTTGTTCTAAACTGAGGCAGGAGTGGTTTAGCAAAGAACACCACAGTTTTTTTTTATTGAAATAGACTAAAGATACTTTGAAATAATATTAAGCTGAATTAATCATCCGCCTCTGCTGTGACCGTAAAGAAAAGGGTGAATCAGTTAAAGTAAAGGAAATGTATGGTTCAGTTTTAGAAGAAAAATCATCTAAAGCCGTGAGAGGACTTCACTGTTGTGTTACTAGTCACGAGTTTAAAGATTTTGAATGTCAAACTTTGCATTTTTCACTGCGCTATATTTATTCATTTGATAAGATAATATTTATTCATTTGATAAGTTAAGTTAAGTTAAGTTAAGTTAAGTTAAGTTAAGGTAAGTTAAGTTAAGTAAGATAAGATAACGCCTTTATTGTCCCACAACGGGGAAATTTGCATTTAGCAACAGCAGGACAGAGAAGAATATATATATGTGTGTGTGTGTGTGTGTGTGTGTGTGTGTGTGTGTGTGTATCTAATAATATCTAAATATCTAATAATAAAAAGAAAAGAAAAGAAAATAAAATAAAAGAAAAGAAAAAAAAAGAAAAGAAAATAAAAGAAAAAAA
>JAPTYQ010000028.1:13064478-13075888 GCA_029814465.1 Ostorhinchus cyanosoma | reverse complement strand
CAGTATAAGCCTATGGGGGCAGTGTTATAATTAGTGTGCTTCAGTTAATCAGGCGTAGGTTCAGCAACATCACATGTACACATATTGGCGGAAACGTTGAGTCCTTGTATAAACTTGAAATGATGCCATGGCAAACATACACCATACATAAAACTAGAGGTGGTGCAATGAAATATTAGTGAGAGACATTTTTCTTTGGTCCAGTTTGTGTATATAGTGTAAATATACTTTAATTTTTATTAAAAACAAGGTGACTGTTGGACTGAATGCTAGGTCAAATACATAAATCTTTAAATAAATCTCAATTGCTGAACATCAAAATTAGAATATGCACTCAGTATATTTAGGAATTGGCATCACATAAGCTGTAATAATTCAAGGTAGGAGCATTTATTTATGTATTTATTTATTTTAGCTTTGGAGCAATGTACTTTTATCTGTCTGTGTTTCCATTTCTTACATTATCTTTCGGCCACTTAAGGCACCGACTCCTGCCCAGTGTCCTATTGGTACTAAACTGATTAGTCTGTACATCTCTAAACATGTGCATCTGCAGTAACATCATGTTTGTGATGCTGATCCACCTGTACATAAACGCTACAAAAACAGAACATAAATCCCTCCTCAGTGCGTGTCAAGTAGAGATGTAAATATGTCCACCCCTTTAATGGCATGCAAATCATACCGCTGTAAATTGAATGTGTTCATTGACAGACATTACCTCAGCAGATCAGTGTTAAATGATCGCATCAAGGTTGAATCCAGTGTATGTGGTTTTCCATTTCCATGACAACCAGTACAGTCAACTCAGATTTTGGTTTTAGTGTTGAAAAGTAAGCAGAAGATAAATGTTTCACAAAGACAAAAAAGAGAGAAGGCGACTTTGTGAGACTGCAATGCAACCTGCTTTTTCCCATATTGTCTTTCATTTTCTGTGTTTTAGCACATTCTTTAAAGTTGCTTCACACATGCTATTTACCTTACCCTCATTTTACTTCAACTGCTATGCCTTTAAATCTCTTTGTGCCCTCTTCTATTATTACAAACTGTGATCAACTCTAAAGCAGCCCACTTGGAGGGGCCATGAGGCCGTAGCACAGTCGCCTGTTCATTCTTTATTTCTTCACAGCTGAACCAATTATCCGCCTCACAGCTGTCAAAACCAGCTGATGCAGCAGCTGAATCGAAGGCAATTTGTAGCATAGTACCTGTGGAGAGCTGTTTGAAAGGCTGCCACTAGTTTTGTGCCAAGTGGGAGTGTGTATGTGTGTGCGTGTGGTTGTGTGTGTGTGTGTGTGTGGATCGCTGACGAGGTGGAGGCTGAGTCAACAGCTAAACACAGATGAGGAACTACTGCTCACACATCTTCTTATTCATCGCTGGTTTATATCAAACATGACTTCCTCGCAGCTGGTCCGGGCTTTGATAAACTAATATTTGGGCTAATGTTTCCAGGATGTTCTCATTGGTGTCATTTCAACTTAACACATTAATGACTCAGATCATTTTTGCAGTGACTCACATCTACTACACTTGAGAAACACTCCTGCACTGGACTGAGAATGACCTGCTGCTTTGACGCTGTATTGCACAGGTGTCAAACATGTGACCTGAGCGCCACATCTGGCCTGTGGGATGAATTTGTGAAATGCAAAAATGAAGATATTAACAATCAATGCTTTGAAAATCTTTTTCATTCAGATTCTACATACAGACATATACAGATGAAACTGGGTTCATTTTGGTACCTGGTACTTTTCCAGCTTTTTTAGACCCAATAATAAAGGAGAAATTTAGACATATATCCCCCCAGGATGTACCTAATAATGACCTCAGATAATGCAAAAAAAAAAATTATACTCTTGCTCCGAGCCATCCCAAAATGATGAATTTTTAATCAAATATTGGGGCCAAAAATAGGACAAAATAGGAACAGGAAAAGCTACCTAGGTGCCAGTGCATTTGATATGAAAACATCACTTGAATTCTTATCTTATATATCCCTATAAATAAAAACAGTGTTAAATTTGACGATCCTAGTGGTTTTTCTAATCCAGACATGCAGGTTTTTCATGAATCGGCAGTCTCATTCAAGGTTTCGCGTGTAACCCATCGTGTCCACAACCTGCCCAGTTAAACGAATACACAGTAAACTCCGAGTGACTTTGCAACAGTGGCCATTTTTGTGAAACACTCAACCTTGCATAGTAACTTTTATTCCCAAAATGTACCGGTGAGAGAATAAAAACATATAGTAGTGTGTAATTTTCATGTCCTTTTTACCGTATTACATGTGGATTTTTGCATAAAGATAACGTGTTTTAACTGAAAAATTGTTTCTCTTTTTTAGCACTAAATATTTATTTTTAAAATGCATCCAAAGTGCTTCCAAACCTGCCTCAAAACATTAGTCTACATCTGGTTTGAATATTTAGCCCCTCTGTCCTGTTTTTAGGGACCAGTTTCATAGAAGCGCTCAGATGCATACAGACCAATCAGATCTCAAAGTGGGTTGAACCAGTAAAATGTTATCATATTAACCTATAAATAATGGCAATTGCAGATTTTCTCTTTGTTTTAGTGTAAAAAAAGTAAAATTACATGAAAATGTTAACATTAACAAAGTATCCTTCTTCAAAAAATGTGAATAACTTGAGATTTCTGCAGAGATCTAAGTCCAATTTTACCAATATTCTGCCTGTTATTAAATGTTTTTCATATTTTTGATTTTAATATAAGTTGTAATTCACATGTGTAACTGATAGGCATCATATTGTAAAAATTGCACGTTTTTCTGAAGACATTTCCAGTTGTTTATGTTATTCCGATTTTTAAGGAAACTTTGAAGATGTAAACATTCTCATAATATAATTTTACTTTTTTTTTTTTTTTTTTACTGTTATTATTTTTATTGGTCCGGCCCACTTGAGATCATATTGGGGTGAATGTGGCCCCTGAACTGAAATGAGTCTGACACCCCTGCTGTATTGCTTCCACTCATACTGTAGGTGTTTGACTGTTATCCACATGCTTCCACTCTGGCAGATGTCTGCACAGCTCTATGTGTTCTCTATAACCCAGGACTTTATTATAAATCCTCCAAGCTGGTCTAAATCCAAGCAATATGTTCAGGAATGCAGCCAGAGTTAGACTGAGATCTGTGTGTATCCAGCTCTTTGTGTTAGGTCAGGTACACACCGGAGTCAAGGCGGATGAAAAGCACCGTCTGTCTTTCCAGCGTGAACGAGTTAATTATGTGAAGTGTGCTGTCAGATTTTATTACGTTCAGACTTTTGTATTTCTGTCTTGCATGTTGTTTTGTACAGGGTGGGATTTTATTTGAGATGCTTAGGTGCTCTAGAATCTGGTAGATGTAAAAATGTCCAGGTATTTTTTACAGATTTACTAAAAATCTTGAAATCAGAGCTGCCTTATTGGGTAATATGCATATTATATTTGCATTGGAAAGTATGAATGTAAAGTCAGGGGAAAAAAAGGTTTCATTACCACATTTTAATCCACTAATCACACAAAGAACAAATAAGCATTAAGTTTGCCTTTCCTATTAGCATTAGTAACAGTTGCTGGAGACAAACAATGGTTCAATGGTGCTGTGGTCAGACTGAAACAGACTCTCTGCTTCTGTGGCATCTTTCCTGACAGTGATGTGGATCGTTTTGTGATTTAAAAAAAAAAAAAAAAGTTACTCAAGGACAAGGACTCTATTCAAGGAGTGTGAATCAAACTAAGATAGAACAGACCTAAAAGAATTCCACTGTGGCTCATATGCCTGATCCTGGGTTTGAGTAGAGTGGGCTTATAGTGGGATTGTTTGTACCTGCACATCACATGTGGTCTGAGTATATAATGTTTCCTGAATTCCAAAGTGATTTTTTTTTGGTCAATCCAACAGCACTGGCCCCATACTTTAACTGATGTGACCCAAAGTCACCAATTTGTCATCTGTCAGGTTAAAAAAAAAAGGAAAAAAAAGCCAACTCCACAGGAAGTGGCAACACTTTATCACTCAGTCAGTCATGGACAGATGGCAAAGTGCTTTGCCATCTTGGAGTAATCGGTTACAACTTTGCAGGCAAACAGTGACTCATTTTTCATCATCGTGAAACATTTAAGTAGGCCATTGTTAGCAACTTTATTCTTTTTCCAAGTTCTCCAGTGTGTGGCGTTACATTGTGTTGAAATAACAAAAGCTTTAGATAGTGTCATTGTTGCATTAAGGATTACTGTCTTCAACCCCTTCTATGCAAAGGAGAGGTTCTTTGTAATGCAGTATAGTGTTAAAAATCGTACTTTAACATTCTTGCTATTGCTATATAACATTCTTTTTTCATTTATCTTCAATAACCAAATACCATAAACATGCAACTACTTGTCATCAAGGACACTCTTGGTTCAGGGACAGCCCCACATACCAAATTCATTCATCATCCATTATGTTCCCTGTTGTGCAGGGATCAGGAGGCTGGAGCTCGTATCAGCTGACACTGGGTGGGAGGCAGAATAAAAGACACACATACACACTGTTACAATGACTCACAATCACACCTGTGGTCAGTCGGCAGGTAATCGACCCGCGTGACCCCAGAGCAGGGATGTCTAACTGCGGTCCTCGAGGGCCGGTATCCTGCACGTTATAGATATTTCCCTCTTCCAGCACACCTGACAGTCAATATCCGGCTTCTGCAGAACTTGATGATAGGCTTATCATTTGAATCAGGTGTGTTGGAATAGGGGATACATCTAAAACATGCAGGATACCAGCCCTCGAGGACCAGGATTTGGACACCCCTGCGCCTAGAGAAAACAAAATGTCGAAGCCGGCCCATTATTGAAACACTTAGTGACAGATTTAAGGATTACGCCGTTAATTCAGCTCTCATTTAGGTTCCTGTTTTCACCTTGGCACTCACAAACAAGCTGAGGCCAAGACTGATTAGGAAAAAACAAACCAAAAAAAATAAATGTCCCGCAGACTCGTTCAATGAAGGTGCTGCTCGCGGCGTGACAATGAGTGACAGAGTGAGTCTATCAGTTCTTAAAGGTCCAGTTCCTCTGCTCCTACAATTCATGCACCTTGGCATTTGTTTAAATAATGTATTGACTAGTAGGTCAATGTCGGAGGAGTAGTTGATGAGAAATGAATGCAAGTGAAGACAGTGAGTGGACTGCTCTTCACAGTTTTAATTGTGCGATATATGTGTGAAAGTCTGTGTGAGACCCTCCCTCTTTTGTGGGGCAGACAGCCAGCGGGGGTCACGCACCACCAGCCCCCTAGAGATCTGGACTGACTCATTAGATCTGCTTAGCCAGACAGATATCTCCATGTAATTAGTTGCTCATTAATGCACATCATTTCATTTAGGACTTGGTAATATGGACACCAGAAGAATGCACTTCACTGCAAAGCCAACACATAATGAGTGCCCTTCATTTTTTTATTTTTTTTTTGCCTGGATTGAGAAAAAAACCCCCATAAAACCAAGAGAAGCACACATGCATGCGTGTCATCTAAGAGGCAAAACTTGAAAAATGATTGAAATGCCTTATCCTGACTGTAGTGTTCCTTATAAGAAAAATGGATCTTATAAAACACTGACAATAAGAATGAAATAGTACACAGGAGCGTCAGGCTTCACAGTGTTCCTCTAAAAGAACCTGTCAGCGTGAATGAGCTGTTAGAGTCGGCCACAGGTTCAAGTCGTCGATCATTTTGTGACATTGTTGTGAAAGTGCTGTTCTCTTTTTCGATGGAAAGTTTTGTAAATTCAGTGGCGCTTTCGGCTCTGATTTATACTTTTTCATCATCGCAGCTCGGAGAGGTTTGTTCGCTAAAGCTCAAAACGTTTCATGGCTGTCACGCTTTTGCCGCAGAATGACACATTATATTCAGTAAACCCAATAACTGGAATAACTCTGTTCTAAGCAGTTGAGTTAAGGACTTTGTGAAGTTTATGGGAATGCTGCTGTTAAAGTAGTAGCATAGTAAAAAGATGTATCCTGATTTAATACTGTTATAAAAATAGAAAGTAAAGTAATAAGAGGAACATATATAGGAACTGTGTTTTGCATGGGATGTTATTTTCAGCACAACCTTAACAAACCTTCGTACCTAGAAAACTTATCATCAGTCACATGCCGTGGACAAACAGTAATTACCTCTGAAGTTGTTTTGAATGCAGGAAAGGAAATAGCCACACTCATACTTCCTTTATTGCCTTAGCACTCTGGGTTTTTTTTTGTTATTGCCATAATAAGAGCGTTAATGTGATGAAGTGCTAGAAGCCATTTCTTCAAGGCTTAACCCTACTCAATATTTTACAGTGAAAAACAAATAATGGGTTCATAATTACATTGGAGCAGGTCTTCCTGAAAGAGGAGAGGAAAGTAAACAGCTTTAGGGGAAAAATGCCCAAGCCAAACACATAGTACTGTATTTCCAAGTAAGGAAATTCAACTAAAAATAGGCCCCGGAACACAAAGCGAGGATGCACGTTTGCATTGAGTGTGATGTATGAATTGGTGCAGCTGTATGGCCCACGGTAGATGATGTTCTAGTTCATCTGAGGCGAGGAGCAATGATTAAATGAGCAGACTCGTGTGTTTCTGCAGTCGTGTCCAGTTGCACTCGTTCCTGCAGAAAGGCAGGTTGATAAACTCTGTGTCAGCATTTTTTCGCGCAGGGTGTGTCCTGTGTGTCCGTTTCCTCTCTCACGACAGGAAACAGGCTGTCCTCGCCACAACGCACTCTTACTACCAACACCCTTTTTTTTCTTATGGCTCAGATATAAAAGTAGATAATCGGTGTTTTTGCACATGTAAGTAGAGGACAGGTTGGAGGCGCTGACGTGACAGTGAAGATAGCTGTGTTCGATTCGATCTAAGGAAGCGTCTTGGCTGCAGTTGTAATACTGACACTGGAGATTTGGTTCCTGTGCAGGCCACCGTGGGAGAAACCAATCACACAGCCTCGAACAGGCCTTCCTGTGGAATGATACCTTCAATGGGATTTGGCGTTTCATGCATTATTTACAAGGCTTTGAGAATGCACCCAAAATGAACCTCAGGACTTGGTGCTTCTGTGCACTGCTGAATGAAAAGCTATTTAACCTGCGTTTTAACTTTCACACACATATCCATCACTGTGCGCCTGAGCTCTTTTATTGTTGTCTTCACTAAAGCAGCTCTGTTCTCACCAGTTGGATCGGCATTTTCTGAACAAATCCAATGTGAGCTGCAGTCACATTTACAAACTATAAATACAGACTCGAGCTGAATTCTTTTGATAAACTTTCACTCTGTATTTCAAGAATTACAAATGTTACGCAAAAGAAAAGATAAAAGTAACTTATGGATCTCTTGTCACCTGCAGGCGTAACTTAACAAGTCAGTGGTTCAGAAATGAGGACATAAAGTGATGAAGTTCCACTTGAATAACAGTGACTGATGATTCTTCGCAGAGTAGAAAATGTAGCTGACTTTGTCCATCTGTCTTCTGTTCTGTCTGACGGTCTGGAGGAACGCTCTGAAATCATCCAGACTTGACCTAAATCAGGATTTGAAGACTTAGTATTGTAAGACTATTATTTACATTATACAGTAACGATTTGTTTGTTTGATTTTTTATTATCCAGCTTTGACAGGTTCATAAAACATCAGAGACATATTTACAATCGTCAAAACCACAAAACCATGCATTCCAAATATCATACTTTATTTATTTAGTTATTTCTAACCCTTTTTTGTTTTTACCAGGAAGTGCATTTGGCAAATAAATTGAATAAATTAGAAATACTCCCATGTTTTGGAAATTCTACCCTTTCCTAAAGTACAGTTTCTTATTATCATCCAGCAAACAGAAGCCAACATGCATTTACAATATGTACTAATGTAATTGTTGTGTGTTATGTGCACAACTGTATACGCACAAAAACAGAACTGGGGGTTCACATTCAGCCCAGTATGATCTGAAGTGGACCGGAAAAAAGTAAAATTACATTATGGATTTGTTTACATCTGAAAAGTTTCCTCATGAACAACCTGAAATAAGAAGAAAAATAAGTGCAATTTTAATAATGTTATATCTCACTTTATCATTTACACATATGTGTTACAACTTGCATATCAGAGTGGATCGACAAATTCACAAAACATTTAATAAAAGGCAGAATATTGATAAAATTACACCGACTTCTCTATAGACATTCCAGATTGTTCATATTTGTTCCTATTATTCCCATTTTTATAAAGGGATAGTTTGTAAATGTCAATATTTTTATGTAGTTTTACTTTTTATAATAAAACAAAAAGAAAAATCTGTCGTTATTATGATTATATTTTACTGGGCTGGTCCACTTTAGATCCTGTTATTCTGTATGTGACCCCTGAACTACTCCATTGATTGTTAATATCTTCAGTGTCATTTTTGCATTTCAAAAATTCATCCCACGGTCTGGATCGGACACTCTGGTGGGCCGGTTTTGGCCCTCGGGTCATATGTTCGACACCTGTGGACTAAAGTATTAGAACACATTGAATTTGGGTGTTTCATTGCTAGCAGGAGGCTTGGCTGGTGTAATAATAAACACAAATACAATAGCTTTATATTACCACAAATGTCATTGCTTTCATTTTAACTTTAAGGTTAATTTTCCTTCAATCGTCATCTACTACTACAAACTGCTTCAGAGTTTGTTTTTTGTACTAAATTTCACTTACTGTTGATTTTTTTTATCATAATTGTTTGAAATGTTCCATCTATAGAGTTTTAATGATGATCATGTTTGGTCCATTCTGACCAAAAATCATCATTTTTAACCACATGTAACACTTCACACTCTGAAAAAAAACAAAACAAAAATAAAAACAGTCTGTCACCTCTTAAGTCCATTTCCCCCACTGTACTGGAGGCATCAGTCTGTGTTGCCATGGTAATGCTACGAGACACATGGATGGATGGATGGATAGATGGATAGATGGATAGATAGATAGATAGATAGATAGATAGATAGATAGATAGATAGATAGATAGATAGATAGATGGATAGATGTGACTGAAGTGACTTTTGTTATTATCAAGAAAACATGGAAAATGTCTAAATTGCTCTGAAATTAATCCCTTAAAAGCTATTTTTTTGTTATCATTATATTTACCTAAACAAATGCACCTTTAATTGTACCAGGCATTAAAATGAACCAGAAACTGAAGAAAACAAGGGGTGGTCTAATAATTTTTTCCGCAACTTTTGACGGATAGATAGATATGCTATACATTCATGTAACCGGAAGAACGTCGGCTAAAAGCACAACAAAATCAACTGTCAGGTAACACAACACAACCAAACAACAAGCACTTAAATGGCCAAATATCTAAAACAAGCGAACAGTCTGAGACCAGTGTTTGTCATAAATATTTTAATAAAACTACAGACTACTGTGACCGACTTTGCAGCGCGAAGCTAACGCTAAGCAGATCCAACAGCACAAGTATTATTTCTACCACTAAAACTCACTGAATGAGCCAAAGAAGAGCAAAAAATATGAAGCGTTGACTCTGGATGTTGTCTTACTTTAGTTTTCCGATCATAACATAGATTTGCTATCCACTAATCCATTGTTTTGTTTTACATTGATATGATTCTCCCTGGAAACAAATGGCCCAGAGCTTAAACTTGTGAGAAATATTGATTTGACATTTATCATGATTGTTATTGGCAACAACTGACACAAGCAATTTTTATCATGACAATCAACAGGAAAGGTTGTCCTGCCAGTTGTAGGTATAATTGTTCAAAATGACCTTTGTGGTAAGTTTACTACAAATTAGAAACAGAAGTCTGTCAAATCAGTTGATGTTTTGTGTTGTTGTTTGGTCGTTTTGTCTATAAAGGGTCAAATTGAAGCTCAATAGACAAAAGACAATGTGGGTTTTTTTTTTTTTTTGCCCTAAAATGAACAAATCTAAAGCTGTGAGAAGCTGACATGGTTCTTCGGTGTAATCGTGTACTATCTGTATCAGCAGTAGTAATGTGGTTTTTGCGGAACAGTGGAGCTGTCCAGGGTCCTGACAACAGTCCCGCTGACAGACTATGGTGGATTTTGGATCACGGATGGGTGGGCCGCAGCCTTAAAGATAGACATATCACTTCAGCAAAAAGATTTGTGAGATATAGTTTTGGCCTGATCATTTTTTTCAGTGATGCATTGTATACACAGTAATCGATAGCTTCAGTAATTGCGATTGGATCCAGGCTGCAGTATGTGTGTCAATGAATCTCACCCTACCGCTGCATTGTATTGACCCAGCTCTAGTTTCTCCTCATTCCAATTCCACACACTGCTCTAATAAAAGTCCCATGAAGGAACGCTTTTTTTTTTTTTGTTTTGTTTTACCATTACTTATGGAATACATAAATGACATTTGGAGATTTAACTGGTAATCTGAGGTTAATTTTACAAAGCGACCGAAAAGCTGCATTGCTAAAAAAAGAAATGATCGAAGGACAATCAGAAAAGGGAAAAACTAAGCGGTGGAATTCTTTTTTTTCTTAAAGCCAACTCAACAAAAACCTTCATGGTGTACCCTCTTCTGATGAATAACCTTTCCAGCTACAGTAACGAATGGTACAGTCAGTCATAGTTCTGTCTGTTCACCCTGAATACCTCATTGTTTTCTCCATGTGAAAAGTGAAAAGAGGTGACGAAGGGGCTCATAAATTTGCCCCGATGCAGCCCTGCAGTCGCTTTATTGCCCCTAAGTGCTGGAGTTCGCAGAACAGGCTACATTTTATTTCAGCAGCGTAAAGACTACCTTCTTGGTGTTGAAATGTCATTTCCTGCAGTTTGTTCCAAAAAATGTCATCGAAATTTCAAGGCATAAATGAAAAGTGACAAATACAGGTTAATATATCACAGTTGTATGAATCTCGAGGGCTTAATGTTTAAGTAATGGGTTTGAAAGGTACAGAAAGAAGTAGGAATTTTTATTCTCCAGCTAATTTGTGTTATATATGAGTCGTCAAATTGGATACAAAATGTTTTATTATTTAACTACCTGAATAAGAGATGTATAAAATAACTCATAATATAGAGAAGCATAGAAAGATACTTGTAAGGATAAACCAGGTGATCCAAACCAACATTATATCTTTCCGTCATGCAATTCCTATCTAGCTCAAGCCTTTTAGTTTACACATTTATAATACAACCTCAAATCACTGTATAGAAAACACAAATAAAAAACAATAAATATACTTTATTTTTTTTATCAAAAATAAACTGACTTTTCAACAGTAAAATTTCCCCATGTCTTAATTGATTTATCTTATCTTATCTTATCTTATCTTATCTTATCTTATCTTATCTTATCTTATCTTATCTTATCTTATCTTAT
>JAPTYQ010000028.1:13052812-13064378 GCA_029814465.1 Ostorhinchus cyanosoma | reverse complement strand
ATCTTATCTTATCTTATCTTATCTTATCTTATCTTATCTTATCTTATCTTATCTTATCTTATCTTATCTTATCTTTGATTGCAGACAGTATCAGCGCACCATATTCACATCTTCTTTTCATAAATCCTACATCCATTCCTGATATCCAGGGTGCAACACATTGCAGAAAAAGTCTCAATTTAGGGCTGAAGCTAAAATAATGAATTAACAAAAGGTGCTTGTAATCATGAATATGGTGCAAAAAGGGGAGGAGTAGAGATGGGCGAGAATTATTACATCTTTCAAAAAGAGAGCAAGGAATATTTCAGCTTTTACGATGCAGAACAGAGTGGAAAGATAGATGGAATGTGGATGCATTTCAGTGTGTAAAGGACAAAGGTGCAAATTGGAACTGAACACCGTGATCTGTGATCCCTCAGACGACACCACATCAGGAGCTGTGAGTCATTTATGGCCGATAGAACCTCATGGGCTCGGTATTACTGTGGTAAACCTTTGTCAAGTATTACAGTACAGAGTTACATCCACAAGCCAGTTCAACCTTTAGTGTGCCAAAAGGAAGCCTTTTATTAACTGTGTCCAGAAGTGTTATTGACGTCTGTGGGCTCAGAGGCATCTGGGATGGACCGTCACTCAGTGGAAATGTGGACTGTGTTAACTCTTCCAGGTCTGTTTTCAAAGACGTGAAGCCTTTGTGTTCCAAACTAAATATGAACAGGATCATCCAGATTGTTATCAGCCACGAATCCAGAGGCTGGGTTCTGTCTTGGGTTGTGTTTATGTCCTTGGTAAAGAATATTTGCACTTCTGTGATGCACCATTAACCTTTAAAGACCTCAAGCTATTTTTGTAGCTACTCCTAAATGATTTTTTCCCCCTACATCTAACCTTTCCTAATGGATTTATCACACTATTTTTTATTTTATCCTCTAATTTTTTCAGTAAAAAGCAGGTATTTTACTAGATTCAATTTACTGATCATGGAGATATTCAGAAAAGCTCAGACTTTAACAAAATATATCATCAACTGAACATAAAAACAAGCATCTACAGCCACTGTCATTTGTCAGACTACATGGGTTTTACTGCCTAATCACTGTTGCGGGAAATTACGGGGTTTTCATGTTCACTACGGACCCTCTGAACGTCCAAATGGGTCTTATCTGCTACCACTGAAAAACTACATTTTACCTGAATTATTTACATTTTAAGGGTTGAAAGGTTATTAAACATTTTAGATCAGTTGATGCTTTTGGTCGCTAGCTGCTAGGGATGGGAATCAATAAGAATTCCGATTCCATAATGGATTTTTTTTTTATTAAACCTTATCCTTATGGATTCTCATTGGGTGAGGGAATAAAAGAGCACAAACGGGTTTGTTTGCATTAACTGTCTTTTATATTTCCATCTCTGCATGGAAAGCATAACATACAGAATGCACAAATAATAACAGATGACGTTGGGTCTTGTTCGGAGGCGGGGATACAGTCATACACTATATGACCCTATAAAGTGAAACTTAAGACACTTTACTAATTCCTCTATGTCTCCTGCTGTTGTTCACCTCATTTCCTTTTTAGAAACTTTAATTTGACGGGGCAGGATGTTTGTTGCCCCCTTAGAACTGGGTGCCCTGGTGTTTTCTCTACTGCTAGATTCACAAGCGCCACTAAGTAGTGAATCAAACATGTGACATTCCTGTAAATGAATCACATGCTGTGTGGACAAATGTTTTAACATATTAGAGATATTTGAAGAAATGGAAGCTTTGCAAGTGTTACAAGTGGCCCTGGTGTCATCTTTTCATGTAAAATATAGGAATTCTTTGGGGCATTTCTGCCTCGATGCCATGTTGGCTACATCCTAAACCAAAATAATGCAGCGGACATGTGACATCATCACACATGTGCAGCAAATGTGGAATCGATAAACAGAATCGTTAATCATCGGCAAACGATTCCAAGGAATTGAGCTACTGGGAACCAGATCTCAAAGAAAAAAAAAAAAGGTTCTCAATTCCCATCCCTATCAGCGGCAGTTTAGGTCTTTACGGGTTAATGTGTTCATTGAAATACAGATCACTACATCCAGCCTTTAAAACGACATGGTTGACAGTTTGTATTTCAGTGCAACATTCTGTACCCATTACAATGCTGGGCTGCACCATTACTTGAATCACAGTTATCATTACAACAGTCAGTGGCAATGACTTCGAGTCAAAGGTCAATATGTAATTACAGACATCTGAGGAAAAAAGTGGATGTAACCTCTGTAGGGTATTTTAGAAGCAACACCAAACAAAGGAATGGTATTGTGTAAAACAAGGAAAATATAAGTCAGATTTTTTTTTTTTTAAGTTGAAATTTTGGTGAAATTTGTGTCTGACTTGACATTTCTAAATATAGAACGAGTAATCTGTGCTTTTTTCCTTGATAACCAAGCAAGACACCTCAAATCACAATCTGGATATTTCCCATAATAATTGCAATCTGACATATTGTGCTGCTTAATTACAAAGACATAGAGCGCTGAAGTCCCGCCCCTTATGATTCTACCCAATGGGACCTTACTGTTGGGAAAGAAAATTAATTACATTCAATGGTGAGAGACATTTTTGATCCCATTTGAATTATACCTTCATTTACACATATGTTTCTCATATTAAATGATAAATTTACAGATCAAGAAGCCAGACGGTGAAAATACTATGATTGCATACCTGGAAGTTGCGGTGGTGACGCCATCTCTGTCTCTGCAGCTTCATCGTGACCAGAGTTGGAGTTAATTTTCTCACCTTTTAACACTTTTTACCCTCACTTTCTAAGTTTTAGGGGAAAATATATCAAGGCACAGACTGCTTTGGTGTATCACATGCAAGGAAAACTTTAACAGAAAATTCGATGTTTCTTCACTACTTTTGCCATAAACAGTGTCTTTCTTTAACTTTTTAATTTTAATTTGAAAAACATCATTATGTGTTAAATGGTGGCACAATTGATTGATTTATCCATTCCTTTCTTCTTTTTTTTTTCAAACTTACTTCTCATTGGTCACCACAGAAGGGGCGGGACTTTGTCTCTCTATAGGAGGAAGAGGAGGGTCTGGATGCTGGACTGATCTACTTCAAAGATGATTTCACGTCGTTTCACACTTTGAAACTTTTATGTAGGACAAGTGCAACAAAATTACACCTGAAATACTTAATTGCTTAGTGTTTCAAGTCCCTAAAAGTCTTTTAAGTGTTGTGATAAGAAACTCCAAAGTACTCAATGCTAAAAAGGGGTTTGGGGTTGTGTAAGGAAATACATAAAAGAACAAGTCTAAGAAAGAGAACAAAGAAACTAAACTGGTGCCTATTTTAAACACTTGCATCACATCTTACAGAGAAGGCAGAGGATTTGGAAATATTCAGAGACAGATTAAAGCATGGTTTTGATCTTTTCATTGCATTTCTTAAGAATAAGAATTAAAAAAAAAACCCAGAATAACACCAACCTTTTTATGCTCATTGCAATGAGTAAATACAGCCACAAATAAGATCAATGTTTAATGAGCAGCTTTTTGACATACTGTCAACAAAAAGTAAGCTTTAAAAACATCACAGGTTGGATTTATGCTAAGCTTGTTGTATTGGATTTCAGAACTGGAGGTTGGCAGAGTGACAAACCAAACCAAAAAAAAGAAATCCAACCCCTTCCTGCATCTGTAAGGACGGAAGGCTGCATGTGTTATATGCATTGCATTATCAGTTTCATGTACGCAGCAGAGTATGACTGCATAATTTTGTGTAGGTTTTTCACATTTCTTTTGAAGGCCAAAGAGATATGCTTGATTGTGTATCAGCTTCAGTGTCTGCTAGCTAACACTGGCTGCTTTAATAGAGTTGCTGAATTAAGCAGTAGAGGTCAGTGAAGCATATTATGGTATGTCACTGTACTGTACATGTCTTTAACTGCATTACTGGCAGGCTGCAGCGTTCCTGTTTCTACCTGTGAAATAGAAATACTGAACCGGTCTTTTCTTTATCTTCCAGGTCTGAATGTGACACATCCAGAATGGTCAGGTATGTGTCTTAACAGTTAAAGACATACAACTATTATTATGGTGACTTCTAGATGATTTTTTTTTAACCTTCTCTAAGTGGTTTATCACCATTTACTATAATAGTATATATAATATGTACTAATCATGTAGATGTTCATGAAAACTCAGACTTTTAATTGATTAATTTTATTTATTTTTTTTTAGCAAATATATTATTTATTCAATGTAAATCAAATAATAGTGTTTCCATATTAACTATGGAGCTTTTGAATGTCCAAAAAAAAAAAAAAAAACCTACTTAATGCTACTGACAAGCTGAGAAACTGTATATTTAAGTGACTTATTCAAATGTATTGATAGGATTAGTGGTCTGGAAGCTGTCAACCATTTTAGATCAGGAAACATTTTGGCTCACGGGCAAGGTTAATGTTGTTTGCACTGACATTGTGTCTGGTACATCTTGTGCCCTCTTTGTAAATAAAGATACAGTGTTATGTAAGTCTTATTTTTGATTACAAGGGTCAGTGTTCCTGAGCGGAGTGAGGGGCAAAGTGTAAGCCTTATGATGTGGTGGCTGTTATTGGTTTTTGTGACATGACAGTGGGAACTATGAAATATGAGATTTTATGTCAAGTGCATCCAAGGTTACATGTCCCAGTTGTTAGCTTCTGCTGAGTGAACTTTAGTAGCGGGGGATTTGCAGGGGAGGGGGTTCTCTGCTGACAGAGTTAAGATGTGTGCTGATTTAAAACTGTAATAGAAATCTATCATTGCTGTGAACATAGCCAAGAAATATGGCTCGCATTTAGGGAGTAAATGTGCTTCCGTCCCTGGTAAACACACTCCTTATCTGCAGCTCCTCTCTTTAGGGATGCTTCACTGTGGGATCCAAACAGCCTCTTCCTTTCCTCTGTAGAACTGTGTATTAAGGCCCTGACAGCGTCTAGACAAGTTGAGCAGAGCGCTGCAGAGCCCATCCTGTGTTTTTAGTGAAAATTTTCCAGGCCATGTCTGATCTTTTCATAGGTGCCCCTCTGTATTTGCTCCCCAGGCTTCTTTTCTTCTGCTCTAAATGTCCCATTACGAATTTGAAGTGAATCCACGGGGCCAGGATGAGCCGCGAGATGTGTGTCAGTCTTTGTCTTTGTACCATCACAGTGAATGCGCATGTGTGTGTAATGTGCCTGTCTGTGAAATATATTTGGGAAACATATCTTGCCGCTGAGTAGCTTCCTCAGCAAGAAGAAAAATAGGTTACAACATGATTTTACTATTTTACTTATGTGCTGTATAATAATAAAAGAATTTACTTCATATTTTTTATATATTCTCTTTTGGTGTTTTAAGTACCAAACATTTTTGAAAGTTATAATGAAAGTTCAAAGAGTAAAAAAAGAGTTGTTTTTTTTATTATTTCTATAACTTGGCATTAGGCATAATTGGTCGTGGGCAAGAGAGCAGTTTACTGAAAAAATGAATAATTCATAGTTCAATCACAAAAGTCCTGGGTGTTTTTATTGTTTGTTTTTAATGCATTGCACTCATCTCCATGACTGACAGGTTGTTTCTTTGCAGCTATCATTAAAGGGGCTGTACGTAGTGTTTCTACATTCAATATTAAAAATATGACCTAAAATGATCATTATAGTGTTGATGAAGTGCTATGGATGCTAACGCCATGAGGCCTTTGACCAAAGTATCAGAAAGTGATGAAAAAAGAGAAGACCTGCTAAGTGACAAGTTTAAGAGTAAAAAAAGTGACTAGAGCTAGAAGTACTGTTGTTGTTTGTACCACAGGACACAGCTCTAAATGAAAAGAATGGAGTTTGATGCTGAAATTGCAACATTTCTTCTACAAGGTTGAATTGGATTATGAAGCTTATGAAGGTATAGAGTTATTATGTGATGTTCTTATCTTTACGTAGTTGACTGTTTGTTGATCCATGGTTCAGACTAAACTGTGGCAGCTCTGATCTTGTTTGGATGATTCCAAACAGATCTTTAGTTCAGCTATTGACAACGCAAACAATTTGAGGTTTTACTGTGAGCTATAATGTAAACTATCAGCTGACACAGAGTGTAAAGATTATAAGACACAATGTTATTTTGACTGTCTATTAGTTTTTGTTTGTAGAAGAAAAGTTGATGATCTAATGCCGCGTTTCCACTACGTGATACCGACTCGACTCGACTCGGCTTGGCTCGGCCTTATTGCGTTTCCATTATGAAAAAAGACCTGGAATCTGGTACCTGGTACTAGTTTTTTGGTATCACCTCCGCCAAGGTTCCAAGCGATACAAAAACATGACATATAAAACCTACAGACACTGATTAGACCAGTTTGCAAAATACAGATGTGGAAGTTGACAGTAAATATAGTGGTGCATTAATCTATATGGTGATAGCCCAAAACTACACCATGGTCGGTCCAGGAGATTCAGTCCTTGGTGGCTGACGTAAAAATTCAGGTGAGACAACATGAAACGAGCGAGTTTGAGCAGACGACATGGAAGTAATGCGCCGCACCGATATGACGTCCAGGTACTGTAAAGTCAGTACTATCCTGTAATGGAATACTGAGTCGAGTCGAGCTGGTCCCATGTAGTGGAAACGCTGCATAAAAGACAGATGTGTGTAAACAATCAGCTTTATACTTCTGTTCAGTGAGTTGTGGATACATCGTGTTGATTCATTCATTTGTATGTGATGTCCCCCTGCAGTTGAGAGTTTGGAATATCAATACAACACATAACCCTTAAAGTATTTATTGGATCAGCAACTTTGTGTGTGATGTCCTAGCCATATATATATAGAAAGAGAGAGAGAGAGAGAGTGCACTCAGCTCAGCCCTGATGCTGCTGCTGCTGCTGAGGAGATCTAAAAGCAGGGCAGTAGCGATGGAAGATGAGGCTTCAGAGGCAAACAAACCCTTCTCACCAAATTGATGCTTTGATGTGTTTGGAAACCTCCCAAATGGCAGTCGTTCTTCCGCTTCTTACGCTGTTCTTGGTTGTGAATTTGGCCTCAGTTCCCAGACTCTCTCCTTCATTAATACGAAGCCGGCTGTAATTATGCTAAGTTGAGTTTCAGTCTTCACCTGCACGTCTTTAACCAGCGCGTCACATGACTTGTTGGCAGCTGCGTATTAACTCGGATGCAAAAGCCATGACATTTCTGAATGAAATCGATTCCTGCCTCCTGCTCAGCTTTGAGCCGCAGACGTGATGGCACTGATCCTGCAAATCAGTGAAAAGCCTCGAGACATGAGACAAGAGCAGCTCATCTCCCTCAATAACAGGTGCAGTTGGCACAAATGGTAGGCTGCTCCGCTGTGACACACCTCTATTAAGTTAGTAAGGCTGGGCAGTTGTACATTTACTTTATGTACAAGCCAATGGCTGTAAAAGTGTTGGTGCGACTCGATAAATAATTGCACAATAAAAAAAGGGAACCTTCACAGATGAGTTATTCAGTTAGTGATTAAAAAGAGGAAATTTGAAAGTATTTCTGTGAATTATTATATAACTGCATAGTGCAAGGAGGTTAATAATAAAACGGAAATACATTATTCAACTTAGAAGACAAGTAAATGAAAAAAGTTTGATAGCAACCAGAAGAACTACAAAAAAATGCAACATGGAGTTAATTCATTATTTCTTTTTCTGAATGGTTTAGTGCTCAGGAGGGTTGTAGGGGTGTCCGAGCATATCCCAGATCCCAATAGGCGAAGGTGGAGTAAACTGTGGATATCGTAAGTTCATCCCAAAGCTGAAAAATGCAGACGACCTATAACCAACCTATAAGTGACTTAGATGCATCAGTTAATCTAGTTCGGTCACTGCCTGCATTATGGAGTTTTATTTCACAAAGATAAAACAGTTGCAAAGCCTTTTTTTCTTCTTCTGCTTTGTTTTTCCTGGCTCTTATATCTAACAAACTGTAGATTAGTAAATACCGCAGAGAGAGAGAGAGAGAGAATTTCTGGCAGGAATATGCCTCCCATGTTACTTGCATCCTTATATCCATGTGTGTGCTACTTTGAGTGCATCATGGGAAAGAGATGACACTCACCGTGGCGTGCTTTTCCCCAAACAGACGCACATACATAGCCTCAGTATTCAGTAACATCTCTTTAAAGTGAAGCCGAAACCACTTCCAAATTACTGTGAGCATGAATTTTTCAATCTCAGTCGCATGGTTTTTTTGGCTCCGAATTCCCTTTTGTGCTTAAAATCACTACAGCTGCCAACGTAGCCTCGCTGACAACACGCTGCAGACTCTCGCTTACATCTTTCACCCTAATAATGTGCCACACCAAGACACAAGTCAGCCTGGTTGTTTAAAATTTTGTGTGTTACATGGCTTGGTAGTTTTCATTATCATTAATAATGGAAAAGCCACTGAACTTGGCGCAGGCGCTATAAATAAATAAGCCACAGTTCCCCAAGGATTGCTTTGCACTGGTTTGATAGAAGTTTGTGTGTTTGTGTGTGGGTGAGATGGCCCTGTTGGTGAGAGGGGATTATTCTCATGCACAGTCTATGGCTAATGAGAGAGGAATAACAACATGGTGGTGTTTAATTGGTCTGCTGTTGGGTAATCAGAATGGATGGCTTCATTCAGATGTGATTAGTACCTGAGTGCGATAGGCAGACGGGCGCTCGGCAGCTTCACTGACCTGCTTTTATTGGATTGTTCTTCACTGAATGTCTGATGATAAGATGCTCTTCCAATCCCTGATGCACTTTTGCACAGCCAGTCATTCATAAACCCGGACGAGCACATGACAAAATCCGTCAGCTGTGGAGTACTCTGACACTTTATCACAGCGATAGCAGCTGGAGCGGAGGATGATAGCGCTCTTGTCTGCTATTGAAGTGCTCTGAAAGTCCATTTGTGTCCATGTTATTTATACCTGTTTACTTGTGCCTTGTGTGTGTTGTGATGGATTGCAGATGTCTATTTGAAGTCGCTGAGAAGTGATGGGTTAATTGAAATTTCATATTGTTCTGCAGGGAGTGTCCATGTTTCTTGGGGATAATGCGCTTTCTGTCTTTCTTTATTGAGCTTTTTTGTTTAGATGCATACAGTCTTTGGAGTAGGTTATTAGAGCTGCAGTGTGTAGTGACTGACTGGTGATATTCAGGAAAGCTTTGGCACAGGCTGAGGCTTTTTATTTCCCTGTAATTCTCCACAGAGACTTGGGGAAACAGAGTGGATGGGATTATAGAACCCCCCCCCTCCTTTATTATAGTGAGGACAATGAACAGAATAAAGCTTTGCTGGGCTGTTGTTGTGGAGGTCAAATCTCTCAAAGAGTGTCTCCATAGAGCAACAGTAAGCAAAATGTTTTTAATCAATTTACACATTGTATTTTGTGTAAAGGCATTTTGGGATCATTTACAAAGCATAATGGCTTGCCAGAGAAATTAACATACATCTTTAAACAGGTACAGAACTGCACTCCTGCAACTTCTTTTGCTTCCAGTAGACACACCGTTAGCTGAATCAGTGATTAAACTGGAGCTGCAGTCTTTATCTACAGGCAGGTTTGTTTGTTTTTTCCTAATACGTTACAATGTCTTGACCAAACTGAGCGTAATGCGCCAGGAAATGGAACCCAAAACGAGCCTGGGCGTCGTCTCGGTGCAGTGACAGCGCATGTTGGAATGTTGTCTGTAGGGACATGAGGTGACAATGCTGTGTCTCAGGATCAGCCCGGTGTCGTCTCGCACCCTCAGCCGGCGTCCTCCGCTGGGATCACACGTGCATGTTGTTTCCTCTCACCTCCTTTGCCATCTCTCTTTGGAGAGTGAGGCTCAAGTTCGATGAGTAGGACGGTGAGCCTGTCTGCTTTGTCCTTGTCCCTTTTGATGGAGTAAACCGGATTTCAGTTTTTAATCAGGCATTGTTCTGAAAACACTCCCTCCACATGAATTAAACAAAACCTAGCATGGGTGCAGTGTGTGTGTGTGTGTCTCAAAAAAAAAAAAAAAAAGAAGAAAGGAAAGATTGTGTGGTGTTGGAGAAAGATGTGGGTGTTCGGCGCATCGGTCACTGCTCTGACAGATCTGAAACAAGGCATGACTCTGCAGCACTATCACACTAACTAACAGAAGATGGCAAGAAAATCCAGACTAATTCAAGGTTCGCAGCTCCCTACTCAGCCAAAGCAGGAGCATTAGCATGTCTAAAATTAATAATTCATTATGCCGAAACAGCAGCAAATGGCATCAGCCATGACACAATTAGCCATTGATATTACTGAGGGCCTCAGTGCAGGATTTTTCATTCAGAGAGGCTTTAGCATGTTTTCAAGCTGCATTAAAAAGGTAAAGAAAAGCTTCATTTCTTTTTAAAATTCATGAGTTTAAGATGAAAAGGGGAGCTTTGTATTATGGAATATTCTTTTGCTGTGATTAATTTCAGGGTTTTCCTCAGTTTGTGGAGGACTTAGGTGCTGTGATGTCTTTTTTCTGGTTGTTATTTGGCTGCGAAGGTTATATTTAACATACTTTTGGACCTATGTTATTACAGAGTTTAAGCAGTAACTCAAAGAATTGTTAATTCATATTCCAATTTGGTGAAATAACAAATGATCCTCACTTTATCCTGAATGAAAACACTGTCTGTTTGGGCTAATAAAGTATTTTTTCTCACCGGCGTGGGAGAGTTTTTCAGTTCCGTCAGCTTCGTAACTGTGCCTGAGACTATAATACAAGGTGAAACCCTCAACGAATATCCAATCAGCAGTAGATCCTTTAATATATAGAGATATTCCAACAGAATCATTACAGTCCTTCTGACCTTCTGTACTTCAGCCAGATGTGGCTCTGGGTTTTGATTACGGTGTCATCGCCTGTGTGAGATGGAAAAGGCTGTTGGTGTTTGACTGCAGGTTGACGGGCTGAGAAATGTGCCCGGGCCATTGGAGACAACCGGCTTCGAAGGTGGCACGGCTCAGTGAAAACCTTAACAAACAACAGATGAGAGAGAAATGTCTCAGTGGAAATGGCATCCAGTGAAAAAAGATGAGAAATGTCTGAGCAATGATGAGTAGAGGACAAAACTGCAGTAAGTGAAGCACACTGAGCACACAATATGAAGAGATAAAGACCCCACTAAGGAACCTGCCCCGAGTGGAACGATTTTTTTTCCTTCTCTTTAATCTCGCTGGTTGTTTTCTTTTCAGGTTAAATACTAACATATTCACATTTCATGAGGGATTATGTCAAAAGAGCTTTGATGGGATGTCCTCACCTGTTGAAGAAGCCTGAATAATATAGTCATTTATGTCTGTGTGAGAAAGAGTTAACGTCACTGCAGTCAAACACCCCCATTATAAAGGGTTGGAAAAGTGAAAAAGGGCCTTAAGTTGAACAAAATAAGTCAATTGATCTGTTATTTTAATCTGTCAATTATTTGCATCCTACAATCAATGACAGATCATTACCTCCGCCAAGCGCGGAGCGCTAAAAGCGGAGGTTATGTTTTCGCCGGCGTTTGTCCGTGTGTGTGTGTG
>JAPTYQ010000028.1:13011072-13031181 GCA_029814465.1 Ostorhinchus cyanosoma | reverse complement strand
AAATTCTTGACAGTTTCAATGTACCATGTCCTGGATGTGTTTCATTATCCACTGAAACATGCAATTTGGGCCCTGATAGAACAGTGCACATGCAGAAGGGAGTATGTGGGTTTGGAGAATGGAACAATACTTGGTAAACTTCAACGACTGAGGAGGGATTCATAATGTAAAATATTACAAATGCAAGGGGGCGGTTTTCCATCACTGTATGTATGCTGTTGCTGATATAGTTAGAATATTTTTGTTTTCAGACAAATATCTCTAATTATTCCTATTTATACACATCGATAATCACTGATCAGGTAAAATGATTATATACTGAGTCCCAACTACACTTTATCCATCAAGAATAAATCACATTGTCACTATTATTTCACGAAAAAAGGTAAAAAATATTGTATTTCAACTTAGTAGTTTTAATAAAGAAAATAATTTCTGAATCATGCTTTGTCCCGACTTCACAAAAAAGTATATTTATAGTATAGCTTGTAATATTTAGTCCATTTCGTCCAGCTCTAGTGTCTGATAGGGGCTTGAGCAGAGTCCTGCAGGGTCAAGAGCAGCCATTTCGTGACCTCCCAGGCAGCTCTTTGTTTGTCCTGCTATGAAACACTCGTCTGTCTTCTGCCTCTGATGTTCTCAGGCTTGAGGCCAAGTCACTGACAGAAGGAGCCTTTGCACAGCACCATGCCCTCTGCCAGAGAGCCACAGAAAGGCTGGGCTGCATCATTATAAGACGGGGAGAAAAAAAAAAAAACAAGAAACAAGAAACAGCGGGGAAATGAAACCTCTCAGTTCTCTCAGAGCGAAGAGGTCACTAAATCAGGAGGGTTCAGTTTTTCCAGCTGGTCACAATAATTGAAGATTATTTTAATGAAGTAAGGGTTTATATCGTGACTTTTTTTTGACTGTAAACTCACAAATTGAATTAGCAGATCCATAACAAAGTAAAACAGCTGATTTTACTTATAACAACTCCAACTTTCACTCAATTCTTGAAATTTTCTTTGCATTTATCTTCTATACTTAGCATTAATGTACTTGATGTAATGTTTAATCGACTTTTTGAAGTTTTAATGCAAAGAGGCATGTTTTTACTCTGGAGGTACATCCCACACAGCATATCACAGCCCTCCTGAGACAAATGTTTTCCCAGCATTCACAATGATATTGATCACTGCGGTGTTCTAGAAGAGGTAATGCACTGCCATCTAGTGGATTATCGCTCATAGTGCTGCAGTGTAAACCTACTCTCCCCCACTTGTCTCTGTCTGGTGTGTTTAAAGTGGGCTGAGGACCCCTGCTGAGCAGCTCAGCTAAGGACACCGATGCTTCCTGCCGCCACACACACACACACACACACACACACACACACACACACACACACACACACACACACAACATCAGCAGTACTGTTGTGTAGACAAAATGCAAAACAGTGTCCTCTTTCTAATGTACAGCTTTGTTCAAGCCTGATAAGATCTAAAACAGCCCGTCACCCCTGAAAGAGGAAAAAAAAAAACAGAATGGGAGTAAAGTGCTGCATCAGGTTTTAAGTTCAAGCGGTGAGAACTCACTGGTTTGTGACCCCTTGCACTTATATGTGTGGTATCTGTCTTTATATCTGCAAAGAAAGACTGCCAATTCAGCTACAAACAGGCCGTGTCAGGGAACGTCTGACGTATGCGGTTCTTCAAATCCAGCTGAGCATCTTTTCATTCTCTTGCATTTTTTTTTTGTCTTTTAAAGAACCTCACACTGACAGATTAATAGACCAACAGCTTTGGGTTGGTTGTAAGAGCCTGATATCTCCGCCAGCTCCAGTTTGCTCTAGTGATTTTTTTTTTTTTTTTTTCGTTCTTGGCTGTCAATAAAATCCAAATGAAGATGCCCACTCGTCCTCGTCCTCCTCCTCCTCCTCTTCCTCCTCCTCCACCATTTGCATTCTGCTCCCTCTTCACTAAGCTATCAAACTGTTTTTCTTACATTTAGAGAATATGGTCTCACTAAAAAGCTCCACAGATAACCGCTCTGTTGGAAAAAGAGACGAGAACCAATTAGGATTGAACTCATCAGTATGCATTTCCTGTGTGTGTTAGTGTTTGTGTTGTCTCTACAGTATGTGCTCTTTGTGTGTGTGTGTTTACTATACAGTATTTGTGCAACCATGCTGGAAAGTCATTTGCATACAGTCCTGCACAAAATTCTGCTGCTTAGTCCACCGGCCCACATCGCACACCAAGGCCAGCTGGATTAGAAGAGGCCATATGGTGACGGAGCAGAGTGGGAAGGTTGGCACACGAAGGCCAATGTATGCAAAATCTGTTTCTCAAAAAGGCCACGTAGCAGCATGACCTGATGACTCTAAAAAAAAAAAAAAAAAACATCTCATATATTACATGCATCATGTGTGCTCATGTCTGTTTTTTGTGGATGTGTGCTCTCTATCGCCCTGTAAAGGATGATGCAGCTTTGTGTTGAAAACCTTATTGCTGAAGCTATGAATTTAAGGCTATTTGTCAGTTTGAAAGAGTATCTTGCACAGTGCTTCGCTCCTCTGTCTAAGTGTGTGCCCAGACTACTAACACTCTGTTCAGGATTCGTTGATACTCAGTCGGTGGCTAACAGTGGAGCTCACCGTCGCTCCAATCAGAGCCCCTCCCCCATAACCTTTTCCCATGTGTGCATAGACACACACCTTCTCTCCCTTTCCTAATATTTTACAAGAACATTCACACACAGGCACACATTGGTCAGTCATCAAACTTGAGGTGAAATCATGTCATGCTTCTGTATAATTGAGCTTGAATTACACTCAAACACCTCACTAATTAACGGCCTTTGGGATGAAGGTGACATTAGAAGTCATGCTCAGAAATAACTCAGAATGAGGAGTTAACAAGGCTTTAAGTGTGAAGGCCTGCTAGTTAATACCTGCAGTCTTTAGTACAGAGCAGACACAACATGTCGATATAGTGACACTGAAACTTTTTCCTTAGAGGAATTACAGTAGAAGACAAAACATCAACTTGGTGTGTGTTATTTACTGATCCTGTCTCACAGTAGCTTTACTCTACTTTTGTGTGTATGTGTCAAGTGAATATTATAGCTTAGAGGTAGTACAAAGGGCAAGTGCATGGAAAACAGCTAAGTGTTCCCCTCTAGGAAAGTGGAAAACTTTAGTAGTTTTGCTTTACCCGTGATGCATAAACAGTGTCATGTTGATTATTTTTTACTGATAATCAATCTGCAAATTGTTCTCTTGATTTTTTTTTTTTTTTTTTTGTCTCGACCAAGCAGCCAAATCTCAAAGAAAATAAGATAGAGCGATTTTAACACAGAACAAAGAAAAAAAAAACGGTAACGATGAAACAATTTGATAACTGATTGTTGCAATGAGTGTGGGTTTGTTTAGAAATCTTAGCTGGAACAAGTATTGGGTTATATTTAAACCAAAAAATTAGACAATGCAGCATGCACGCTTAAACACACAAGAGCTCACTGGAGACCAGAGAATGCCAAAGCTGGAGGGATCAGCACTTAGTAATTAGAGGGTAAGTAGCTGCTGTAATTGCACTGAAATGACGCACATATACAGTTGGCCTTTACACAAGTTCATTAACAAAAAAACAAAGGTCTCACACTACTAGTCACCTTGACGTTAACACTCGATACATCGACAGTGCTCTGTGCCGTTGAGTCTGCCTGGAATGAAACTCATCCTTCCCTGGAGAATATGAGCCGGCAGAGTTTCTGACCGTCTCTTTCTATGTGCAGCTGTTTGTTTTTTTACACACTTTCCAGCCTGCCCACAGTTCTGATTTGGATGCTGGAATAAGGTGAAGATGTCAACAACACTACTATTCAGTTCCTTACAGAAACTTGCAAACAACACTGGTTTTATACAGTACACCATCTACAGACTGTGTTGGGCTCATTTTGCAGCCGGCACCTCATTTTCTCTCTACATTTAGATGGAATTTTAAGCAATGTTGCTTTATTTCTGCTTAATATTTCACACTTCCTTTCTGGGTTTTGCTATTACGTGTACATGATGCAATGTCTGTGCAAGCTCCATGGCTTCTATTTTACAAACTTTGTATGCCTGGTATTATAAAGACCAAAACTATAGATACACAAGTCAGTTTTCCTGGTGATTATTTCCTGGTTTTGCATATGTGCATCTATAATCTCACCTTTGAGCTCTGTATTGTTGCTAAATAAACCAACAGAGCTATGCAGCATCTTTACCTGCTTGCACCACTCCTTAATTGGACTAGAAGGGCTCATCTGTTCTGAAAGACACTACAGAGAAGTGCATTGATTCCAGAGGGGAGAAAGATTGAGAGGAGGTGTTGGGGGGTAGTATGTGAGAAGAAGAGAAATGAAAAAGAAGATGAGAGAAGGAGTAAAAACAAAATGGGAGGGAGGGAAGAGAGAGAGAGAGAGAAAGAGAGAGAGAGAGAAATGGCATGATAATGAGCCCTACCTCTGACACATCCTCCAGTTTCTATGGAGACCAAGGAGCCAATCATGTGGCCCTGTTGAGGACTGTACTACTGAGAGCAGATAAGAGGGTGGAGAGATGTAAACGCAGATGCTTCTCTATGTCTGTAAGAGAGCTCAGATTTCCCACAAGCTTTCCTGCAGGTTGTGTCCTCTGGTTTTGACTTTAGAGCTGCTGCTTCCCCTGATGTTCACACCAGAAGAAAAAAGTCCATTATCTTTGAAAACAGAAGCTTCTCATCTTTACATAAACAGAGTCTCTTTAGCTTCGAGGCTCTATGACACTCACCCCTTCTGCTTTTCCTCCATCACCACTAGAGCCCCCCCCACCTACAGCCAGCCTTATGGATGCTCCTTGTTACATCACACACACAGCTCTGTAGCAGCCCATGTTTGTGACTAGGAGGGAGAGGGAGAGTGAATGTGAGTGAGCCTGTGTGCGCACGCTGTCCCACCATCAAGTTCCATTGACCAGCATTACAGGATGGACAAACCAAGCGTGTGGCGCGCCGTGGTGAGCAGCACAGACCCCCGGCGAACACGAGATCCAGGGTCCCACTCCAGACCGGGCTCTGCCATGGGTTACCGGCTCTACGACATGTGAGTAACATGTTCTGTGTGAATGCTGCTGGATGGGCAGACGGGGCTCGCCCGCCTGGGCGGCGCTGCTCTCATTCATGGAGACAGCAGTGGAGTGGGTGGCGATGGAAAACACAGAGTCTATCTGTAGTGCCTATGCTGAGTCACCTATGGCATCCAGACCTTGTTCTGTCCTCTCATGTTCCCTCCCTGTATTCTTAGTAAACAACATCTCTCTCATGGGGAGGGGCAGGGATGTGCAACATACATTTGTTTGTTTTGAAGGCGATGTTAAAATATCACTTAGATGAATTAATACCATACCTCTTCTTACAAACCTGAGTACTGTTTTGTATGTGTGAGCCTGCCATTATGTCTGAAACCAAAACAGAGTCATGTGTGCGATAGATTTAGAGCCTCGGGTGGCTGGGAAAAATGACTCATTTCTGGATGATGCTGTGACAGCTCTTACCGAGCACATGAGTTCCTTGCAGCTTCTGCCGTATATTTGTGGGTGTGAGTGTGTTCTAGTGTGTGAATGGTACATTGTGTGTATGTGTGTGCGGCTTTGCTGGAGTATCGTGTGTGTCTTTGTAAAATGTGCCTGGGTCCTAGCTGTTATTTTTGTGACAACATTGAAACTGTTTGTGAAAAGCGTTTGTGAAGTGCTTTTTTGACAGTCATGTCAGTTCTTTTAGGATGAAAGGTGGAGTTAAAATGGATTTTATTTCTTGTTAGGTTTTTTTGTTATGGTTTTGTGCAGTGTATCTGTGTACCCTTGCCTGATGCACCTTCAGTTTCTAGCTGAATAAGCACCTTCTTTCTCTGCAGAGGCACATGCAAGTTTGTTTTCCTTCTGTAGTGTTTTCTCAGCATCACTGTAAATCCTTTAATTCCCTAAAACTCCCTTATGTATAATCTTACATGTGATCACTAGCAATTTTTACACATGTACCTACGAGCCGGTGCACACTGGAACATTGAGCTGTATTACCGTCATGTCATGATCTAATACCGTACATGAGGATCAGTCATCTTAATGAATATGAGACCTTCACGGGTCTCCACTGAGTCCTTCACAGGCAATCTGCGCCTGCCATTTAGTGGTTTAAATCTCTGTCTTGTTTCCATTTGTGCAGCCAGTGCATGTGTTAATACATTAATATATTCCTTAAATTCTCAAGTTCCAAATGTACCAGTCACTATGATTTTCTGCTTGATTAAAAATACCTTTTCTGTTTGTGCAGTTGCATAACTAGCAGTTGGACACCTCCGTCTGCCCGTGATTCTTAGAAAGTAACATGTCTTTCCTCCCTGCTTCCTCAAAGACAGACAACATGGCCAGGATGAAGAACAGAGCTCAGGATGGTAAAAGAAACTGTGATCCAAATGGATGACTTTGTGAAACATTTTCCATTTTTTGTTAGGGAACACAGAAGATGTGTGATGACACTAATGTGTTGTGCTTGACTTGTCTGTCAAACAAACTCAGGCTCCAAGTGTCTGGTCAGTACTCCTTTAATGAGAAACTGAAGCGGGATGGCTCTGTTCTGTTGTAAATGTCATTTCATCATCACTGGCATCCCTCAGTCCCTCTGGAATTCTAATGCCGTGCCTGAAACACTGGAAAGGCCAAAAGCAGGATATCCTAAGCTTGGCCAAAGGCTTTGTTGGCCTTTAAAGATACTACACTCCTCTATTCGGGCCTGAAGGGATGCGAAGGCAGGTCTCATATGAGAGGTGCATTTCAGTAAATTACATATTACGAAAGATGTCTTTTACAGCAAAGATGTGATGATCTGAAGGAAAAAATAGCTGTAGTATGCAGCAGGTTTGATCTTTGTGCACTGATTTATTTTCTGTATGTAACACAGTGAGTATGCGATAGTAAAAGAACAACACAGCTAATAAACATCAATGGACTTTGCCCTTCATTGAGATAATGTCACGCATTCTCAGAGGGCGTTCATGCCGTAAAGCCGTTACAGCAGGAATGCCCATTTACCATTATTGGCTGAGAGATCCTTAATGCAATGCCCCTGTTCAAATGACGCCAGTGCTGATGAAAAAGGGTGTGCGTCACCAGAGCTGTAAGGCACTGACAGCACATTCCTCCACTTTGAGCCAGAGCCTTTGACAGCAAAGTGTGCTAGGTCTGCAGACTGGGAGAATGCACAAAGACAACTGCCAGCAAAGCTCCAAATATGCCTTCATTGTAGACAGCAGCTGTAGGAGGCATGCTCCTATTGCTTTAGACAACAACTGCATATAACAGAATATTGCACTGCTAGCACATAGGCTGGTACGGAGCATGCTGTCACTTGACATGGCATTAGAGAACAGGGGCATAAACGCTGCACAGCTGAATGTGAGTCACGAGCTAAGGCCAGAATGCATACTGTACAGCAGAGATGGTGGAGTCCGTCATCATCATCTATTTGGTTTTTCAGTCACTGTATTGCTACAGTGGACAATGACAGCGACACAGTGGCTGCCCACAGCAATAAATGACTACAGTTATCCTGCAAGTGGCATAATTACAACCATTAGAGCCCAATTCTACTGAGCTCAGTCTTTATGCCAATGACTGTAAAACTTATTTTATTGATCAGCCGTTTGATGCCTTCTGTCAGTGACATTGACAGAGAACAGGACATTCATAGCCCATGAGTTCCTCTCTGCAATAAACAATGATGTGCCGACAGAAAAGTACAGAGTAGAACAGGTCATAATAAAGAAGACTGGAGCATAGCAGAAGATGATTAGATTAAACGGGTTCAGAAAAAGATCACAAATCACTTAAGTGTTTTGTCAGCACAAATTTAAAGACATTCAATCTGTTGAGCAGCTTTTAGTTCTTCTGTAGCTTTCAGTTCATTCCCCCCCAGTGCTACAGTAGCATGTTGGCTTTTGCCAAAACAGCCCAAGCTTGGCTCAGACTGTGCTTGGTTGGCCTCAAAGACTGTCATTTGCACACTAAAACGTCAGCAGATGGACGTTTGTAGGATGGAGCTTTTCAGCGGCTACGTTTGCAGCTGGAGTTGTGTTAGCCATGTGTAAGGATTATCAAACCAACGGGAGCTGCTGGTTCTCAGGGGCACATCTCAGTGAGTTAAAGTTTCCTTAGGGGAGCAGCTAGTACTGATGCATTCGTGGTTTGAAACAGCCCATAATAAGCCCCTGCCTTTGCCAATGGCAGCGTCAGAAGCGACAGCACAGAGGGAGTTGGGTGCATCAGAAAAAGATGCATCTCCAGAACATTTTGTTCCTCTGGTAAAAATATAAACAGATATGAGGGGTATGTTTATCTGCAATAATGTTATATAATAACAACCATACAAAGATATGACTGAGTATGTTATCTTGAGAATTGGTTCTTATTTTTGCTATTTTGAAGCTGAAAAAAGCTATGGCCATGCACCATAATGCACACCACAGCACATACTGACTCATGATCATATTTTTTTTTTCTATACATGTTTACTTTTCATGACTCCAGAATTGCTGTGCTCTGTATTTACTTAATTCATGCAAGTCATGCTACAGTAATCCTATCAGGGATTTTGAGTGGTGAATCATCCCCTTGTGCTTATAGTGGCTGTGATATAAGCCTGCACACATCCATCCTGTATCATTCAAATGTTTATATGAGATAGCTAAAATGCTTTGTCCTTCATAGTTCTGTTGAATGACACAGTTTTGACATGTTATAGACGTGTGCTTTGCTGGTGGTCCAGTGATGTACCACCTTTTGATCAGTTCTGGTGCCCAGCCTGAGGACTTTAAAGGCCTTCAAAATATCTGGCACAAACTGAAGACTAAAGTATCCACCTCCACCCAGCCTCAGAGGATTTTTTTCTCCGCCTTTTGTTCTCTTTTCCTCTGCCTTGCTGTTTGTCTGTGCCTTTGCTTTCTACACAAAGCCAAAGCTAGATCTGTGAGTCTGCTCTCATTATGGATCTTTTTGCCTCCTCACCCATCTATCTCCCTCTCCCTCTCTCTTTTTCTCCTTTCCCTTCTCTCAGCTCTGTACTTATTTCCCTTCACCTATCTTCTGCATAGCTGCCTTCAGGCTAAACAGCTGTACTGTACAATCTGTATGATGCAAGAGCTTGTGCTCATGCAAACTGTAACTTTCATGTAAGATTATCCCTCCAGAGCTTCTCACTAAAATGGTATTAAATGATATTATCTTCCCTGTAGTATAAAATATCGTGCCACTGAGACACATTTCATCCTCTGCTCTTTGACAATAATGGCTTTCTCCTCAATCCAGGAATTTCCATCCAGTGAGAATAAAAAAGGACATTACTAATGCACTCATGCAAACTGTTCATTTTCATGTAATTCCATTCCACTCTGTAATGAATTATGCTAACATTAAATTTGACATAAACTGTGTTTAATGATCTAAATAGGCATGTTTTTTTATCCAGTTCGCCTGGTATCACATCTACCAATTACAGAAAACTTCCCTGATTTACAAGTAAATTAATAATATTTTTGTGCTGATGTTCTCTGATCAAATCAGGACATCAGACTCCTGTTACTAAGCTTTGAAAACATGGAAGCTTCTCCAATCTGCCACCAGGGGGTGAACTTTTCTAATACATCTCTTCAGACAGCCCCTTCTTCTCCACTAGACATGTTTGTAGCTCATGTTCTGTAGTTTTATTAATGATAACCAGAGATTTCTGCCTGCTCTCTACATGTTTTCATGGTTATATTGTATGCCACATGTTTTTTTTTTCTCTTCTTGCTTTTGGATAAGATCAGGGTTAAGATTGATGCCCATTCAGGTTTCTCACAGGCAGGCTGGTTCCTGTCCAAAAAAACCCCCAAAACCTGTCATCTTTTCATTCCTTTATCGTCTTGCACATTGTGGCTTCAGTTTTTCATCCTTCATTGTTTCTTTACTGTATTTCTCCACAAATCCATCTCCCTCTCCACTGTTCTTCAGCCAGCTTGCCTCTTTGGCTGTTTGTTTCACCTCTTCTCACGAACTGTTGACTTGAGGATTTTCTGCAGCAGGCCATCTTCTATTGAAGTGTTTATTGACTGCACATCTCCTGCTTAGAGCTGGTCATGGTGAAATCCTTGGGGCAGCTTATCAGTGATTGACTGGGTCAGTTGCAGGGAGAGGTGAGTCCCTGCACTGTAATGCTCAGTACCAGCCCACTTCAGTGTATTATGATGCGCCAGCAGCAACACAAAGACATTCTGAGTTTGTCATCACATGGCTTTCCACATGAGGCCATTTATTCATGATGACTAAACAGAGATGAGTGCCTTTTTTCAGTCGGAGACCACTTTTATCCATCCTCCTGACTTGCAATGAGTGCCTAATGTGGAGGAAAAAAGACTTCTCATGTATTTCTAATGTTTTTATTCAATATATTCAATTATTAAATGCACTTCTTTATGAACATGTGCACCTATAATGTAACAAGGCTGCCGCAGTATATAGAATTTTATCACTGTACTGCCATACTTCCCATGCTTACTTGGAGTGACAATTTTCATTAAACTAAAAACAGTGGTCATTTTTCACCCACCCGTGTAACCCCTGTCAAACTCTGAAAAATGCTGACACACATGAGTAAACTCCAAGCTAGTGGAACATAGAAAGTGAAAGAACATTCATTTACTAGGCAGTTTTCCCCCTCCACACTTCACAAATTAACGTGCCAGTGCGTGTTCATCTATTCTGTAAATCATATCCTGTTTTGTGTGTATACTAACTCAGCTCTTTATCCTGAAACAACAAATAATAGCCTGTCATGTGTGCTTAAATCAGTGCCATCTGCTTTTTATGCCAGTCAGTGCAGCAGTAATTGCTCTTCTTGCTTTTGACAGACTCCAGTATGTTCTGCTCACACAGACAGTGGGGTTTCCACCCACACTCACCACTGAAGGCAACCAGAAATGGGGAACTAAAAGGGTTCTCCATCTGGCCTGACCCACATGAGTAAATCATTGTAATGAACAACAGGCTTAATGTGCTTGTGGAAATAGTGAGATAAACATTTTTTTTTTTTTTTTTGGTGCATTTGCTTATCATTTTACTAAAGCATTAATTGTTTGAAGTGGGTTTTATCTCTAGCATTAGACTCTCCTCATCTCTAAATGTATCTGCTAATCTGCTCTAACTGTGTTTATACTTTTAAAAATATTATTTGTAACTTCACATATATTCAGAACGCACATCTGTTCCTCTTGGTATGTAGGCAGAGTGAAATGTTAAGTTGGTACAAGCTATTTTTCATCAAGGGAAATTGAGATGAAGAGCCCAGATAAAAGACTGTCAGTGTGCGGTCATTTTCACTGACTTGTGTGCAAATCAGGAAGCCTGAATTGTGACAAAAGGCAGATGAATGATGTGTAGATTAGGCTAATTAATTCCTCAGTGTCCCCGCTGTTCACACTGGCTCTCAGTATAGCTTTTGTGCTACTTTGGCCTGTCTGTACACCGGCTTGGGAAAACAGAGGAAGCCCGTATTGTGCCAGGAGGTGTGTGAAAAGAATCATGGGGCGATCACTTGTCACGCAAAACAGATCTAACTATCCCAATTAGTTTGTTAATGTGTAAATATGCACACACATTTGGGCATGTTTGCGTTTCAGTGTGTTTGCCTGTTTGTTTCGATATGTAGTATTTTCGGTACTTATTTGTTTGGGCACTGACGATGGCTGAATATTGATGAGAGGCCCTTCCACAGCCCTTTCCCATGACATGCTGGAACTGGGTGGCACTGCAGTGTGGCACTGAAAAAGAACAGCATAGGGCTTGTATTCAAATATGGCCCCTTGAGCAAGAAAAGAGAGGAATGTTTTTGTTTCTGCTAAGTGCCTGTGCTTCATATGAGCTTCACTGCCAGTTTGCATCCATATTTCAGACTTTTCACTTAAGGACTCAATCTATGAACCATCATATCTGAGCCTTCTTGTTGCTGATGTATTCTCTGTAATGATCCTTTGACCTTCACAAGTCAAATAATGCAGCATTTTCTCACTAGACAACTGCAATACACTGGGCACTAGAAGCTCATATTTATTTTAACAAAGCGTGTGTATAAACTCATGTGGTCATACAACATTGCAGCAGCCCCTCCTCGCTCAGAAGTCGACCAATCACATGCTTCTCTGCTAGGCTTCCATTTGAAGCTTCAGTAGTACGGTAGTGTTGCCCAGCAACCAGAATCGGCACATTTCTGGGAGGTCCTGTGTGGATGGCAGCAGCTGTAAGAGGCAGAGGGAGACATAGAGAGAAAGAGGGAGAGGTGAAGGAGAAGGGGACTGAGATAGGAGGAGGGTAGGTTCAGGATTCCAACGGAGGAAGGTGAAAAGGAGGAGAGGGATGGTGCTCTGCTGAAGACAAACCCACACAAGTATGAGAGAAAAGAGCCGGTCTGCTGCCGCCTCATTAGAAAGTTTGCTCTTGCAACAGGGAAGGAGAAGCAGGAGAAGGCCACTGATAATCACTGATCTGGGATAAGCAAGTTTTTGGTGGATTCCTCTATGTCCTCTGTGCTCCTCCACATTCCTGTACCTGTGCCTGCTGGAGCAGTGCAGCGCCTCAGCTGAAGCCATGATGTCTCAGTGGATCCTGGACTGACGCACTGTGTGGAGAGACCGGCACACAGGACAGACTGACTGACCTGGATACGAGCTAAACGGATCCAAAGCAGCCAATATAGCGCTCATTTTTGGAATCCCATGCCATAATGAACGGTGCAGATCAGTCCTAGCAGGGTTACACGCTGTTGCCGCTTTAGTTCCTGATAGGCCTGATTTCTAGGATTGTTGATGACTGAGACAGGTCCAAGAGTGATGAGGTTGTTCTGGGCGGGTTAAAACCACTCAGGCAGGCTGTCATCCAGTGGCAGTGGTGAGGCTGCTGCTCCACAGGAGGACAGATCCCACGTCAATGCCATTGATTCACTGGCTGGAGAAACGAGCAGGATCCTGTGCGTCCGGTGCCATGATGCCTTTAATGTTGTTGGATTTCACTGCTACTCTACCCTGTTGATTGTCTGAGGATGTGGAAGTTCAAAGCCTTTTGCTTGGATTACTGGCATGTGCTATGTTTGCACCCGCACAGCAACTTTTATAAGAGGTATGGCTGCGTTTCACTTTTGCATCCATGGTCTCGCTCTTACACTTAAGAGTCATAATTATCGCAGAGTGCTGTCAGCTTGTTGATGTTGCTTCCTGTGTTGAACTGCTCCCAACGTTAAGCAAATCAATATGTTTTCAAACAGACTCCTCAATTACTTCATCAAGCGTGGTTGATTGATAGAGAGACTGTTTTGGTTGGAGCTCAGCACCGCACGCTGACATACTGGCTGTCTAGGAAAGACATTACTCAGGGGTGTGTGAGCTGGCTGAACCATTATCGATCTTCCAGAGTGAACCGGGTTACGGCTGTTATTTTGTAGAAGCACTTGGTAGTAACTTGGCACTTAGCATGATCTTGTTTGTGTCTGTTGTCTGTTTAGCGTTGGCAGAGCTTAAAACGAATGAGATGAACTGGCTTTGACTGAATCAATTCATCTCCATCCCATTGGGGTTTCTCTCAGCGTTCACCTTTCACCTACTGCGCACTGAGTCTAGATTCACGGCATCAAGGTCGGGAAAGAAATGAATGTTTGATTGTGACAGATTAATAATAAACTGAGGACATGCGTATGATTGAATGTCGTCTGGTAACATCTCAAATATATAAATCACAGCAACACCTCAGTGGATGCAGGATGGATGGTTTTCTGATCTTGCGTGAGGTTTGACACACAGATGTGCTCTATTTTTTTACGGTTTTCACCTACTGTTACCATTTGTAGGTATGTTAACAAGGTGCACACTTCTCTGTCACACTCTGCGTAAATTACTCCCCCCATCCCCCTGCTGCTATGTTGAAACCATAAAAAACCCTTTCATGTCTTTTACTGCCTATCACGACACAGATATCTGATGCTTCATGTTGCATGCATGGACTCCAGCTCCTAAAACTGAAACGTGCATTAAACCAAAACAACCATATTATGCTGAATGTGTAAAGAACATATTTATGACAGTGATGACAGGTTTTCTCGTCTGGGTGGTCTTAGCATTTGATGCTCTCTAATCTGAGCTAAGCTTCAATAGATGGTAGTTTCTCACAATTGTTACTTTGCTGCTAAACAACACGAGTTGGATTCAAGGTTTGCTAGTTGTAAAACAAGACTCTACAGCAACGGCTACTATATTTTTGTCGATTTGTTCTCGTGTCGCACTAGAAATCTACCCAAGTATGTTAGCAGAGCCTTCCCTCATGAATATCTAGCTGTGCAGATGTTTGACGAATCCGACGAAGGCTGACAGTGAAAACACTCATGCAGAATCTGTGAAAATCAAGGCCACCTGTCTCTTGTGTGTATATGCTAATGCATTGACACATATATAAACACAGTTTGTCAAAGGTATTAGTATTCTGAAGGTGAAAGTATCTCCATGATTCATTAATAATGCATCACTGATTTAGCTGGCAATGCTGCTGAAGGTTGGCTTAAGGGAATCCCCCCAGCTGTACCTTCACAACTATAGTATCATTGACATCATCTCAGAAAAATCTTTTTTTTTTTTAGCGTTACGATAAATAAAGCACTTATTTCAGTTCGTGTATATAAGTTATTAACAGAGTCTCTTGCTAACCGCTAACTAACATTGGATCATAGTATCTGAGTCAGTGGTTTTTAGACTGTTTTTTTTTCTTCCTGCAGAACATGAACAGTTCATTATGTGTATAATTCCACAGAGTTACTGGAATATCATGGTCACTGGGTGTAACTCATTACAGTGCTGAGACTTCTCTGTAACATGGTCAGATTGTATCCAGGACTAAGCTCATGCTGTTAAAGCAAGGTCAGTGTAGTAACAACAACACAGCCTCACCCAGCTGCTGAACTGGGGTTCACCCTCCCTCCCGCCCGGCCTTCCCATTGAGAGCACTGTGATTTTTGGACAAGTGCCCAAGTATTACCATACACGCACAAGGACCAAATGCTCCCTCCGGCTTTTTCTATCTTTCCATCTATCTCTATCTAGCCTCTTTCTTTCACATAAACAGACATCAAACACACATCTCAGGCCCTGCCCATCACTGCTGGGGTGTATGCTGTGAAACATTGGACGGAACAAAAAGAAAGGGGTGTCTGCAGAGGAGAGAAAAAGGACTGGTGTATTGTTCATTGTGGGTGGAGAGCTTTTGTTAAGAAGAAGGATGATTTTGTTCTGCTATACATACTGGGCCTTTACCTTACTTGGTCATCAGGCAGCTTGCAAGACCAGCAACTCTGAGCCCAACATAAACTGGGGCAGGGAGCGCTCCTAACAGGCAGAGACAAAGTAACTTTAGCAGCGCAAGAATGAATTTCTCTGTGGGTTTTCTATGGAAAGTGAAGGATGTGGGGTGTAATTTGTGGTCGAGAAGGGAGTGAGCACAGACTGTACTTCTTCTGGCTGTTTTAAGGGGACTTGCTGCAGTTTTGTGTTTTTGAAACTTTTTTGGACGTTTCCTTTCTGCGCGATGCACATTTTTTTCGGGCATGTCTGATGCCTCTGGTGATGTCACAGCCGTGTGGAATGCGATGTGGAAGTACTGTATTTCCAGCCGAACTATAAGGTAGGAGACCATCTGGCACAGACCAGTATGGATGACAGTGGTCGGCAGTAAGTAGTGGTTTGTTTTTTTTTGACTGACCACAGCAGCCTGTGTAGATATTTCTGACGTCTGACTGATCAAATAACATTCCTGTCTATATGCTCAAGCCTGGTGGTTTCCTATCCAGAACCATGGAAATATATTATCAGTGGCACAAAGCTTTAAAAGACAGACAGTAAAGACATTTTCAAGGTCTTTCAGGGCAGTCCACTTTATCAAGGACATGTCTTTGATTAGAAAAGGACTTACTTAAAGACAGAATAATCTGTTTTTTATTCTTTTTTTATCTTTCTTAAGCCTTATTAGAACTTATCATTGTCTGTTCTCAAAGAAGTGTACAACAGCAGTGTCCTCTGACACAGTGTTCTGTGTTCTGACAGAGTGAATTCATAAACCAGCACAAAGATTACCTTTATCCTACTTTATGTATGATTTTCTTTTCTGCTTCAGATTTACTTTGACTTTTTTGACTTTGTATTCACTTGTAAATTTTATCTCTTGTACTTTTATTGTTATATTCAGTCTGACCTGAGAAAATGCATTTTACATGTCTATAGCCCTTTTCTTCTTACCCACACTATCTACTGTATCTACAAATGTATAATAACTAATAATAATGGATAAGATTTCTATAATGCTTTTCAAGGCACCTAAAGCACTTTACATTATAGAGCCATTATTTATTTGCTCTCACATTCACACTCTGATGGTGGTACGCTACGTTTGTATCCACAGCTGCCCTGGAGCTGCCAATCCACACCAAACAGCCCCTCCAACCACCATCGAACATTCACACACATTCATACAGACCAGGATTTGCACTCTACCTCTTCCTCCTGAGCCATCGCCACCCATGACTAGTCTCATATTTATTCCTAGTCTCATATTTATTTCTCCAACCTGCCCGTCATACTTTTTTCCCCCCAGCAATTAAATTTAACGGCCTTGCAAATGTTCAAGGATATGAATTATCTATATAATTTATTACTTCAAACACACCAAAGAAGAAAACATGAGGCTGACGGGAAAAGATGCACTGTAACTGCAACATTTACTGATGCTAAAGTTAGTTGAGAGAAAGAGGTGCCAGTATATGTGTCTGACTAAGACCGTAATCCTGTACCGGTGACACCAAAGTAACCAGTATACATCTGATCTGAGTCTGGTTCAGTGTCAGAGAGCAGGGACAGCATTACTTATTCAATATGTGTGCATGTGGAGTTTGTCACCAGTGCCTCCTCATTCCATAGTGGATTTCTATGAGACAAGTAGAGTTTATTTGAATGAGCTGGGATGGTAAACACCTCCTGACAGAGCTGCACTGCTTCATGGTAGGTGAATAACTCCACCAGAGCATTAACATGAATTCCATCGTGGCTGAGATGGACCATAGAGATTTTTAAACACGTAGATCCAGACGAGAGCAGTCGCTGACCCCTTTGTTGGTCCCCTGCTTTGGTACGCTGGCTACATGACAAGTGAGGTCTTTTTTTGGGGCTAAGAGGAACTGCTTGTAATGGAAAACTAGAAATCTGCCAAAGCAGACTTGCAAGTTCCACTGTGGTGAGTAAAAAAATACTCTCCAGGGTGGAAAAGCTTAGACGTGTCTGGGATGGAAGCCGTATTCTGGTCAGAAATGTCGGGGTGATGGAGATATGAGCAGCCTCTTATGGTGGTTCTTAAGTTGCAGTTAACGCGACAGAAAAAAACAAACCTGTTTTTTCCTGTTCCTGAATAGATTGAAATGTATATTTCATTTGTAATTACAGACTACAGTCTCACAAACTGCCAAGCCAAATGTGGGTGTTCATTGTTGATTCAGCACATTTCCTGAATCACCTGTTAGTACATTTTATTTTTGCACTCATGCTTGTCCGAATGCTTATGCAGTGGAAAATAGGTTTAGCCTGCAACAATCTGTATCTTCAGGCTGTTTCTAAAGGCTGGTGTTCAAAGAGGGATGTATCATTATGAATGTTTTTAATATATATTTTAATACTGTCCATGAACACAGAGAGAGCTCTATAAGCCATTGTGTTTGGGTCTATATAAAGAATGCCTTACATCTAAAGCACTTTATATGCACAGGCTTCCTCTGATCTATGCTTAAGTTGCAGTGTCCAAACCCCTGAATAATTTACACTCATGACTCTCCCACAGGGACCTCAGCTTTGAGGAAGAAGTTTTCTCCCCCCTCTTTATATTATTTTTAAGAGTAATAGTTGCCAATTTGGCAGGGCATTCGATTCTGATTGATATAAATAGGTTAATTTTCTATAGCCAGAAGGGAAAGGCTTGAAATTACAACTTCAGTCTCACTGTCTCTTTACCTCCCGTTGCTGCAGGGCTGCAACATTATGGGAGAATATTTTTGGGAACATTGCCTCCTCTGCTGCAGTATCTACACTGCTCATGTTAAGCTGTGCTAGCTTTGAAATGCTAATCATCTAAGGAAGCCGGTTTGTTTACTCTAATGCTCAAGAATGCCACCCTCCAGAGACAGCAGTGTTCATGTTCAGGGTGTTTACTGAGGTGTTTGATGAGAAAAAAATGCACACAAGCACAAATAATAATGCATATGGTTGGAGACTGTCATGATACTGTAATGTCTTCCAGTTTGTACATGTTATATGTATGATTAAAATAGACTAGCTTCTACTCTACTCTGATCTATGGAGGACGGCGAACGCTCAGAGGGGAACATCATGCATTGTCTCTTTCTGTGGTTCTTTTCATTCTTTTCACTGTCATTTTACTTTTGATGACATATTCCTTTGCATCTCTTCGTCTGCCTGGAGAGTAATGAGCGTGTGTGCTGCATTAACTTATGTAATGGTGAGTGAGAGGAGGGGTTGGACGGGTGGTCGTGAAAGAGGAGGGGGGGGGAGAAGAAAAGAGTGATGAGCTCATGCTGCTGCACTGCAGCTCTTATACACACACACTGCATCTTGTGGTTCCGCTGCCATGTGCTCACTTTTGCACATGCTTACTTCCACTCTGTATTTGCAACTGATTCATACATATACATTCATGCATTTCTTTATAAATACATCGGGACGCACTTGAATGAAACTAGAGCAGCTCCTCATTGCATAATTAGCACCCAGTTTAGTGTTCTGCTGCATAATCCAGAGGCCGTCAGATCTTATCACCCATCTCAGGCGGTGTTTTTATATGACTTGGAATCATTATCTTTGCCGTTATTATCTGTCCTTTACCTGCATCAGTCTACTGTACAGACTGCTGGTGCACAGCTGTGAACAATGAAGTCTCTGGAGCTCATGTTAATAATTGCTGTAAATCACCAACTGTGTTCTGTGACAAAGCAGACCATCATTATCCACAATGTGTTTTGATCTATGTCAGAAATTACTCAATATGGGGTAGGGTTAAGAGATGGGGGAGTTGATAATGGACAGCACATTTACTCCATAAAATAGAGTGGTCCCTTTGGGGGCTTTCAGCTCTGTCTCAGCTTACAATGAATAGGTAAATAAATGGATAAAATACTGTTCTTGGCAAATATCAGGACGTCATTGTCGACAGATTTTCAAAGCTAATATCATGGGACATTAAATGGAGCATTTGTAGTCCATTTGGAAGAAGAGGCAGACAATATCTGTATTCAGTTCTTAATATTCACACATAAGCTGGATTTCACTTACATTCAATGTGTGGGTGTGTTGTTGACTGATGTATTGTGAAATTAGCATGTGTCTCTGCATGAAAGTAGAACAACCATGCTGTCAGGAAGCCTGGGACTGTGTCTGGTAAACAGTCATTAAAGTTAAATGTTTATCCTGAATGTTTATTGGACTAATTACTTCAGGCTGTGTGTAAATGTAGGTCTGTATATGTGCACAGACATCTGCATCTTCTAACCGAGCGTCCAGTACATTTTTTTTTCTCCTTCCTGCAGCCCTGCCTGTTGCCTTGACAACTGGTCTATGAGATCGTGCACGTGCATCAAATTGTGATAAATCTTTTTTTATGCCGCTCCCTCCAGAGACAGTCATCTCCTGTCACTCAGACATTCATTGTTACATTTTCATGGCATCATTCACCAAGGTTCATTCATTACATGCACTGCAGCTAAGGTAGAGTGACATGACCAAAATCGCTTTAACGCTTCATATCCAGATAAAACACACATAATAATGAATCAATCACGTTAAATAACTTCCCGGAAAGGCTCATATCTTATTGTTTTTTGCTCACATGTGATTATTTTCCTCAATTTTTTCAGAAAATCTTTGCACATTTTCAGAGAAACATGTAAAAAAACAACATAAGATATGCATCTTGTCACCCTCCATAAAACAATT
>JAPTYQ010000028.1:12948215-12962484 GCA_029814465.1 Ostorhinchus cyanosoma | reverse complement strand
TTTACTGTTTTTCATTTTCTTTTGTCAGCAAAACATTAAATTTAAGTTATACCCTTCAACATCTATGCATCCATGCAGGCTTAAATATTTTGCCCAGATGTTTTATCACTATCTGACATGGGGGTATGGGGTGGGGGTGGGGGGGCTTGACTCTAAACACATGTTATGCATGCATTTGCTGATTTTTTGTTTTCTTTTGTCTTATAAATGACCTTTAAGAAATAACCTACAACCTATATACAACCAAGCAAGATGCGTGTGCAGAAAGACCCAACTGTGTGAGTCCTGTATCTTTGTGTCATTGAACGCAGCACCCAGTACCCACTGTGGATCAATAGTGGGTGCCCTGTGGTGACACAGCAGTACCTACGGCTAATGCATGGTTAGCATAATAGAAATAATATAGCGGTTATCCAGACAGATGCATTAAAGGTGTGTTTGTGTGTGTTTAGTCTTCAGTGGGGGGGGAAACACACACAGTATTGGACGCAGCAGAGGTTGTTTTTCTCGCGTGTATAAAGCACTTGAGCTACATCTGTTGTCTCTGATGTCACATCCACATCTGAGAAAGTTGCATGCAATATGATATGCAACGCAGTAGTCTAAACCGATTAGATATTTGCAGTAAAAGCTTTTTTTTAAAAAATATCCACATTGTCAACATTGAATTAGTTTGACGGAGCCAAGACGCAGCACCAGCTCGAACCGTACCTTGCTATTAGACTGAGTTCCGCAAAACCCGCACCGAGAACCGACAATCCCAGCTTTTCGTCTGGCTTGACGGTTACTCAGGGTATACAGGCCCCGGTAAAACGACAGGAGTCCCCTCATCTCCTTTATTAGACACCGGGTTTTTAAAAAAAGAGGAAAAAACACCCCGCATAAAGCATGAAATGTGAGCCGGCTCGGTCCGGCTCCGGCCCCGCTGCTGCTGCTGCCTCCGCTCGGATCAGCTTTTTTTTCCCCTTCCTCGGATATTTTTCGCCTCTGATGTGACTGGGTGAGACGGAATGACGACATATGAGGAGGAGGAGGGTCCCGCTCTGCATCTCTGCCGGAAGGAGCCGTAAAGCTGCATCTGCAGTGAAACCCCCGCTGCCATTTTAGACACCGAGGTGGAGCCTACTACCCGTCCACGCACAGCCCCCTTTGTGATCCACGCTGCAGAATTAACACGACCCGACTTATCACAAATAGCCCACATCTGCTTTTTCCTTTAACCACTTTCGTTTCCTGCGCATACATACATAACGTGTCGTTTAAGTGCAGCAGGAACCTTAATATTGGTGCTTGTGAACCTCAAGTCTCCATTTTACATCCCGGCTTTTTTTTGACTGCTTACATTTGCTGCAGGATCATCTGGCCCCTTTAAGTGCATCCACTGAGATCCTTCATGCGGATTTTAATCAAACATCCGCTGTCGGGGATTGTGATTGCAATTTGCATAGCAAAGAAAGCATGGTCCACTTGACCTAGAGATCAGGCTGTTTATCTTGCAGATTATCTTGTGTCAGGATTCTCCAAAGGCAACAACACACATATAAACAGAGATCACCAGTTTCAGTGTTTATGTTCGTGAGAATGAATGAACATGATGCAAAAACCCTCTTAAAACAATGAAAACTTTGGTGCATAATATTGAAACATCAATAACTGCAATCAGACAAAAGTCCTCCCCGTGCTCCTCCAGCTTTATTGATAGTTTAAAATTACATTTCTATTTTCTAGGACTTCAGTTGCACTTTCCTTCCGACTTAAAAACTGAGTACAAGCAAATGGTATTTATACAGTAGTCTAAGTGATATTGTACAAAAATAACATTTTGATTTCTGTGAAAACATTTTTCATCCCCAAATAACTCCTAATTCTGCTGTTCTGACAACTGTTCTTGATGTTAAATTTTGCCAAGGTAAAAAAAATGAAAATCCAAAGCCATTTTAAAGGAAACATCTACCTTGGACTACCAAGTGATATTTAAATTGTAAACAGATTTCTATAAAAGAACTTGTTTCTTTTAATACCTCCAAAATTGTATATCTTAGCAATATAACATGTAGTTTGTTATCGCCCGCTTAGCTGCATGTAGGGCTGAAATGCATCATGTTATGAACTGTTTCCATGTCATACTCCCTTGGCCAACTCATATATCCCACTAAAACAAACCAAAATAACCATACATGGAAGTTCAGGTTCCATTTACTCCCTTCTTCTATCTCATTTTACTGAGACTCACTTCCATAAGCTCAGAGGTCCTATAGATTCCCATATGTTTAGTCCCATTTATTCATCTCTGATCACCAGTGGCTTGGAAAGGGGGGTTCTTTAACAAAGCATTATACATAACACCGCTACCAAACTAAAACATTTTTGTATTGAATGCAGAAAGATATTTTTTCACCCCTTTCATTGTATTACATGTCGAGAGGCTCACTGGCCTGGGACTAGCCTCTGTTAGCCAACCTTTGGCCAGTGAAGAGGATTCAGAGAAAATAATACAACCAACCATCAATCTGAAAAAAGGAGGGGCAACAGAGGGCACTGATTATGCGGTGGCTTCAATGGTGCACTCTTTTGCCAGGTGGCCTGCCTTTCCGCAGTTGTAGCAGTTAGTTTCGCTGGCTTTACTGCAATGCACAGCAACGTGACCAATCTCACCACACCTGGAGGAGACAAAAATCAGAGGCAAAACACTGAGCACATTGCATGGTTACAAACATGTAGAGGAGCATAACAATCATTTGAACCATGGTCAATCATTCTCAAAGGCCTAAACACAACACTCACCTGTAACATTTCACCTTATCGCAAAGTTTCTGGATGTGACCAAACCCACCACAGGAGTAGCACTTCTGCTCATTGGCATGGTCACAGTCGCGGGCCATATGGCCAGCTTTGCCGCAGGTGTAGCACAGCTGCTCCCTCTCTTTCTTCGGCTCCTTGCAGTCCCGGGAAATGTGGCCACTCCTGTGGCAGTTGTAGCACGCTGAAAAACAAAAGAGATTTTTTTTTAGCATATTTGTAAAGTATAATTATAGTAAACATATTTTAGAATAAAGTCAAACTTTCTACTGTCAAAATTCAAACATTGTACCTATTCAAGTAATTTTGGAAAAAAAATGAGAACGAACAATGCCCACCATCCTCAGTTTGGTCACAGTCCCGTGCCATGTGTCCTTGGTCTCCGCACCGATAGCAGAACAGCTCTGTAATGGCACAGGTAGATTGGCGTGAAAAAACAATGCCTCAAATATGGTTGTAATTTTAGCATTAAATGCCCCTCTTCTAAGCACATTTCACAATAATACTCTGCTTTAGACATTTAACATTATGCAGTGCAATAAATATGAAAAATATTCAAGCCCAGTGTTTTAAAATAACTCTATACTGGGGATGGCCTTAATAATATATAGTACCCTTGCCTCGTCCCCGACCCCTGCCACGTCCACGTCCACCTCCAGCATTAGGACAGTGTTTGACCCAATGCCCGGAGCGGCCACATCCAAAGCACTCGCTGTTGCTGCTGCTCATCTCCATTACCTATATGCAAAAACAATTAATCAGTAAAACAATTTACAATACAAATAACATTTATTTCATTGAGTTGTAAGACAACACCCCATCTGCAAAGTCTTCAGCTGTTGAAGACAATTTTCCCCTTACGCTCAGCTTTCACCATTTTCTTTGGAGTGCAGGTTTAAGCAAAGACCATTTCATTTATGATAAATTGGGACTGCAAGACTCCTATTATATAACCATGGAAGATGATCAAGAGCATAAGGAGGCCAGATGTAAAAATTTGGATAGAGAAGATGTAGAATTTATTTTCTATGATGTTACACTCTAAAAAGCACAAGAAACCATATACACCTGTGGCACAGCAACTGCACTGTCTGAGAGCAGCTGTTGTGCTGATGACGCCTTGTTTTTGCTGAAACCTCAGTGAACAAGATGTCATGAAGTTTCAGTTTCACCAAAAATGGACTGACTGGGCATGAGAAAATAACATGATTGTGCAAGATTTAAAAATCTGTGCACATCTCATCTATTTGTTTAAAAAAAATATTGATTAGACTATGATCTATCATTTATTTTGAAAGCCAGACAACAGTATTGCACAAGTCAGCCTAGCAGAGACTACCAGCGGGGTCTAGTCTAATCTATGATTTAACAGGGATTAAAACAATTGAGCTGCGGAGTCTATAATAAATGACCATCAGACTAACAGTAGCTACACGGCTAACTTACAGAAATTCCTCAATGGAATCATGTTGTGATCCCCATAGGTCAAACTTCTCCAAAGTGTTTGTTGACGGAGCTAAAGACATCAAGTCAGTAAGAATGAGTTAATGATTAATCAAACCCCTCACAATTTGTAACTGTACGGAAAAGACGTCATAGAAAACGAACCAGTAACATGTATTGTTTCCTTATGAATTTAATCGGTAAGTGTAAACCGTAAAGTGTGGTGATGGTCACCTAAAATGCCCGACAGGCCTGAGACTAAAGGCTTATATAATACTGTTTAACGATGTTTACATGAAGTAAGGATTTCATCGTAAATGTTAGGCTTTCACAAACTCTTCGACCAACAACTACAGCTAGCTGAGTTTTGATAAAACCACGACCATTGGAGTTAATGCTACACGCTGCTGACCACCACAGTAATGGCAACGAAAGCATGTCGCGGTTTGTGTGCTAACTTTGGAGGCTAGCTCCAGAGGGCAGTCACATCGCATCGTGTTGTATCAACATCTGCTCAAATAGCACACATACACCCGAAAGAATCTTTTATTCAGTTTCATTTTAAAACGTCTACAGACCACCGACAGGCACAGCCACCGGGTGAAGCGAATCCAATCTGTTTTAGTCCTGTATGTGAGAATCAAGTGCCAAAGGTTGAAGCTACGCTAACGTTGGCCTAGTAACGTTGATTTCTCTGCGTGCTCGCGAGACACAGCTGCTTGTGATTAGCACATGCTAGCTCACCACCTCACGATCGCGACCAAGAAGCACGGCTCAGTCGACGATCATGCTTTCACCCCCTGTAAGAAGCTGTCGACCCGACGTTATATACGATACATTTTGAATTCCAATGCTTTCCGACTGGTATTTAAATGAATTTACCATAAAAACAAAATTTCCCGCGCAGGACGCACATACGAAAGCCGTTATTCGAGGCTAAGGTTAGCAGGCCAAACTACGAACCCGATGCTCCATTACTAAGAACAAAACCAAACCAACACATTTCTAAACAGAAGTCGTCCGAACATCTAATTTTACAAAATAATCGGTTTAAACACATTATGCTTCCAAAGTTTACAGATATACTCAAAGCAAGAACTGAATTACTTTTAATGCAGTTTTATTGCTTACCTCGCTGGCTACCTAGCTATGTCACTGTTTACGCCTCCTTCTTTGCGCTACATGCGGTGTGTGAGCAGGAGTTCCTGAATTGTCATTCACAGTATCCAGTAAAAACCATCACAGTCATTGGCCACATACTACCCGGACTACCAATGAAACACGACAATATCTGGACACCGCCTCTACGAACCATCCAATCAGGGGTGTAGACAGGTCCTCATTGCCCAAATTTACAAACATCAACCATCAAACGTCAAAAGTTTTTTTTTTCCTTTCCATCCAGGATTCTAAACAAACTACACTTAACGCATCAGATGATGTCGTTTGCTTAATTATTCAGGAAATCTGAATGAACATTGTGGAAATCTAAAAATACATCCATATGACACCAAAACAATTCCAGTTGCAGATGATAATATCAATCATAACAAAGCAAAGACTCTAAAATCATTTGTAAAACCTAATACCTCAGTCTGATATAACTCATGATTTTAATGGGCTACTTAAAAGTAAACACTTTGGAAATACTAATTTTAGCTATTTATGTTGTGACTTGATATTTTGATTATTTTTGCATCATTCTTCACTTTTCTATTGCTTGATACTGAGAAAATGTGTTTATTGCAGCGTATTTCTCCTAAATGTGTAACACATATATACTGTATGACCGCTGCCAGATTTTCACCTCACATTTTCCTCCAAGAAAATTCAGATTTATAATGTGTGTAGAGTTCTTAGTACTTTGACCCAGTTTTTATTTTGGAAATTACAAGGGGAACATTTGCAAAATAAACACACCACAACTAAACACATTTGTGCAAGCAGTATCAAGAGCTTATACATTTCCAATCTATTGATATATGAGCTTTTCTAATCTTCTGACAAGCCCTGTTCATCTAATGCAGTATCTGACACATCTATATTTTTTACTTACTCCCTAAACCTTAAACTAGAAATGTCATTGAAACAGAATTTTAAATGTAGTGATTTTTACCAATATTTTTTTAAAAACATAATTCTAACAGATTTGCAAAAGGCTCAGCCGTAAATGAATTAAACCTTAAGCAATAAATGTTAAAATTTACACTGAAATAATCTTGACTGTGACAAAGTGACAATATGCATAAAAATAATCTATTTTTAATACAATTGGATTCTGATGATTTACATTCCAGATGGATGAGTTCACAAGTCATACATCATGACACCTCGTCTTGTTCACAGATTCCTAATTTCATCATATTTAGGATACAAGATGACTGATAAAGACAGCTAAATGAGCCACAGTGGCTGCAAGCATCTCAGCTAACTGGCCTGAGTGCTCAGCCAGATCAATAAGTGGGAAAGATGCCTTCATCCCAGTCTTAAGGTGGTTTTTGTCGTAACAATTTGAGAAAGCAATTGCTGCTTCTTGATATGTTAATTCTGCATTTGACAACCTTTATCTCACTGTGGAGAAAATACTCTATCCTGCTGGGGATCATTTCTAATGTAATAGATGTTGACTATAATATTCCACACATACAGAAATACAGTGATGTTACCACATGTGGTCAGGAGCACCTTAAAATGCTCAACAATGACAAAGCCCTTCCCTCATCCTCACAGATACAGTATTTGTTAGTTTTTGTCATTTGTTACATGGAACATCTGTAACGAAATGGAGTCTAAACTATAGATAGAGAGAATTTTACAGAAATGAGTTATTAATAGGACTGTAAGAGGGGCTTTGTTATTTAGATATCCAGCTAACATGTCCTCTGCTGCTTTATGGGAACACTGTATCCTGAACCTTTTAAATCATAATGCCTGGGATGTTGATGAAGCCGTTTTATTCTCAGACGGTGTCAACTTCAGCTTTGTATAGGACCTATGAGCCATTTGTAATTTGTGTACCTCAAGGGACCCAGTCCAGGATGCTTCAGAGATGAACACTTGGTAAGTGGAGAGTATACTCTTTCAGGACTAGTTACAAAAAGAAGAAAAAGAAAAAAAAGAATAATTGACTAATATCAGCTCATCGCAGTTTGATTTCTGAAGTTATAAATGATGAGTTAATTTAATAAGAATGGAAAAATATCCTCATATTTATTTTAACTAGACTGTCTTTCTTTTTCTTTAACTTGGGGTAATTTTTTTCTTTTTGTGGCATGCATTGCAGCATATGGTGACTTTATTTCACTGTCTTTTAGACTTGAAAAACAAAAACAGTCATGAAAAGGCAAGAGAGAAAGGATCAGAACACATTACAAAGGTTACAACATTGCACTGTGTGCAAACCTCCAGATGATGGTGCACTTGAGGTTAATAATGGATAAGGCTACTCCTTTACTCCAAACCGGTAGTGGGAGGATATTTTTTTTCTTTTCAAAAGATACGTTTGTTACTATTATGTGAACGAATATGCATGTGAAAATTAAAGTTACGACTAATTCGTCAACATCAGCTTTTGCGCGCAATTTTCATCAAGTTACATATGATTTTCATTGTCAATAGTACAATGCAGCATAGTGTATAAGGTGTGTAAAATATAATTATATCGCCTATTATGGGGGGGGTGATTATTAAATACAAGTGTGGATTCTTGTAATGACCTAAAACAACAGTAGGCCTATAACCAGGGAAGGAGGTAGGGCTTAAGTTTGCGCAGTATGAGTGATGCTTGCAACTCTTGTTATGACTGTAAGGTCCTGTTTCAATCACTGGCGTCAGACGGACGCACGGCTCCGACTCAAACCTTTCACCTTCTCTTATACAACGTAAATATTGATTGAAAACCGACGCACCACGCACCGAACGTATGGGAGTCTTAATTTGAAGGCGCTTTCACGGGACTTCAAGAAAATCCCTCGTCGTGTCACTTTGAGGGTCCGACGGATTTTTCTCGCTTTTACCGCGAGTGAGGGATTAAACTTTTCCTCTTATTATTTCAGGAGGCTTCTCCAAGAGACCCGCCTATGACCTTCACGTCTTACATTACCGTAAAATTTAACGGATACGAGGCGGTTTGATACAGTTTTTTACGGACTTTTACCGACTTCGACTTTTTCCTCTTTTCTTTGAATGCGTTGCAAATATGATGATGTCACCGACGCCACTTTTTCCTGAAGTTATGGCGGAGCACAACTTTTCTAACTTCTCTTGGTAAGCACACAGAAGCTAACACCGCTACACACTTCGACCACGGCTCAAACTAACACCACAACCACCCGTTTCGACTCGTTTTTAACAAGTGGGAATTGAATGGAAGCAGCTTTGCATGAAGTTTGGTTAACGTTATTTTCGCGTCTGAGGCCCTACAGGCAATTTCATAGTAATAATCTGCCAGGCCTTATGAAAACACACGGACTGACCACTAGCCTCTGATGTTTGAGCAACTGCTGCAGGAGTTCAAGTCGTGGTTCATTTACTAGTTTGTTTAGTAAAGATTGAATTGAAACTCTTTTCAAAGCGTCCAGCAGCTTCTCCTCCTAACTTTACCCAAATATGCTAACTTGCTGACATTGATTTCACCTACATTTACGACACACTCTCTCCTGTGGATGTAAAATACGCCCGGCTATGTTATGTGTAATACATAGGAGTGAAGTGCACTTATTCTGGGCTTCACATTCTTCTTGTTCATTATTTTTTTATTTGCGGATGGATCACAACAATTGTTTAGGACACAATTCCTGCAGCTGCATGGTGGGAAGGGTGAAAGACCTACACTGTCCCAAGTTCCTGTATTTCTACAGTGACATACCAGTTTGTCTTCTGTGACAGCTAACCACTAACTGTGCTAAATCATCTCTTCAGTTAGCAGGTCTTTGTGTAAGACTCCAGAGTTAATTAGGAGTTGGGATTTTTTTTTTCTTTTGCAGGCTGAGATATACAGTCTATGGAGTATACACACTGAAAATGATAATGATCAGTCCTTGCCTTGCAGTTTGTGCAAATCAAGCAGAGGAGGGAACATATTTGTGTTGATTGTACATACAGCCTGAGCTGTAACAACTGAAATATTGTCTCCAGCTTCTGCCATGCTTACAAATGAGGTTGCACTAACGTTATTTTATTTCTGCTGTAGTTTTCCCTTCTCTTCTACTGCATTTAATTAGAGACATTGTGGAAAAAATTTGATACTTTGGTCTGTTGTCTAACTGTTGAAAGCATATACTGTAAATAACATGGCTTGACCTCTGTGGTGGATTCTCCTGGTCTGAGTGGATTAGTTTCTCTATATTGCACTGCTCCTCCCTCCCAAATGGAAAGGAAATGATTTGCTAGATGTGACCTTAATGGCAAAAAAAGGTAACGTGGTGTTCAAAACCATGACTGTGGTTTGATAAAGTGTAAGGTTGAGTCTAAAAATTTTGGTTTCCTTTTTTTTTTTTACCCTAACTGTGCAACGCTTGCCGTACACTACTTATCCTTTCACTGGTTGCAACATCATCTAAGAAGGCTAAGTAAGTTAATGATGCCATTGCCTAAATCGGTCTTTGTTCTGTTGTTCTGCTGCTTTTTTCATCCTGAAAAACACCAAATTTTGTTTTTGACTATTATAAATGTAAGCCAGCCATGGCTTCCTTCAAAACTTTAAGGTTGCAAGTGTCATCGGTCGAATAATCTATTGATAAAACATTAGAACATTCCTTTATATTTTCATAATAAAAAGCAGTTACACTTTGTCACTTGCTAAGATGGTCCCTTAAGCTTGGACGCCATCTCTGCACACGATCAACCTTAACAAGAAGAAAGGGAGCTACTGTAGTATTAATTAAGGTAATAGTTGATGCATGCCTTTAACTGTTTGGAATCTAATACTGTTTTGTGTTTTCAGACCACTGAGAGCACTTGGCTTTGCTAATGGAGCACCTACAGGGAGCGTGGAAGTCCCTGAGTAATGGTTTTGGAATGAAGGACACTGCGTTTGAGGGCCCGTGCCTGTCACCAACCATGGTCCAGGGCTTTCCCTGCCAGCGCCGCTCCTCGGATGACAGCAAGATGCCTGACTCCAAGACTAGCAGCACTATCCGTGTCTACCTCCCAAATCAGCAACGCACTGTGGTGAGTTGATTTTCCTTTGCAGGTAGAAGATGCTTTAATGCCATACAACAGGTTTTTTTTTTTTCAAACTTTAAAAATTTTCAGAAATACTACAGTTTTACATTTAGCTGAAGAGTTACTGTCTTGTGGGCAAAGAGGGATTACCAGTCTAGTAACTTTTTCTTGTATAGTTTTGATTTTTTTTCTTCTGTCCCACAGGTAAATGTGCGACCAGGTATGACTCTGCACAGTTGCCTGATTAAAGCCTTGAAGGTCAGAGGTTTGCAGCCTGAGTGCTGTGCAGTCTTCAGGCTGCATCCAGGGCAGAGAAGGTGAGCTCAGTACTGTGGTCAGGTTGTCAAGCAGGGAAAAAAGATTAGTCATATTCTGCTGCCTTTTTCCTGCTGTGATAATATCCTGTCTGCTTTAATATCATGTTTTTCCCTTTTCTGAAATAGTAAAAAATTACGAATGGATTGGAATACTGACTCCACCTCTCTAATCGGTGAAGAGTTGCTGGTGGAGGTTTTAGATCATGTTCCCTTGACAACACATAATTTTGTGAGTAGCTACTATATTTACCATATATTCAAATGCCCACAAAAGTGGTGGAGCTAAAACAATGTTCTTTTATTTACAGGTTCGGAAAACTTATCTGAAGCTAGCATTTTGTGATATTTGCCAGAAGTTTCTATTGAATGGTTTTCGTTGCCAAACCTGCGGCTACAAATTCCATGAGCATTGTAGCACCAAAGTGCCCACCATGTGTGTGGACTGGAGTAATATCAGGCAACTACTGTAAGTATCTGCACAGGCATAGTCCTATACATGTGTCAACATAAATCCATTCTCAGTATGAAAAGTATTTATTCTATTGAAGTTTAAATTACATACATCAGAATTCTTTAGTTGGGATGAAATGGCTATCTTTTAGTTGCGCTTGCTTTGCATACTTGTACTGGTGTAGGGCTTGTTTTGCATGCATGTTTGAGACCCAACGGTGCTCTGTTGAAGATGTGTATCAGTGATAGTTGAGAGATAAAAGCTTTTACCTGACAAGCATGTTGTCTTTTGCTGCCAGTTGTAATGTGATTAAACATTCACTTGTTCTCGGGTGTTTAGTATGAGTGATTTACTCTGTTTTAGGTTGTGTCCAACACCTGGTGAGAGCGGTGCACCATCACTGCCCCCGATGACATTTCGGCGAATGAGAGAATCCTTAACACGGTTTCCGAGGTGAGGTGAAATTTGTTTCTTATTGTCTTCTGTTATTGATGCACAGTCCATTGGCAAGTTCACTTATGAGACCATTGTTACTATTTATTTGTCATGCTTTACTGCAACATAGTTGTAGTTATGTTCTAGTTTGTAAGAAACCTTTATCTTGATTGAAATAAATCCTGTTTTTAATTATGCACTCAGCTTTATGGGGGCTTACAAGTCCAAGGGCTGATGTAACGAGAGGCGTGAAAAGGACCTGTTGTTTCAGGAGAACTTCAAATAGTTAAAAAGCACTCTGAGCTGCCAAATTAGCTCTCACAAAGTATCAAGTTGTTCCACGCGGGGAAATCTCAAAATACTCTTTGGAAACATAGTTTTGCATTTGCCAAAAGTGAGATTGTTCCCAAGGAGTCCACCCTGTGGTCATAACTGTGATGTAATATGACCTGTGTTTATATACGTCACTCAACGGGTGATCTACTGTCCCCATTTTCACCAGCACTGTAATACAGTACAGTTTTTAGTATTGATAGAGGAAGTTACCAAGACCTTTTTAAATTTAATTTGTGGTTGGTGTTTCAGCCACTTTTGACTGTTTTTCTAAATATGTTAACTAGATAGTTCTGGAAAAGAGAGTAACTCAATCCCAACCAACATGTTGTTGTTCTGGTCACTTGTAGATTAACATATTTGGCTTGTGAGCTTTGTACTGTTCACATGAACCAGCACTGATCTTGGCAAACATCAAGGGTAAAATACTTCTGGAGTGAGAAGTTAGCAACAAATGAGATAAGGGAGAAGCAATGATAACATTTACTAACAACTGTTTCTTGAAACTGCAGTTTTTCAGTTTTACTTTTTAAAATTCACCGTTATGACATGATTAATTGTGCTTGTATGCTGGTCACTTGATCATAGAACATAAACAGATTAAGTCTAAATACAGAAAGTGGGAAAAAAATGACAGAAATGAAACCAGAAAGCCCCTACACGAGCTACCACCACACCCATGTGGCATTTTAAAGAAGTTTCTAAATGTAGTGTTTGTTTTTCTCTTAAATGTCAGTTGTGTGTGTCATCATGAAGCAGCATTACAAGATATCAACAAACAATAGCTGCTTGGTGTAAATATTTGATCCTTGTTTGTCCTGACAGCTCAGCCCACCGATATTCCACACCCCATGCCTTCAATTACACCACGTCCTACCCTCCCACAGGAGGCGCTCTCTCCCAGAGGCAACGCTCAACCTCCACGCCTAATGTCCACATGGTTAGCACCACCCTGCCTGTAGACAGCAGCATGATGGAGGTATCTACACACCATATGGGCCCCTTGGGTGCTCCTCTAATGTTCAAGCTGCCACTCCTAAAATATCTCTTGCCTGAGAGTGATCTTGCCCTCTTGCGTACATCTCAAGCATTCCAACTGTTGTTGTCTTGCTCTTTTTTTTTTTTAACCTCTTATCTACTTCTGTTAAGTAATCTGCCTGGACAGGGTTCAGCTTGTTTTGTGTAATTCCCCTCATGGCATCTTATTGTGGTGATTTTAAAATATGTGACATTTGACTTCCCCCTGTTCAGTTCTACTTTCTGCTTTTTAACCTCACTGTTGTTACATAATCAGCTCATCAGTTTTGCATGCTCTTTCAAGCAATGCCCTTTACTTTCTCATCATGTAGAAACCTGGGCATCCCCTTTGTCATCTTTCCTTCCTCACTTTCCTTCACTGTCTCCCCTTTTTCCTCCTGACCTCTCTGGCCTACTCTATTGTACCCTGCTGGGGAGTAGCTAGACTGCCTGAATGCCTCCTCCAGCTCCTGGTGCCATAGATTCTGGTTGAAGAGGAAAGTAGGTATTGTGCACTTCTCCCAGTCTTTTGTTGAGGCTTCATCCGAGAGTCCAGAAAAGGTTAGAAAGCACAGTATCTGTGTGCAGTCTTGACTGGCATGCCATGTAGACAGGCTTAAGTGAAGTAAAACCACAAGTGACAACACAGTATGTGGTTTACTGTTTGAGAAAGCTGACAGAAATTTGCGTCTGTTTTTGTCTTGGCAGGATGCCATGCGTGATCATGACTCTGGTAAGTATCTTCTGTGAACTTCATCACCTTCATGTCATGGAGTTTTGTGTTATATTCCTTTTGCTTCACACCATCACTTCAACACTTCTTTGATGTCTATTTTGTCACCCTCTTCAAAACAGTAATTTATCATTACTAGTTTAGTCATAACACTCATTATAAAACAAAGTGGTTATCCATCACCAAACAGGATATTGAATATTCATCAAAATATCCCAAAGAAGCTTCCCATATTTAGGAATTTCCTGCTCATAACAAGGCTTAGGTGCAATTCCTACTTGTTTTTATGGCCAGCCTAAAGTTGAATGAAAGTAAAGAAGCAGTAAGCTCTTCGGTTGCCTAACGAACAACCAAATAACTACTATGATGGCTAACTTAAACGGATAAGTACTGAATAAAGTTACATTATCCCATAAAGCTACTTAGTGGACTGGACTGCAGCTAAACAAAGTCAGCTTTTGCTCACATGCAACGTCATTTTCTGTTAAAACCAACCGTTCAAAGGTTGTTTTTTTTTCTGTCATATTAAAAGTTTCAACTTGTATTTCAATGTGTCTGTTACTGTAACATGTATTT
>JAPTYQ010000028.1:12901053-12915574 GCA_029814465.1 Ostorhinchus cyanosoma | reverse complement strand
TAAAAAAAGATTATTTAGTGTGTAATTCTTTGATGTCAGTGATGGCTCTGAATACTATTCTTTTTCTCAGTTGGTCTGTTTGTCCCAGGTGCTGTTTGCAGTATTGCAACAGCAGAAAAATAAGTAAATATGTAGGAGTTATAGCAGTTTGTCTTTTTTTTGCACGACTGGGTGTGGAAAAGAAAAGACATTTCTCTTTTTTTGTTCAAAATAAGAAGTTTATTAACCCCTGAAGTACAGCACAGCAGTGTCGTCATCTGGAAAACATTGACAATCATGTATCTATGAACCTGCAGCTCATGGTTTTTGTATATTTATGTTAACTCTAAAGGGGCCGGCCTTCTGTTGGAGAAAACCATAATGAACACTGGACCTTCAATCACATTCCTGTTGATCACATCACTTCTTCCACTAATGGTCTCCATGGAAACCACCTGTATGCTTCCATCTCAGGCTACGCTGTAGATCAGCCTCTGGCCCTGACTAAAAGCAGTCTCGATGTCGGAGGCAGAGAGAGGCCTGTTATGGAACGTCAGCAGGTACATCACCTTAAAAGACCTTTAAAAAGCGACTTTCACCACCTCAACAAGCCTGCAAGCAAACATAATGTTGTCTCAGTAAGAGACGTTTACTGTGGGAAGAGTTGATGCAGTCAAACTGTGATGCAGCCTGGTGTGTGGAAGTATACCGCTGAATGTGTCATAACGCTACATGGCAACATTTGCATTTGCTAAAGGTTCACTAATTTCAGTCTTAATTTTTTTCATGCGACCTCAAAATCTAAAACAATGCGATTTCCACCATTTTCATATACAGAATCGTCCCTCCGTAATTACGTGTGCCCCAGCGAGCAATCGCAATTGTAACCTTTCACACTGCCACATGAATGGGTGTTCCCCGAGCCCACTGGCGGATCAGAGGAAGGCCAACGGTGAGCTTTTAAGCACTCTCTTTAACATTGTATATGTTGTTTAACAGATTGTCACAGCAAAAGACTGAAAACCTAAATGTATGAAGTATTGGATTTGTAAATTTCCTACATATACAAGAAACTGTGCATTAGTTTTGTAGAATGGCTCTATGTCTGTAAATACACATTGAATGTTATTTTTCCATGCTTCAAAATAACCATGTGTTTGGTCTCCTTTTTGTGTTGTTATAGCCAACACAGTTTGTGACCCTGTTATCGAGGAGCACTTCCGTCGCAGCCTGGGTAAAAACTACAAGAAGTCAGAGCCGGAGTCCAACTCTGTGTCCATCACAGGTTCAGTGGACGACCACTTCGCTAAAGCACTGGGAGACGCTTGGCTCCAGATCAAGGCGAAGGGCGGCGGTCACCGAACCCCAGAGGCAGATCCATAAAGCAGATCAACCTTACAGTCACTTTCTTAGTGATTACTTATGAGAGTGGAGATTGCACACTGTCATTTCTTGCCAAGCATCAATTTCCCCAACCCAAGAACAATCGAAGACATATGGTGCTCACACAGGCTGTTCACTCGTGGGCCTCGGGGTTCACGACCTGTCAGATTTGTACGTAAAAAAAAAAAAAAAGTCTTTTCAGTCAAAAAGAAGAGAAAGGAAAAGAATCGTGGCAGTGTTGACTATGTTGGTTGTGAAAACTGTACAATCATAGATTTTATTTTGCTTTGATAATGAGATTGACAGAGTGATCAGTTACTGGGAGCTCAGGCTCTGTTTTACATGTCTTTCACACGCCTCAATAGCCAAAGAAATTCCCTGCCTTTTGCAACATACAAGCCATAGATCTAGTCTTTGCTCAGCGCTACCATTCCTGGTTTTCATTTTTAAAGTTACACTGCTTTGGAATCTATTACTTGAAAAGGACAGCCAGGTCTGATCTGCACTATTACATTTCTGACCATTGTAGATAGCAGATTACCTGTGTCATTTAGAGGATGTGTGTTAAAGAGCGCGTCTTGTGTTTTGAAATTGTGATACTGCAATCCAGGCCCTGGTCACCTGTTTTTCAGAAAACACTCATTTCTAATCATTCTGAACTGGACTTAACCCACTATTAACTTAATTTCACGCATTACCATCATCAAGGCTGATCGCGTAGTAGACTAATATCAACACTAGTAGATATCTTTCTCTCTAACTAGAAAGCATGTTTCAAATAGCTGGTTTCTATTACAAACCTTATTCTATACGATCTATTTACTCAGAATTTATTTTTTATCTGTAACATTTTAGAAATACTCACTGCTGGTACAGTTGTACTCAATATATTTTTTGTATCTGGTTTTCATTACTATATGTAGGTGTTTATCTTAGCATCCATCTACAAATCACAGCCTCTGGCCAGGTTGTCTGAATGCAGCGACGTGGGCTGCGTTGCTTTGTTACTCTGTGGAGCTGTCGATGCCAGGGCTTAATACGTGACTGAATACAGCTCAACATTAACCTCTGTAGCAGTCTATTAGCTTTATTTATTCTTAACAGTAAATAGTTTCACATTGACTCTGGAAAACATAGCGACAAAACAAATCCTTGTTTCTTCTGAGAACAGCTGAAGGACTTTCCATTCTGTGAAATGTAAAAGCAGTCGCGTCCTTCTGAATTAAAACAGATTTTTTTTTTTTTTTTTTTAACAAATTCACCAGAAAATAACATTCCAACCCGACTGCCCGACAGTTTTCATTCACCTCCATTTTTGTTATGCAAAATCTGTTACACTTTTTTAATGACTTCTTTAATCATGGTGATCTTAATCTGCAAAAATCTTCCTTAAGTGAGTTATTTTAAATTAATTTCTACTTATAGTAGTATTACCTGTTGGTCAACACTGATTGAGAGATGGTGACTCCAGATTGTTTTTCGTCTGTGAACCTACATTTGTATTTGTATTCTAAGTTGTTATACACTATCCTGTGCTTATATTTTATTTTACTCATTTCAGACTATCATTGCGCCGCGCGGAATGATCATAGATATTTTTGTTTCTGTTAAGAATAGTGTACTCATGTATCATGGATGTTCATTATCTTCTAACCATGCTTTTTATCTTTCTAAAAGTTGATTATTTTCCCACAGTTGTAAGTTGATTTATTAAGTGCAGGAACACAACAGTCTTTTGGTGAAAGACTTTCTCGGTGCAGTGTCAGATAGACGTCTGTACTAACCGTTTAAAGAGTTTTTAGCTTTCCGTGTTTACCATAGCGGAGTTTAGGGATTATCACGGGATCTGCTTGTTTGATACAAGTTGATTTTCAGTAATATGTTTGGGGTGTTAGACCATCGTTATTTAATTACTATATTTAGACTACCTGCCTGGATCTCAAAGACTGCAGAAAGTTCCACGTCATATAGAAAAGGAGAAACATTTGTTCACTTTTGTTATTTCTCTGGAAGAAAATGCCACTGTTTTGTACTTAATTTCTTCCAAATAAACAAAAACAAATGCATCACTTTGTACATATCTTTTCATTCTTTTTACCCGTTAAAACCGCTGCTTACGTGCAGGTTTGGGGGAAAAACAAGTTTTCTGATTCAAAGGCACAAAAAAATAAAAACAGCTTTTAGTCAACAAAGCTATTTATTATTTCAGACTTCTGTCAAGTTGGTCTGTGTGGTAAGATTTCTTAACACTTCCAGATGTGACGAGTCCCCTTTTAACCCTCAAAGACCCAAACAACCACTGACAACCAAAATCATCTACTGATCTAAGATGTGTAATAGCTTCTGAACCACTAAATCTATCAATTAGTTGAAAAAATTAAGGTAAAATGCAGTTTGTCATCTTTTCACGGTCATCAGGTATGATCCATTTGGAGGCTCAGATGCTCTGTAGTGAACATGGAAACAGTCAACTTCTGCAACATAGATTCAGCATGAATACCAATGTAGTCTGACCAATGACAGTGGATGCAGACACTAGCAAAACATCTTTGCTGATAAAGTCACTTAAGTTTTCTTTTGATATAACCCTCAACTTAAATCTGAACTTTTCTGATTTTCACTGAAAATGCATAATACAGTAGATAATATTATATTAAATGATGATAAATCACTTAAGAAATCTTTAATAAGAGAATCCATTCATTTGAAAACTGCCACTAAAGTAGCACTGGATCTTCATGGGTTAAAATCCTCTAAGTGAATCTAGTTGTTTCTTAATCCTGTATAGGTCACTCAGAAATACTCTGGAATTCAAAATGTTAACTTTAGTGTCACACTGGAGGATGTAAGAATGCATTTTGTGATTTTATTTTTTTTATTTTTTTATAGAAAATAAAGGTTAATAAAGTTACCATATTTGGCTCCTTACTCATAAGTGGGGAAAAAAAGTCATATATATATATATATATATATATATATATATATGGAATAAAAACACATGTACGACGGTGACAGGAACATGTATTTGATAACATTAGACCAACATAAGTGCTGATCCAAACCCCTATCCACATCCACATTAACTGAAACCTGTTGCTTATCAGATACTTTTTTTATTACACTACAGAGAAGACTGCGCTGTCTTAGACTGCAGACTCTTCTGTCAATAATAATGATAGTAATAATAATGCTCTGGTTAGTGCACCACTTTTCACCATTTCTCATTCTCTGGTCACATTGGACAGTCATCGCCACAACTGAAAATTAACCCTTAAGGACCCAGTGTGACATTTGTGGCAGTTGCAAAATGAATTTTTTTTCTATATTTAACCATCCTTAAGTGGTTTCTCGCAATTTATTGTAAGATTATCTTCTGTATTTTGCTTTTTTTTAGAGAAAATTTTCCAACATTTAATTTACTAATCATGTAGATGTTCAAAAAAGCTCAGATTAAAGTTAAGGATTATATCAAAAATGGAGAAAACTGAAGAAAAACTTACTTTTTCAGCCAAATCTATCATTAACTGAACAAAAACCCAGTGTCTCCATCCACTGTCATTGATCCAACTCCATGAGTTTTACTGGTGAAACAATGTTGTAGAAAATGACGGTATTTCCACGTTTACTTGCCTCTGAACATCCAAATGGGTCATATCTGATGACCATGAAAAGACGACAAACTGTATTTTATGTCAATTACTTACATGGATTAGTGGACCAACAGGGGTTAAACAGTTTATATCAGTAGATGGTTTTGGTAGATGGTAGATGTTTGGGTCTTTATGGGTTAAAATACACCCTCTATCCACCTTCAAAAAAGGCCTTGGACTGATCTTTTATACTGTAAGACCTTGAGTTTGAGTGCACCTTCATAATCATACCACTTCTGTGTTCACCTTCAAATAATACGTGCACTGGCAGAAAAACATATCTTGTATGTTTCAGTGTTTCAATGCTCATGGTTGCGTGGAATCTATTGACATTCCAGCACGATGAGAAAAGAATTGATTTTGTTTAACTCCCCATCAGCTAAAAAACAAACTAATCAATCCAGACATGCACATATAGGAGGTTTTTCATAGACGTAAAGTAATGCTTCTACTCCTATCCCCTGTAAGACATCTTTATCTGGTGGCTTGGCTCATCTTTGTCCCATGTGCAGTGATTTGGATGTTCCAGTGGTAAACATATTTTTCTGGTTAAAAATAAAAGCCTGTTGACAAGGTGGTCCCCAAACAGCTGTATATTTAATATCTTTCCATTTCTGTTTAACAGCTGCCTAACAGATTTTATGGCTAAGTCGTCATGTTCTCGACAGGCAGCTGGCCTCTTCCCCTGGCCTGTTTGGTTGATTTGGTGTCATGGCAACCAAAGACCGGATAATTGTTGCTGGAAAAATCCATTACATTTAAAGTGGGAACAGGGGAAATCGCACACGATGACTCAGTTGTGACTGTTCAGACTTAAGCATTGACCTCAAAGTGAAAGCATCTCAGTGTGTAGATACTGGGAATGGGATAATGGGACTGATGGGAGAGGGATCATGCTGGTTTTTGATTCTCCACCAGATGGCGGTGTTATACCATGATACCAAACATCCCAAAATTCCTCAGTCCCTGGAGATCAGACAAAGACATAAGCGTCACCACTGTGGGAAGATTGATATGGATGCAGCTCTTCAACATTGTGTCTCTTTGTGATGTGAAACTGAACATGGCAGGTGACAGCGTCTATACCACGCTGAGATCAGAATATGTATTAGATGTCACCCAACGTGGCCCCAGTTTTTTGTTTGTTTTTTAATTTAAAGATGTATTTATGTATTGGAAAGACTGTGTGGTATTAGCATATCCATAATTAAATCTTAGGATGAAATAAGAATCTAGACGGACTGAATGAAAATGCTAATGCGAGTACCTCCACTTCAATTTCCCTAATTTGAATTTGCTGAGCACCATTCATAAGGCAAAATCTTCAAACTACAAGAAAAAGGAAAAGATCTTTTTTTTTTTTTTTTGGGTTGTTGTTGTTTCTCTCACCCCTCAGGCTCAAAACTGCTCAAAAGCCCCTCCAACAGACCACTGCCTCCACGAGATTAGACCCAACCATTCACCAACTACAATGCCTCAGCTTCAGCGGCACCATGCCTTCCAAGGAAGCCTACTCTCATGGGATTATGGAGAAAAGATCCACATTCTACTGCTTCCGTTTAAAAAAAACAAAAAAAACAAACAACTACAGATACAGATACATACGAAGGCACGAACATGCACGTAGATATCAAGACACGTTGGTGGTCGACGTGAAAATAGTGTCTAAATCAAGATGACACATCAGGGTCAGGCCAAATTTGGCTTGGCCCCTTCAGTGTGTGAAGGCCACAAGGAGCATGACATCTGTGCTCGCAATGGAGGACCGGTCTCTCAGTGGCTGCCTCCTGTTATTGCTGTAATAGGATGGACTCTGCTGCTTTCAGACACGGTCAAGACACACATATGTTGAACATTGTCCTCTCCATTTTCCTCTCTGGGTTACGTAAATGGAGTGAACCAATGACGAGCGCTAACACAGTGCACTCTCGACACGGTATGGGGTTATAATTAATCCAATTGGATAAATGTATAATTTCACTACGGGCTAAATGGGAAAAGTGGCCTTTGCAGCATCACACATGTTGGCTCACATATTGCCAACATGTTAGCCTGTGCAATTGGCTGATAGAGATCTCATTCTTTCGTTTGCATAATTCCAAATTTGTTGTGCCTGAATAGAACGCGAGGCTGCACCCCTACTTCTACAGCATCCCCGAGTGCACAATGTCTGGGGAATTTGCATGATTGCCTGTAGATTATTTGAACATTATCTATTTCCCCCCGCCTCCTTTTTTTTTTCTTATTTCTGTGGCTCTCTGCTGTGAGGATGCACACACATCCTTGGGCAAAAGAATCTAAAATAGATCATACAAGCAACTGGAGTAGATGCACAGGCACAGGAAGCAGCTCACGGGCAGACTTGAGTCATGCTGGCAAGATCATGCACCCTGAGCTGACAGCCCAACACACCCGATTACCAAGCATGTCATTTCTAAAATGCAGCCGCAGCCTCACTATAGGTCGCAAACAAGGGGGAAATATCGAGATCCAATGCTGATTCGCTCATAAATGGCTGTTGAATGTTGTATGGATTAAGCGTGAGGTTGGATGTACTTTAAGACGGACCTGATGAGCGTCTCTGGCTCAAGCAATTGTGGCTCATTCATTGTGTCATGTGGACTGCTGGCAATGGCATAACCTTTGTGGAGGGAAGGGAAGACAACACGGTCACTCTGGATCACAGTCTTCCAATGAACAGAAACAGACCCTGTCAGGCCATCTCAACATCAGTTTCCAGCTGCACACCACCACCAACACACTCTACCAATCACTTTTTGTCTTTCCCTCATTTCCTCCCTCGATCAGTTAAGACAGAAGGATAAGGTCTTCTTGTGTGGCATGCACGTTACATTGATTTGGCAGGGTCCTAATAATACATTTCTCTTTTACGTCCCAGTGCTGCTCACGCTGCTACATCTTTGACCTGTTTCGTTGCACACATTCAGTCGTCCGTTTGGCCGTATGGTGTCTAACACAGTCAGCGATTTTTTCCCACTGATACACTTGGCTTAAATTTCACATTGTTCTATATTAATGATTGATTTGTAAATGATTGATTTAAAGGGCCATCTGCTGCACAGTTGCATGACTATGCCGCCGTCTTGTTTTTCCACCCAGATAATGAATAGCTTCCAATTAGGACATACAAATGAAAGACTAATACTTCTTGTTAGCCAGAGATCATATTTTATGGACAAGATCAGAAGTCCATATAATTACAAGCAGGAAGGATTCGTATTAAGACAGGGGGTTTTGGGCACTGAGCAGCAGATAAATGTTTGAACCATTACTAAGGGGCATTCTCATGTCTCATTATAACGCTTGTTAGGGCCTACATTACAGCTGCTTGAATGAACAGCCTTAATAAGGAAAGTGGCCCAACACCAATATGAGCAGCAATGTTTTTTCCTCTTACGTCCATCTACCACTGTCTTCCATGGCCCCATTCCCATTCTCCTTGTCTGTCTACCTCCTCCCCCTTTGCCACAGCACCCCTCCATCACCACCACCACAACCACCACCAACACCACTCCCCCTGTGTGTTTGGCAGTCACACAGTCGGCCATGTGTGTGCTGAAGACGTTACATAATGCCCTCCTTTCACTGCACTCCAGATCAAAGAGAACAATCCAGCACAGAAAAATTGCTCCTTGCTGATTTTCTTCCCTTCCACCATCACATTGTTTTATCAGGCTTCAGTATACAGTAGACTGCATGATTATCTGCTCCAGCATTCCCCTTCATGTTGAAAACCAAACAGAGCAAAAAGGGGAATGATCAGAGGTTCACTGTGAGAAAAAAGCCAACCAGGTTAGACAAGACATGATAAAGAGGATTCAGTTATGGAGATCTTACACATCACTTTATGTTCCTTTATTCATTTACCACAGTCAATTTATACTATAGAAAAAAAACAAACATTAGACAAGTGAAGGATTAATGAAAACAACTCCAAAAATGTCTTGCACCTCATTGGAACTTTAATAGTCTAACTATAAGGGTCTGCCTTCAAAAATAAAACTGTCGTAAAATATATGCAGTTAGGATGAAATCATTATTATGGAAAGGTTTCCACCAGGCATTTTACAGAATTCTCTTTTAACTTCAATGTGTGAGCAAGAAGGGTAATTTTCACTATCACAAAGTTACCTAATGTGATTAAACATCAACCACACGTTATTTAGCTTTGATAGAAATTAGATTAAAATAGAAGAGCCCAAAGGGAAATATATCCTTTTTTTAATTCAAAAACAAAGGTCTCCTTTAAGTAGAGGAAATAGTGATACAGAGAAAGAAAGAGCAAGAGAGCATCAAATGCTGTCAGAGAGGCTGCATCCGTCCTCAGCCTTGTGAGGATTGAAATAATGAGTGTGTGCTGGAGGAACATTTACCTCCAATGTAAAATGTAGCAGCACATTTTGGGACCAAGGGGCACAAATGTCAGAGTGAGCAACCGACAAAAAAAAAGACTATAAGCCTTTAGTGTGCAATTTTTAGAAAAGAGATCCTCTCAAACAAACTCAAAAAGTTATTCAGCTTTTATGCAGTGGAATAACAGTCTGGTAGGAAAATAGAATTTATGTTTGGTGCATGTACGTAGATAAAACCTCCTCCATTGTCTCTGACTATCTACCCATGCCGACAGTGAACCTCGGCAGATGTAGAAGTATTTGATTCCCTCCAAAGAGCTGGGATCAGCAGCAGTCCTTATCTCTATAAACCCCCCCAGTGATGGAGAGTGGTTCGCTGGTCTGTGGGAGCAGAGCGGTGGGGTTATCTCTGGTCCTCAGCCTGGGGGGAATGTGCAGGTGAACCAGTAATAAAAGTGTCTTTAGGACACTGCACATGCTTGCAGTGGTGCATAGCAGACTGTGAGCTGTGCGTCTGCAGCATCAAATGAATTGTGGGGGAATGGGAGAGGGCAAGGCTTCAGAGTGGGTTTGGTGCTCAAACTGTTATCACACCTGACAGTGTCTGGTTTGGGATCCAGTGGTGCACGCGGCATACGTAAGCGGCTGGTCATCTGTAAGGCAGAGTGATAGGGTGTGACGTGTCACACGCCACATTAGGCCCCGCCAGAGGATGTGTTTGACAGACCACAGGAACTTCACTCCTGTGCCTCCACTCATATTGTCAGACCTACTTGATAGTTCGAAGTCAACTTCAGGGGTCTTATTTATAGAATATCAATTTTAATTACATCTTTGATTGGAGGCAGTTTTTAAAGGGACATTAATCAAATCAAATAAAACCCATTACATATGTTGAGTCATAGGGTGGTGACTCAACTCTTTTTTCAGCTATACAGAAATAACTTTAGGCTTTGAAGGTATTTTTTGCAGGTTTTTACTGTTTTTAAGTAATAATTCCAAAGACCCAGGGAAGTTTGGGCTTTTTTTTTTTTACATTAAATAATTGTTTTAAATGGAAACAGTATAATGCAACAATTTTTTCCCAAATACATTTTCTCTCTCTCTTTTTTTATAATGAAGCTGTGAAACCCTTGTCTCCTACTGAGGGACATGCCAAATATATTTTGCTGGGTCTCAGGAGGTTAAGCATCAACCATATTAGCATCAACATAAACAGCCTACATGTATCCTACAGATGCAGAATGATTTTTTTTATGTGACATCCTCTGTACTAAACATACCACGCCAAATATAAACACAAAAAGCTTAAAAACCAAATATTTGACTGAATCCATATGATCTGACTCAGGACAGAAATCCTGGAGCACACAGGTAATCTGGTGCATGTGTTTTTATCACATCCTTCTGAGTCACAAACTTAGAGGTAGTGTAAGAAAACTGTGAAGAACTTTGACTTATTAACAGGTTGGCGATTGAAATGCCAACCCTGTAGCTTGCAGACATCCCATTCCACTTCCTGAGCCACAGCCCACTCAACATACACAGAATGAAATCTCTGTAACATATGCACAGACAAAAATATGACATGAAGTAACTCTACAATCTGATGTGTGCCTCAACACCAGTGACTGCACACTGTGTCTGGATGACCTCTCTGACCCTGTTGTGTCTTGGGTTCGTCCAGTCTGCAGGCTGTTCTTGGGGTGTCTTACCTGTCACTGTTTAGGTCAGAGGAGGGAGAGAGCCCGGGGAGCAGGAAGGACAGATTGGGCAGATGCCGCTGTGGCCGTGCCTGGTCCAGCTCACTCATCAGTGAACACACTTCCCAAACCTCTCTGACAGATCAGAATAGAAAGCATGCACCACATCATAACTATGATTCACCGCTGCCCCAAGTCCAAGCATGCCCCAAAGGTCGTCAGTCCTCTTAATCATCGTGTGTGCATGTGTGTACGCAGTTTAAGGAAGCGAGTGAGACAGACATGGAATGAATGAGCTTGTTTGCATATGACAGTGCTCCTATAAAAGTTGCTTGTGTGTTTTCCATGTGTCAGAAAGAGTAAAGCGCATCTTAACAGGCTTTCAAAATGTCTCCCAGAGCGCAGTGCTGTATGTGTCTTGTGTGTTTGTCTCAGTTTTCAGTTTGCATTTGAGTGAGGTCGGTATTTATGCATTTGGGTTGGCTTTAATATTGGTGTCTTATTCTGCACAGTCATAATGTGCAGTCAAGGGCATAACTACATGAGTGAAAATGTCATGCAACAGTAGGATAATACATGCAAAGCACGTGTGGAGGTCACTTGGTCACATTTGCATATGACTATGTGCCACAAATAATCAAATCAACATCTGTTTGCACGCAAACACATAGAAAGTCATTATCTGTGATGCTCATCTACAATATATGTCATTTGTCATGTGTCATGCAATGGATAGCTGTGCATTTGACTGGATTTTTTTAGCATTTGATTTCGATTAAAGCTATTGTAATAGTGTAAAAATTGACACTGAGATGAAAGGTCAGAACTTCTCTCCTCACCTGCTCCTCACCTTCCACCCTGCTGCCAGTTTCCAGCTGTAATAAACTGGAGAGACTCAGCTAACATCCTCAGGAGTGAACTGTTAAGTGTGCTGGCGTAATCTGACAGAACTTATTTAGAATGCAGGTCTTTACTAAAGCTGTGCCTGGAGCAGATGCCTAGTCCTGTCTTCACACTTAACAAGAGTAATTTTACACATTCGCATCCACTAAATTCATGTGCACATAAGAACAAACATGTATATACAAATGCATGCATCTGTATATGCTGCTACAACTGTATGCATGCATATTTACATGCACAAATACTGTACATTGCACATGCACACAGGTGCTTGAAGGTGCAACACAACCAGTCAGTATGGGTTAAGTTCTGGAGGATTAGCTGCAGAATAATGAAATTCAGTGGAACACAGAGTGTGATTTTTTTTTTTTGTTGTTGTCATCTCTGTGTAGACCAGAAAAACAAATAACTCCATTTGATGTCGGCACAGTTTTTCATTTGTCAGCTATTATGAAAGTCCCACAGCCTAAACTTCTTCATAAAAGTGGCCCTGGGTAGAGTACAGGGCCTGCAACCCTGTGGGCTGGGAATCCACAAGGAGGAAGCCATTAGAGGAGCCTCAGTGGAGAACTAGCCCGTCTTCCCACTGGCTTCACATCAGGGCAAAAGATCATCCAGAGCAGCAACATTGTGTGACATCCAGGCAGAGTAACATGTCTTACTCAAGTGCTGAGTTTCTCCTCTTGGCAGATGATCAGTATGAGCTATTAAATTCTGTAAATTAGACAGTTGTTTAATATTGGAATCTGTAGATATTTTCAAATACTTTTCACATACATTTACAAATTCATCATTTTGCTATTTATGGAACAAGAGATATTGCAGTTTCTTTTCTAGGCATATCCTGCACCCAGATTCCTTTTTTTTTTTTCTTTCACTGTTTCACTTCGCCTGTTCCTCAGCCTGATTTGCATTCAGTGTTTGACCCAGGCTGTAATCTACAATGACTCCCCCATAAGCCTCTGGCACATTGGGGAGATGTTATAAACTGTGACAAAAGACAAGAGGCACTAGAGCAAACTGAATGTAGCAGGGGACAGTCTGCTGATTAGCTAAAATTGTCCTCTTTATTGTGACTTTAGCCTCACTCTCACTTACTAAGATTCATTTTGATCACATCTGCTTCTTCACAGTATTCTTTGATTAAGAAAAAAAAAAAAAAGAAAATGTTTGGATCACACAGGAACAACTGTGCAAGTATTGTACAGAAATAAGAGATTCGAACAATAAACACGTTTCATTTACACACCAGATGAAACAGGCAGATACAGTTTTTTTTTCTTGTATGATAATGTGGATTCATTGGATGAGAAATAAAGCAGGATAAGAGGTCAATGCCATGTAAATGAAAGCCTTTTAAGACGGTCTGTATAATTTTCCATAAGAAGGGGATTTGTTAATTCAAACATATTCTTACATCTAATGTGATTAGAATTATACCAGTGGAAACTCCTGAACAAAAGCTTCCCAATCTGCTATATGTATCTGTATAGAAGTCATATATTCTGCCTGATTTTGAGCTTTGCTGCAGGCCTGAAATAGCTGCGATATTTGCTGTGTCACAAGAACACATAATCAAGAAGGAAAATCATTGGAAATCTAGTACCTCACATGCCCCAGTGTGCACCCATTAAAGAGAAATCTCACATAGCTGCACTGCATAAATCTGCTTGATATGTCGACAGCCATGCAAATTACGTGCATATGAAATAAGGCAGTTTTGGTCTCCTAAAGGTGAACCAGAAAACAAGTTCATTTCAGCAAGGTTCATATTCAGATTGGAAAATGGAGCCCGATTAGCATATATGCAGAGAGGCTTTGCATGCTTGACATCCTCTCAGCCCCTCTGCTGGAAATAGCCATGCACACAACATCCTCTGATTACATTGATATGTAGATTCATGCATCTGCAAAGATTAGTTATTCATTAATGTATTTGCTTTGAATTCTCGGGTGACTGTACCTCAGACAGAAGTCTGGGACAAACCGAATGCATCAGAGGAAAAATGTCACAAACGATCATACAAAATCCAGGAAAAAAAAAAAAAAATGCAGGTTCAGTGACCCACAACAACACAGACCCAATAGGGCAATATGATTAAGAAAATCCTTTGGCACAGGGGTTAAAAACAGAGAATGTATAAACATAATTATCTGTCTTTTCATCTTCACACCAGAATTAGTTTTTCTTGCTCTATGTGGGCTATGAGGATTAATCATTGCAGCCTGTGTGAGTTTATAAGCTGTAGCGTTCTGTCATCCTTTCATAAAAGCATCATGGATCACCAGTTTGCCTCTTCAGTGTCCTCTCTTGCGGCCACACTGCGAGCACTTTTTAACTTTAAAAATAGGATTGCAAGAGGGAGTGCCAAGAAATGCTAAACACCAAACAATGTCCCCTTGCTCAGGCCTTGCCAAAAAAAAAAAAAAAAAAAAAAAAATGGAGCTGATCAAACCAGAGACTCTGTACTGAACCTGAGAAAAAATAGCCTCTTCATCCGTCCACAGTATATTGACGAGTTTATCACTA
>JAPTYQ010000028.1:12887499-12898234 GCA_029814465.1 Ostorhinchus cyanosoma | reverse complement strand
ACACACACACACACACACACACACACACACACACACACACACACACACACACACACACACACACACACACATAGAGTTCGCCGCAAGCTACTAGAGGGGACATCTCATTCTTTTATCCACGGCGAGTCATTGTGGTGGTGTCAGCTGGTGCCGTCTCTTTTATCACACTGGAAGCTAATGGAAGCAGCAACTGCATGAGGTGGGGGGAGAAGATGCAGACACACACACACACACGCATATAAATACACACACACACACACACATAAATACACACAGAGCCATAAGAGGTTGGGGAGATGGGGCGGGTGGGCACACCAGGCCCCGGGGCAAGAACTGTTTTGTGGTGATGTTTTTCTTGCTTGCCGAGGCCTCTCTATCAGCTTGTGTTTCTGACACTCAATAAACCACAAGGAAGGACTTCAGACTGTTTTTTCCTCGTTCTCTTTTGATGTTTTCTTTTTCCCTGTAGTGTCTAGTTCCCCCTTTTTTTTTTTTTTTGTAACCCCACGGTAGAGAGAAAGCTGGATGTCATCATAAGCACAAAAAAAAAAATTATAAAAAAAATTAATAAGAATAAAAAGAAAGGTTTTGTTTGACTTGACTTTGTCCCGCCTCCTCTCGGTCTAACTTAACAAAATTAACCCAGCTCTTCAGCACTTTTTTTCCCCCTTAATCGCTACTTGTTTCTCGTATTTTTTCTTGTGATAATCTATTGTCGACAAATGCTCTTTGGACAACAAGAGGATTTATTTACAAGAGGGGGAACAATAGCCAATTACTGCAGGAGGATTCAGTGCAGCATACATCTTTTGATAGGATAGTTGAGGTGACCTAATTTCCTGATAACAGTGTTGGAAAGGACGGGGCTGCTACTCTAAACACACATGCTGTAAGGGACATATGCCGAGCCTGTGGTGTATTTATATTTTCTATAATTCTTTATTTTTTCAGTCTTTTTCTGTTTGTATAACATAACAATCGTGCTTTATCATGTGACACCATTTAGATACATATCATGTTTATATCATGTTTTACATTAGGCAGTGAGACAGTTAAAAATATACAAAACAATATTGTTTTACTAGACATAGTTTCTATTTTTAATATAATCGTCAGCATCTTCATTGTCATCATCATTTCGTATATTTCTGTAAGATATGTGCTTTAGCTTCTGTGATCAAAATATTATTGCAGAAAACAGCAACTCCATTTTTTCAACATTTAGACAATAACTTCCAATGTATTACAGACATTCACAGTTACATGTTTTACACAGTACAGTTTTACAACAAAGTTCCAGAGAAAACTGTGGTAGAGTAACTTTATACAAAATTCACAGGACATGAACTGTAGCCATTTCACATTTTCGCTCAGTTGTTTTGCTTTTCAAAGTAAACATGTTCTGTTCAACCAGATGCCTTTCACAGTAGCTGCCATAGAAGCAAACTAACATTGTCCTAACACGCCATGGCAAAAGTCTGGGGAAATTAAAGCTTTGTGCTTTTCACTAGTAAAGCAAAGACAACATAAACAAAAATAGAAACAGACCACTTGCTTACTGGCCTGCACTTATACATCTACATATGTATTGCTGAATACATATTGATCAAACTATGATTGATCATCACACATAAAGAAAAAAATAATGACTCTACTTAAACACAGAGTTGGTCCAGGTTTTGTGCTAGTATACAAAGTGGTATTTTGTAGTTGTGCCCAGTCATGTAAACAGACTATGGCTTAGATGAAATTGGTGTATTGGCTTAAGGCCTTCTCTGTTCTTCTTCTTCTTCTTCGTCGTCTTCTTCTTCTTCTTTTTTTTTATTTGTCAGGAGACATTTCAGGTATTTTTCACTGATGTTCCTGAGGAAAGCATGCAAAACGTAAACAGGACTGACTGTCAGCATTAAGGGATAGTCGATGTTTGTAAATCACTTTTCTAACCCTGTGCTTTTTTTTTTTGTACTTCTTTGTACCCTGTGCTTTGCCAACCGAACACTAAATGGCATAGTTTTTGCTTTTGTCTGCCTATTGATTTTGGTCCTCCTTCACAACACATATAGTATAAAACATCCTAAAAATAATTCTAAAAATGTTTCGATCACATAAAAGTTTTCTCTTTTTTTCACTGAAAAAAAAGGAAGGAAAAAAATAACAGTCTCTCTCACACACAAATCTTTTGCAACACATACTGGATTACTCCAGAGCTCCTAAACATGAACTTCTTATTGGCATTGTGCTTACTCAGAGCTCCCCGTTTGCCTTGTGGCCTGTAGTTTACCTCACAGAGTGTGACGTTTGGAAAAGAGACAACTGTGTGAGGTTTGGTAAACATCCACAATAATCCCTAGCACTCTTCAATGATGTCAGTTTTGTTCACTACTTCATCTACTATATTCACACTGTATTTACTTGATTCATGAAGATATTCAACAAATCTCTAATCTATATCTCTATATTTTTTTTTCTTTTCTCACAGTATTACACAGTATGTTTACATTTTTTTTTTTCAGATTTACGGTTGTAATTGTGAACACTAACAGTCTTTGATATTGTTTTCAGAATGCAAACCAACAATAAGACATCATTGGCTTGGTTTTACAAATGCAGAAAAATTAAACATGGTTCGAAAATCTGTTTTGATCACATATTGCCCCTGGAGGTAGGTGAATCAATTATAATCTTGGAAGTCCTTTGTATTGTTCTCTTTTGTCTACATGCTCCATGAGGGTTTCTTTGTTGTCTACACGTTGGCCTCTGCATTGGTCAGGTTAGAGGTTGGGCTTGTAGGGTTTGGGGGGTTGACAGGCTCCGATGGGCTCACTGGGTTTGGAGGTGGGCTGGTTGGGCTGGTTGTAGTGACCGTGGCTGTGTTAGGCACACTGCCGGTGGTGGTGGTGGTGGTAGCGATGGTGGCGGCGGGGCTGGTCACCGGATTCACCGGACTCGCAGCCGCCGGCGGAGGAGCTGGGTTAGCCGGAGTCACCGGGTTTGAGTTAACTGGAGCCGGATTGACTGGGCTTGCAGGGTTTGCAGGGGCGGGGTTAGCTGGACTGGCCGGGTTGGCTGGGCTGGAGAGGTTAGCTGTGTTGGTTTCCGCCTGCTGCTCAGGTCCGTTCTCCTGACGCCTCTTGACTACTGCAGGAGGCTGGAGCATTATCCGAAGGCGCTGGAAGAGAAAAACAGCAACTTAATTAGGTCAGAAATGGGCAAATAAGGTAACAGTCAGAACATCTGGCCAAATAAGAAAAAAAACAACCCAAAAACAAACAAACAAAAAAGTTGACTAAGCTCACCAAGTAAACATCACTAAGGATTAAGTTCTCACCTCTTTGTAAGTACCCTTAAGACCAAGGTACATATATATCATGTATCCGGGTATGAGAACCATGGAGGACAGCGCCATGAGCCATCCAACTCCCTGACCCCAGCCTGGGAACACATAATCTCCCATTGTGAGAGGAACCATTTGTACGGCGCTGAACAAGAACACCCCCTGTGGGAGACATGAGACGCTTTATGCATCCTGACACCTCTGACTACAGGCGGCACTGTCTCAGCCCGACATGGCTGTAGGCAGGTAATATTGACTTTATTTATTGTTTCATTTTTCATGTCATGACTTTAAATGTACTGTTGTATTAGTTCAGAAGACTCACCGCGACGATGAGAGGGGTGAACACGACCCAACACATCTTCCACCATATACAGGGCTTGTAGCCAATCATCTCCTCGATGTTGTCGTAGAACTTGTTCACACCTGTGAGACAAATGAATGTATGATCAAAAATATTCATATCCAATTTATTTCAATTTGCTGCTGGTCTGCCATGCATGATGATGAGGATGGTGAGGTGGAACACGTGAGTGCTCATGACCTTGAGGCTGAACAGTTTTTGAAGCTTGCGCTGATGTATCTGCATAGGTGTAGCGTTGATTAACTCGTGTTCACAAAGACTTTTCATATATGCGATATTCCACTGACTTTATCATCTTTTTTAAATATATATATGTATATATCAGTGCACCAATTTGTTGGGATCTGTTGCAGTATTTGATGAAACACTGATGATACACACCGTAGCACCAGGATATGGAGATGCATTCAAAGAAGACCAAGAACAGCAGACACATTCCACTGGCAGAGTAGTAGTCAAACAGTTTGAACACATAGATCCCACCCTGGTCACAGAAAAATGAATCAATGTTGTAAAAGAGATATGAGATACAGTGTACTCCGATAATGCCACAAAGTGAACAAGTCAGGAAATCTAAAACTTCAGATTAGTGCTTTTCACTTCAATATTTGATTTCCATTTTTACTTTTGTTACCACTGATTTTTATGCTGCACCTATCTATGTTAAGTAGTAACTGGAAAAGCTGCCCTGCTGTACCTGTGTGATGTTTGAAAGTCCGATCACATAGGACACCAGACAGACAACTGCGATGAAGATCTCTCGTCTACCCCTAAGAGCTCTGGGAAACTCATCCACCAGAGCGGTGATGAAGCCTTCAACCGTGCAGAACTGAAGGACAGAATGATAGATAGCATGAAAGGTTATTATGTTGAACGTTTGCACCACGCTGTTTTTCATAAAGTAGAAATCTATTAAGTATGTAGACTGTGCTGTTTTGGGTTGGTTTTTTTTTTCTTATTGGCTTTTGTTTATTTTTATTCTGTGGACATCTGTGAATATTTTGCAAAATATACTCTCCATTAAATTGGACTGGCCTTGACAGATACAAAGATTGCAGTGTGCACCAAACCATGGAACAAGAACACTAAAAATAATCCCCTGAATGAGCAAGCATCTATCTCTTGGAGGCCATTTTGGTATTAGCTCTGATATGTGGAAGCAATGCCGCTATGACATTTAAAATGGGGTTATAATTTATTTCTTTGTATTGGTGGACATAGTCGGTGTTTAGCTGCATGTATTCTTTTTCTAGTTTCTGTGGCCTTATTTGAACCCAAATATCATACACAAAATAAAGACACACAGAGAGTGAAATCTGCGGGCACATGGAGGTGATAAAGTTGCATTAAAAAGACTTGACAGCTCATGTCAAAGCTCAGCTATATCTGTCCACAAGAAGCAAATTGCATGCTTATCATGCAGAGAGCAGGGGTGAGCTGCATGATATGTACCTGCATTTAAATATTTAGGTCAGCCCATGAGCAGATCATCTCCAAGCCCCTTACCTGGCTGTCTATCCCCAGCATGAGCAGCATGGAGAAGAACAGAATGGCCCAGAGAGGAGACACAGGCAACTGGGTTACAGCCTCCGGGTAGGCTAGAAAAGCTAAGCCAGGACCTGGATAGAAAATAGGAAAATCATATTTCATCAGGGTTATTCTCCTTGTGTTCGGATAACTGCAGACACATGCAGGGCTGATGGGAAAAAAAAGCAGCGTTTATGCATCAGCGTCAGTGACAGTGCATTTTTTTTTTTTTTTTTTGTATGGTTACAAAACCATTACAGAACAAGGCACATATGCAATCTGTTACCTGAAGCTGCTACGTCGGCAATGTCTTTCTTTGTCACGTGTGCCATGAAGCCGACAATAGAGAAGATCACAAAGCCAGCAAACATGCTGGTACATGAGTTGATACAACACACGATGACAGAGTCTCTGGGGAGAGGAAATAAATAAATATATAAATAAATAAAATAGGCTTGTTGTCAAAGATTTAAGTTGACTCATATTTTCTTCTGCATTGAGGTTCCCTGAAAGTAGACTACACAGGAGAGATGGATCTTAAAGAAAACCTGAAAGAACAAATCCCTACAATTAATTTGCTTTTGATCAGGCAGTTCTCTGGTAAAAAACCTTTTTCTTTTTAATTGCACATGACACTGAATTTAGAGGTCTCAGAACATGCCTATTTTGTACTATTTCACATATTCTAATAGATACACATTCATCATTGTGAAACAAGGACACAAAATGAAAGCAGCTATTTTTATGTAACTGAATGTTTATGTGACCCAGAACCAAGGGGCTACTGGAGAAAACACTCAAGCTTTGCAGCCATAGATGTTTTTTTCCCTACAGCACACAGAGCAATAGCAAGAAATAGTCTTCTTCTTGGGTTGCTATTATATTCATGCCAGGAACTCACATTAATAAGGTCTGTTAAGGGCTCTTACTCCATACCCTTGAAAATGGGTCTAAAAGAGATGTGTAATGTCCTATAATGGGGACAATTTAATTACTGACATCTTCAGCTACAGGATTTGCACTGATATATTAAATTCAGCAGCATTCTCCTATGTCTATCTCTGTTTTATATTGTATTCTTCCTTCATCACCAGTCTTACCTGTAAACATTATTGTTGAAAGGATTGTAGCTACCAAGAGCTATAAGGGACCCCAATCCCAGTCCGTAGGAAAAAAAGATCTGGGTAGCTGCATCTAGCCATACCTGAAAAAGAAACACACACCATTTAGCTGCATGAGGCCGAGCACTGCTCTCTCAGGCATGCAGTACATAGGTATGAATCATATAATAATATGTCATTACCTCCGATTGTTTGAGTTTTTCAAAGTCAGGGGTGATATAGAACATAATTCCATCGCTAGCTCCAGGAAGAGTCACCCCACGGATGAAGAGAATAAACAGCATGAAGTAGGGATATGTAGCAGAGAAGTAAACGACCTATAAGATGTGAAACCGTCATAAAGAGGGAAATCATGGATAACGCCATTGAGTCTTAAGGAGCTTTATAAATGATGCATACATAATAGCAATTTTAAAATTCAGTCACTATTAAGGGAACAAAAGGACATTTTTTTTAATGCTTTTACATGTACTTTCCTTAGTTTCTTTATGACAAAAACCAAAATGGATCGAATACTGTGTGTGCAGCTTAGAAACCACTGCAGCTTCACTTGAAATCAGCTTCCTCTGTCTCTGTTGCATTTATGACATTGTGTATGCAATTTGTGAGCAAAATGTGCAAGGGGGATGGGGTATTTTGTGACCAAAACAAATTTTATTCGCCATGGTCACGTGATGCTCTAGACTTTCGAAATGTGGCGTCACATGGGAGTGAAACTGCTCCAAGTGAAGACAGAGTACAAAACCAGATTTTAGTATATGGCTGTTTGTTGCCCCTCCTATCGTGAATCCACACTCAGTATAGACACTGTGTCAAGAGAGTTGGAATTAGAGGAGCTACCACGAGGCACAGCAGGATTAGTGAACATGAGTGTTTGATGTCTCCTTATTTTAAAATCAATCTGGACAATGCTGCCTGTAATCTAAATGATTGATGAGGTGATATTAGACCCATAAATATTACATAATATGACAAACACTGCTACTTGTTTGGAACCAGGATAGCAAAAGAGGTGTTGGACATCCAAATTGGCCAAAAGTCTTACCTTCCCTGTCCAGCTAACCCCTTTCCAGATACAGAAGTACACAAGGACCCAGGCAATAGCCAGCGTTATTGCCAGTGGCACTCGAATCTGCCCTGGTTTTTCCAGGCCCTCGGTCATTTCATGCACGTTGCGCCTATAAGTCAGAGCGAGCAACAATAAGACTATTATGCACACAGGAAAATAAGCATGCAGCAGAGGAGGCTGTCTTTTATGTATCTCAGGGTTGCATGCAGGATACTTTAAAGCTCTGTTGCTTTGAAAGCAAAAGAAAGCAGTCAATATCTTACTCCCAAAACTCCAACACTGAGCTGGTGAGATTGGTGGTATCTGGAATCGTGTGGTTTGTATAACATTTCTCTGTGTTCCATGGATTATTACAAGAGCTCCATGGAAGTTCCTGAAAAACAGAATTACAGTGGGTTTTCCTCCCTTGTTTGTTGTATTTAAAGATTGGAAATATCTTAAAGGTATCATGGCAACCTTGACCCTCTGCTCTTTTCTTTTTTTTTTTTTAATGAATAGTGTTCTCACAGGAAAATACTTACAGTGGTGAAGGAGTTGTACAGGTAGTAAATGGCCCAAGCAATGATTACAATGTAGTAAATATTGAGCCAGAAGGACAGGACAGCTGCTGCAAGGCCCACACCTATCATACAGAAATACTATATCAGGATTTTTTTATGCATCACAGTAAAACTCTCATTGGTCATGTAGCCTTCATAAATCCTGGTAGTCATCATCATTTCCATGAAAGCACAACATAATAATAAGATTTTTTTTCTCCCTATGGACACTGTGTCACATTTCAGATAGGCCTATATCCAAAAATATAACAAAAAATATATACCTTTAAACATAGGAGCCAGTTTCCACACACCAAGCCCTCCAATTGAGGTGTATTGACCAAGTGAGCATTCCAGCAAAAACAAGGGGACCCCAGCAAATATGAGAGTCAAAAAATAGGGAATCAAGAAGGCTCCTGGATGGACAGAAGTAGAATAAGTTATGCATTAATAAAACAACCAATCTTAGTCTAAAACTGCACTGACGCATGATTTAAAACATCAGAGACAAAATGATCATTATTTTTGGGGGGGTTGTAAATATAGGTGATGTTACTGTCTTTTTTTTTATATGCCATCGACACGGTTAATTAGACAGACTCGACTATGTGTATCATGGAGCTGAATGGAGCTGTGCAGTTTGCTTAAATTAGATGTGGGAAAATAAAAAAAAAAAAATGTTTACCTCCGCCGTTTTTTCCACAGAGATAGGGAAATCTCCATACGTTCCCCAGTCCAATTGCATAACCCACACACGACAGAAGAAAATCAAATTTGCCCCCCCATGTTTCTCTATCAGGCAGCTCCTTTTTCTGCTTTTCGGGTTTCACGTCCAGTGTCTTGGGTTTGTCATTATTAGTGGCCACTTCGTTTAGTTCTGTGACTTGTCCATCCGTTTTGGTGCCGTTCGTCGCCATGTCTCTGGATTTGGCAGAGGTCCTGGCAGTCGGACGGGAGGCTTCAGCACCAGTCCACGTAGACAGCAGCTTCGCGGTTTTTAGATCTAACCTTTGGACCAAATGTCTGGGGATGAAGCCTGAACGCACACGGCTCGTCAGTTGCCGTTAACCTGTAATCGTGAATAGAGTAATTGGTCGGTTTTTTATATATATATATATATATCAGGACGCGTTGAAAAATGTCACTTATAATGCAAATATTGACACATTTTTTTTTTTTTTTTTTGGAGATTTTGTTCTCCCCAGCGGCTACAGTTAAACATGATCAAACAATAAAGACAAGCTCACGTTCTGTTTTGACTTTAACATAAGCATTTAAAAAAAAAAAAAAAACCTCATCTCATCAACATTTGGCTCTCACACAAAATTTTCATTCATATCAGACTCAACAAACACCTAAAAACCATCGATGGCAAAGTCATGCTGGACTTGCTCCCATAACTAAAACACAGACGACAGATTGCGCGTAATTAACAGCAGTGAAAAGCAGATCAGCACACACGATAGGCTAAACAAAATCTGCAATTAAATACGTCTGGCAAAGAAAATAGAAATAGATGTAACTGGAATCCACGACAAAAAAAAGGAAAAAAAAACAAACTTTAAGACACATTACAGGATCCAAAACACGCATCTCCAGCGCAAGACGCACCGTAGCAAAATGAAATAGCCTATGAGAATTAAGCATCATGAAGTGGAGTACACCAATTACCACCTGCAGATTCTTCTAACAGTTATCCACATACAGAATAACAAGCAGCAGGGATAAAGAGAGGTCTCAAACAAACTGGAACACAAAACGCACAGTGGAGACAAAGGGATGTCCAATGCGTAAAAGCTTTACGCATCAGGATGCACAAATAGCAACCCCATTCTGTCCGATTAATTGGGGACCAAACGCGTTATTAAACGCACCAGAATGCGTCTCCACATTTGCACCATCCACCAGACTAGAGAACAGTAATCAATTCTGCATTTAATTGGCTGTAGCATGTAGGTACGGAGCTCATCATGCAGTCATTACATTAATCTCACCCCACATGCAATCCACTTTCATTGATTATTCGACCACAGTCACTATCGGTGCAAAGACAGAAAAAAAAATGAATCATGCATTAACAATTCTCATTTGTATCAGGGTTCAAGTACGCACACACACACACACAGATACACACACACACATATACACACACAAACGCACAAGACAGACGCAAGAATTTAGCATCCAGTTTACTCACAATGAATCTGTGATCTATGCCGCCGGAGATATGCTGCCTGCCACAAATCTCGAAACGAGGTATCCGTAGATTCCTCCTGTGGATGAAGTTGTAAACTCCCGATATTTCTTGGAACATAAATAGATTTTACTTCCATTAAAAGACTTAAAGGGACCATGCAGCGTCAGAGTGTCCAAGCAGGAGCTGTCCAGCGGGGAGCAGTGCTGAAGACCAGGAGGAGGAAGAGGAGGAGGAGGAGGAGGAGGCTGAATCAACACGGGTAGCAGCCGCTTTGCCTTGTGCGACTGTCTAACATCAACAACCAGAGACTCAACTACCATCTACACAGCCTCAATGTCATCTCAAAGTCGTCCCCCCCCCTCCTCCTCCTTCTCCTCATTCTCATCTATAGGCTGCTCTGACATAGCACTTGCCGCGTGTTTTTTTTTTTGTCATATATATATATATATTTATTTTTTATATATCAAATTGTTTCCACTCCTTTCTTCACATTTTTAATAAATACAAACAACCAGGTATTCATAGCATTTCCATGTCATGCATTCAAGTTTTTTTTTTTTTTTTTTTTTTTTACAGCACTTAAA
>JAPTYQ010000028.1:12853091-12872363 GCA_029814465.1 Ostorhinchus cyanosoma | reverse complement strand
GATTGAATTAATATTGGTTTCTGTTAGATGTTGAGAGAAAGAAGTGAATGATAAAAATACCCTAAAAAATCTGTGAAAATATAACTCCTAAAAAATGACGTATAAAATATGCATGAAGTAAAAATAAATAAATAAAAGCATTTCTGATCACATGAACTCGTGCATGTATTACTACTCCTCTGTGGTCCATGAGTTCTTCCTTTGTCCTATTCTGACCTCCTCCTATTATTAACTTATCAGGGAGTAACTGAATATTTTATTTAGTATTTAATTCCTGTTAAAGTTTAAAGAGCTGGCAAAGCAAATATTGTTATAGTCGTACACTTTCAGAAACAGATTATTAAAGGAGATTAGTTTTTCAAGTCTATATTATTCACCTTAAAATGAAAAAGGCTAAACAACTCTCCTCTAAAAGACTCTGCACCATGCTGTACATGCAGGACGGAGTCATAATCAAGTCACACGCTCAATTTAACAGAATAGTTATTGTTATTTATACACTGTTGCCCATAAAGTTGGAATGAAATATTTTTATCTCTTCATATAAATAATTGTGATAATGTGATGCCATGTTTTGCTCCAGCACGAACAGGCATTCATTTGATGATTGGTATTTCTAGGGGGAAGTTGAGCTGCAATTTCTTGTCAACATTTCAGTTTTTAATGAAAGAAAATATTTGGGGAAGAGTTGTTTGTTATTGCTCATAAAGTTGGAATGAAATATTTTTACCTGTTCTTATAAATTATTGTGAGAATGTGAGTAGATGAAGTGTAACTGGGACTCAGTTGGACCGGATCAAAGGTGACTACTGATGTGTATAAATAGGAATAAAAAGTCTGAAAACAACTTTATGGGCAACAGTGTAAGAGTGTATATTGTGCTTTTTTTTTTTTTAAATTAAACTCATTTCAGATAGTACATTTTCTGTTGCTATTTTTTAAGAGAAAACTCGAGTACGAGAACCCAAAATCACACTTTCACACTTTTTTTCTCTTTTTTTTCAGTTTAATTTCTGTGTTAAGTAATAGGTCAGAGTGATTTGGGTCTTCATCTGTTTTGCCACACAGTACATCATTTTCCCATGCATTTGTATTTTGCATTAATTCACATTTTGTATTATTCTGGGGTTCAGGTGGCTTTGGGTAGCAGTTTTATATGAATGCTGTTCACACTATTACATGCAATATTGGTATCAGACAAAGTATTATAAGTAATTTGATTAACCCAACAGCTACATTTAAGGGCATGTATTCTGTAATCTGTACTGAAATACTCTTTCAAAGTAACCCTTCCATCACTGCACACACACCCTCCTGAGCCTCCTGCATCTCAGGCCCAGGTCTGGAGGAATGTTGAGTGTCTCTACAGCCCCTCTCCCTGGAGATTAGGCTCCACCATGCATGCCCCTCTCACTCCATTCCATTCCAAAGCATGCCCCCTAAGAGCTGCCGCATTTTTATCTGAGCCCAGTGATTGTGACAGATTGGCCAAATGACACACATACACAGACACACATTTGCGGACACATGCTGAGGCGTAAACTGAGGGGAGGCTGGTCAACCCGGGGAGGGACCAGACAGCGCCAGACTCCAGCTATAAAAGCCTCCCAGGTTGAGGCCAGTGTCCTGCCCTGAGCTGGACCGTACCTCCTTCCTCTGTGCTAGGACGCCGTCAGGACACACAGAAGACGAGCCTCCAACATGAACGACATCTACAAGGCAGCGGTATGTCATTTCACTGCTCATCCAGCAAAAAAGAATGCAATCGTTTGCTGTGATGAGGCACTTTTGGTTTTATTGGATGCTGACCAAAAATGTGTGTGATCTAAATCAGGCATGAGGAGGTAATAAACCTTGAACTTTGCTATTACTTTGTCACATATGATCACTTTTAATTTATCTATTATCTTTTTCATTCTTTTTTTTTTTTTTTTATGGACTTTGAAGTGGATGTTCTGGCACCAGTGTCTAATTTATTAGTCCCTCATCGGTTTGTTCTACTGACATCTAACATTACTTGAATGGTTGACAAATCCCTGTTGAGGCAGCTTGCACAGCACATTGCCTCCATCAACAGCCAATGTCAAACAAGCCTTGACACCATATACGTCTCTAGATGTTCTCCTACTTCAGTCCTATCAGAGCTGATAGGACCCACTCAGGAGGTCACTGACAGGACAGGTCCCTGCTCCGTGCTTTCATTCATGGCTTCAAATGGAACAGTCCCACTTCACATGGCTAATTTTGGTCAGTTGCTCAGACGTTTCTGCGTTCATGTTTCTCTGGTGCCAGAGGAGGGCTTCAGGTTTAGATAAACCCCCCACGGCTGAATTCCAGCATTATCTATGAGCCCCGGAGCTGTGCGGCTGTCTGTCCACCTCTGCCTGGACGGTCAGCCGGCTGTCCTCTCCACTCACATCCCAAGTGAGCAGCACGGCTAGGAGACAGTAAAAACACACAGGAATGTGCATTACATGTGTTTGTTTAGATGGATCTTTTCATATATCATCACCAGAGAAGAGTGTAACCTATATGTGTGTGTGTGTCTGTGCATGTGTGTGTGTTTAATTTATAGTGGACGACAGACAATAACTCTTACATAAGCAGCTGTCTCTCTCTCTCATTCGTGGTAGCTTTTCCAGGATTACTGTTCCATTGTTGAGCCAGATCCACAGCTATGCTAATTTAAAGCACTGTGTATTGTGTCCTTTATCTGTGGTTCCTGATCCTCCTGTCTGTTTATTTTTAACTCCTCCTCTTACTGGCCCTCACATATGATATATAGGTTCTGCGTTTTGTCAGTAACAGCTAAGTGTGACTTCAAAATATTACTCAAGTCTTATTAAAACAGAGATGGTCCCAAGATGTTCTTTAAACGCCGGCTCAGTAAATGCTCAGTATGTAATGTTTAATCTCCTATACCTTAACAAATAAAACCCTAACTTGTTGCTTTTTACAGGTTGAGCAGCTGACGGATGAACAGAAAAACGGTGTGTAAACATACATTCCGTTGTCAGAGCCACAATACTTCACATTTACTCATGTTCAAATATACAAGGCAGCTGTCTATTCCTGATATAGAGTTGTTTACCTCTGTGTTGATGTTCCGTCGCAGAGTTCAAGGCTGCCTTTGACATCTTCGTTCAAGATGCAGAGGACGGCTGCATCAGCACCAAAGAGCTGGGGAAGGTGATGAGGATGCTGGGCCAGAACCCGACACCAGAGGAGCTGCAGGAGATGATTGATGAGGTGGATGAAGATGGTAAATCAAAACAACATTACACATAAGAGCACTGTTCAACACACTTGAACTTCATGTAAAATGAAACTGATGGATCTTAAAAGGCTAAATGTGTCAAGTTGAATTAATGGAAGTGCTATGAGGTGATGAACACGCCATCTTGGATTTCCCATGTGTTTTCATGTTAGAATATAAGAGAAAACCATCTGGGATTTCAGTGATTCTCTATATGACACTTCACACACCAGCCTCTTGGTTTTAATTCAGTTCATATATGTATTATACTGTACGTTGATCACAGGTTTAACCTTTAATAACACCTTTAAGTTTGTGATACACTTGTAAGGTTGTGATAAAGTGTGTGCGTGCAGGCAGCGGCACGGTGGACTTTGACGAGTTCCTGGTCATGATGGTGAGGTGCATGAAGGATGACAGCAAAGGGAAGTCAGAAGAAGAACTGGCAGAGCTGTTTCGCATGTTTGACAAGTGAGTTGAATGTTAAAACCCTGTTGCTTAATTGTATTTTCTATGTCGAGAAGAAGTTATTCCTGGAGAGCAAATGTTATGATGAAAAGTAATGTGGACACATAGTAAAGATGGGATAAAAGAGGATGCAACCATTGAAAAAAAAAATCAGCATGGACTAATAACTACATAGCTCTTCCTAATGTGGTTTTTTTTTTATTAAATATGCTCCCTATGTGCAATTATGTGTGCTGACAAAATGCCAAATGGCTCCACAGAGTACAGCATGTAGTTTTCTCCATAATCCTTTTTGACAGCACAGAATATTTCAAACACCCACTCCATGTAAGCCAGACACCTCGTCTGAGCATCAAAGAAAAAAAAAAAAAACTCGCTATACTTTTTTTTTTTCACAGTGATGGTTCCAAAACACTTAAATACAGGATGGGATCAGTCACAAGATACAGAAACACACATATAATCACACACCACCTCCTCCACTGCCATCTGTAAAGTTTAACTTTTTTTTTTCTTTTTTTTTTTTCCTTCTCTTACGTGCATTAATGCATTTTTCTGCTTTGATTGTTCAGAAACGCAGATGGTTACATTGACCTGGATGAGCTAAAAATGATGCTGGAATCAACAGGAGAAGCAATTACCGAGGATGATATCGAGGAGCTGATGAAAGACGGCGACAAGAACAATGATGGCAAAATTGACTACGATGGTGAGGAGTCTGAGCTGCACCACTCATCTACTTCAATTTGTCACTGCGTTAAGATCAAATTGTTGAATTCCTTTAGAAACACACACTAAAGGGTACATTCAACTATTGTAGGAGTCTTACAGTTTCACTTTTTTTTTTTTTTTTTTTTAATCAAACATTATGTTTGGTTTTACAGAGTTCTTGGAGTTCATGAAAGGAGTGGAGTAACCCACAGAAGAGGCAACTCAGAGTGTTATTTTTGTATTTCTCTGTAACTCCATGGTCATCTGTGGAAAAGCAGAAACTGACTTGGATGCCGTCGACAGAACCTCAGAACGACTTTGCAAGACTAAGTGAACACTATATCTGGATGTTTCTGTATTTTTCTACCATCTCTTGCATTGTTGTAAATACAGTTTGTAACTAATTTTGGTGTCCATGTATCCTGAATTTGTGTAAATGTTATCCAAATGATTCATTTCTATATAAAGCTTACATAAATATACCATTTGGGCTGCTTTGAATATTAACTTTATTTTTTTTTTGTTTTGTTTCAAACTAAATCTTATCTTTAAAGAGCCATCAGCAGTTTACAAATCTTCTTACCAAATCACTGCTATTGTTCAATTTTTTGCAGAAAAGGAATGTACTGGATTCAGTTTGCATACATTGTAAACGTTTCTGTATGTTTGAGACACCCCCCCTGGACTTTTTATTTCCCCTCTCAGATCCCTGGTATGCCTGTTTATTTCTACATAAAACAAAAAAAAAAATGTAATAAATTCAGTGCATTTGTCAGAGGAGTTGGGGTTTTTTTGTTTCATTTTTATAAGATACTTCTTTATCCGTTTATTTTTCCTTGATGAGCCAGAAGAAACGACACTAACAAAAACCCCACAGTGTTGGTTATTTCTACTATATCAGCAGTTTTTACAATTAGGAAACAAAGCTTTATTTTATTGGATCATCCCAGATCATTCCTGCTTGTCTTCAGTTTATGCATGATGATCACATGCTTTGCCTGTCTGATCTAACAATACAATAATCCACCTAGAGGCCCATAATACCCCCACTGTCATGTCAAAACAAGATACTTCAAAGGAAAATGGAGTTATCGGACCTCAACTTTAATGTTCCTTTGATTTTTATGTGTAATTTTTATTTCATACTGCTCTGTGGCATGTGAACTATTCACATGGTTGCAGTGTAAGTGTCTAGTTACACAGTCTATTGAGACAGGAGCTATTTATGTCTAATCATGTTAGTGCCCATGTTAGGGGATCTGGATTGACCGACACCAGTTGACAATCAGATGCCTTTGTCTAAATAAAGTGTGCAGCTTCACTACAAAGAGATTAGCGTTCTATTGTTATTACAGCTTTGATTCGGAGCTCTGTGGTTGTGAATGTAAAAAAAAAAAAAGAATTCAATCATCTCAACAAACATGTAATTGCCGAAGAAATTCTGTGTTGTGATTTTACTTTAAAGCCTCAGAGTCACTTTAACTTTTCAGTAAAAAACAAAAAAAACTCTGTGGCCTGACTTTTCTTTTTTTTTTTAAACATCTCTCTGACTTGGACAGCTGCAGCTTTAGCACAGTTTCACAATGAAGAGGTGTGCAGTTAACTGTCTGGCCACTGGATGTCAGCAGGAAAACACCGTCTTATATGTGTGTTTGACTCACTTTTGTGCAACTAGAAAACTGAGATTTGAATGTGAGTGAATGATAAAACACTTGGAGATGAATATTCATTTCTTCTCCTGGGACAAATCACATGTAGCTCTTACATAACACTCTCTGGTAACAATCCAGAAAATAAAACATTGGAGAGAGTGAAGTAACAATTCAATACAACAACTAGGTCATTCAGAACGGTAGAGTAAACACCTCATTTGGATGTTTCTATATCGTACAGATGACAGCGTCTATCATATGCACTTGTGCCATTTATTTCTGATGATTTGTACCATGGTATTGTAAGGCGGAACAGGACTTTTTTTGTGAGCACGTGACGTCAGTGGCCTGACTGATGACACATATACCCCCCCCGGCCGCCCCACTGCCCCTTTCATCCCCCTCTGCTTCCCTGATGGTCTTGTTAGCTCCATTCCATCCTCATGGTCAGTGTTACTTGTGGGATTTTAAAGCCCAATCAGAGATGAAGCCCAGCTGATCTGCCATAACAATGAAACTGCAAAACCACATGGCCTCTCTCCAATACAGAAGTATTAATATTAGCTGAAAATTTCACATGCTGCTTCTTTTTTTTTTTTTTTTTTTTCGCACAGATTGGACTGCTCTTCCTGACCAAGTTGTTCATGAGCACTAATCCGCCATCTGCAGCGTGGAACAGGATGAGTAGTGCTTTCCCCAGCATCAATGGGAGGTTGGGCAGCAGCAGAGCAGTGTGTGAATGAATCTGGGGTGTGGCACACTAGCAGCAAATTGGGTGGAGAAGTGACGCAGTTACGTAAGACAAGACTGATGACTCATGCCTGCTGTTATTAACACACACTGCAGTTATGAACCACTGTCTGTAACGGCTCTTCATTGTCCTGTACCTGTAATACTGCCCTTTATAGGTGAAGACGGACAGGATTTGTATAAGTAACAGGAAGCCGTCGGTGTTACATAACTAATTTCATTCAGATTTATTCAGCGTCTATACATGTGCATCCTGTTTATATGCTATTTTGCAACTGAGTCAGATGTTTAGCCGCACACCAACACATCCTTCCTCTCCATCACTTGTGGCGACATTACATACTTTCATTTCCTGGAGACTTATCCTAACCCTATCAGACCTAATCTTTACCCGAGTGTTCACCCTTAAAATAAATGATTTACTTTATATGGTCTTGCTTTTTGGTCCCCAGGAAGCTGTCAAATCCTACACTGTTTGGGAAGCAACAAATATAGAAAAACATGCCCACACACACATGGAGCTCAACTGTTTTATTGCTTTATAAATCATCCATTCATACGATTAGATCACATAAGAGTCATGATCCACCATGAAATTGTCCTGAAACTGTGTTGCTAAGCTATGCCAACAGTGTGAGATTTTTCTAATCTTTAGCCAGCTCAGTATGATTTATAGGTGTATAAAAGACTCTCAAAATCCCCGGAAGAGTGAGGAATACCCCGGACAGGGTTTGGAGTTTGGAAGGCGTTAACTACTCATACCATCTTTCCGCCGCCCACACATGTACTGTAGACCTTGTTTAAAGCCAGCAGGCTTTTGGGTTTAGAGGATTCCTGTTTTTCTTGCTTCTCCACATCACATGGTGTTGGAAGTTGTCCAATGCCGGATATCAAAGCTCATTTCTGGAAATCTCTCAATCACCAAGCATGAAATATATGAATATCAGGTTGCAGGCTATTGAGATCCTTTGTCAGCTATTATTGTAATTCATGTGATAGTGGTTTCTTATTTTTGACGTTTAAAAAGACTAAAAAGAGTGCTTTACTGTTAGCTCTCTAATTACTACAGGACTAACAAGTGATTAACTGTAAATAAATGGTCTTAGATGAATTTCTGGAGAATAGTAGGTTGTTTTTGTTGCCATAAATACACTATGAGGAAGTGGAACGCTTAGACAAAGAGAGAGTGGAAGGACTGCAAATCAAACTTGAACAGACCGAATATTGTATCATGATGCTCCATCCCACTTCTAGCGTCGAGAACACTGAAGTACTGTTTCTGAGCTGCTCGGTCATAATGGCCTACAGAACAGCAGGACTAAAAGACAGAATTCTCAGATTCCACAATAACTATTCACTGAATCAAATGAATGACGGCGATTGTTTTGTTTTAATGCACCACTGGAGGGTTTATCTATTTTTGCCACTTTCATACAAGGAAACTACCATGTGTGTGTAAAATACTCCAAAGAATATTTAAGTCATTTATTCATGTGAAAGTAGAGACCTCAGAATTCATGAATGATAAGTTAGATGCTTAAAGTGTGAAAGACAGACAGACAAGGGCTCTGACAATTAGGTTATATTTAAGTGTTTTACAGCATTTAAATGTTGTAAATGTAGATACTGTCAAACATTTTATTCCTTTATTTTTTTATATCTTCAGCCCATAGTCATAACAATTTGCATTACCTTAGAGTCAAAACATGTTGGTGATTTAATCCTGTCATTTTAAAAGGAAATGAAGACGGGAAAAAAAACATGGGTCGGTCAAGTCTAAAGTATTAACTTTCAGTCTCAGGCATTTGGAGATTCCTGCCGTCTCAGCCCTGACATTATTCTTGTGTGAACTAATGTTGTTGAATACCACATAACAAGACGCAGACATACTTTTTTGACTCACTCAGCGGTTCTGTAGTATAAGCAACATATGGCCTTGTGTGAATGGCATACCAGACAGCAAGACAGCACCCAGCATGGCCTCCCTGTGTCCTCCCAGAGCAAGAACACATGACAGATAGATGACCTTTACTTTGTGTTGGGTCTATTAAACCAAGAGAAATGTTCCTTTTCATTCACTATGCCACAGATTAAACTACAAACAAACATGACTTTGTTCCTCAGCTTGGTGAGCGCGGGCTACTGTACATCACCGGATGGTGAAATTGGCCACAGAATGAGAGACTTCTGGTATTAACAGATGGCTGCCTCGCTCTGCCACTAGTATTCCATGTGGCTCTACTTTACACATGACCTAGTATTCTCTTTGCCAAAACTCACACTTCTCCTCCTCCTTAGAGGACATACATGTCCCTCGGAAAAAGATTTATGTTTCATAAGAGTTTGCTGTGAGAATCATGAGGGCTGTTTTGAAAAGATAGCGTATCTGTAGTAGGTTCCTGTTGAGATAAGATACTTCCTGTTCGCCGGCCAGAAAGTCAAACATCACTCAATGGATGTCGCAATCTTAATTTTTTGTTGTGATACCTTTGTATGTTACACATGAGCATGAAACATTAAATAATCCATGATAAAAAACTTTGTAGACATGATGATAAATCCCGTGTACAGTTAAGCCTTTCTAGATATAGAATAAGTCCTTTCTCTGTATGAATAAAAGAGCTGATTTCTAAATCCGTATCTATACTAATGCCATTTTAAAAGTATGTGGAAGAAGGAAATACTACAATTGGCTCTGATGTGATTCAAGAGTTCTGAGAATCGAGTGGTAATCCCCAACAACAGGGGATAACACGACTGGCATGATAATACATACCATTACAATACGGTTAAACATAGACGCATAGTCTAAAGGGTATTCCGTGTTTAATTCAAGACGATAACGTGACACCGGTTAAAGGAGGTGAACTGAAGATGAAACCATTTGGAAAAAAACGAGCAAAACATGTTTCAATCATCCCTTTCTGTCTAAATACTGAAGTGAGGGAAAAAAGTCTCAGTGGGCAGCACAACATCCATGATATCATCCCCTCTTCAGTGGCATGATGTCAGAGACAACATTTGGCCAAATACTGAGATTAGGATTACTCTCCCAGGCTTTGAACCACAGCTGAGGACAGACTGAGACCATGAGAGTCACAAATTCCTACATTAAAGATAATTTTTTTTTTTTTTTAACATACTGTAGAATTTGTGAAACTCCTGTTTATTTAACCCTTTAATAAATGACTAAACAATTACAATTATTTTTATTCATTGTCATATAAATTCTAATTAGTTCTGTTGAGTCTATGGGGTAAATCTGTCGTCATCTAAAATGAAAGTGAGTCTCTGTGTTCAACCAGGGAGAGCTGGATAAATGAACTATTCTGGTTATTGTGCATTAGAGGCAGAAGCAGCTGTGAAATTATCGTCAGTCATGCAGTATGCTAAGTATGTTCTTAACCACAGCAGGTGTGAACCAGCTCTGACTGGCTTCTGCTTAGCTCTTCTCTACTACAACATCACACACACACACACACACACACACACACACACACACATGCACAAGTACACAATAAGCATGCTTGAAAACAGACACATGCTCCCTCCCACCTCTGCTCCGAGCTAAAATCCTGTCAGTCTCCTGCACATCTGCTTCCCCAGCAACTACTGCTGAGTAAGCACTACATTAGCCTCTGCTTCCCCTCATGGGTGATCAAAACAGGACAAAAATACTCTGTTTATCTGTCACACAGAACATACTGTGGTGGTAAAAACATGCCACAGCATCTCAAAAGCAGAAACTCGGTGTTTTCTATATGTGTAAATCACAGTCATTTCTCGTCTCTTTACTGAAATAATTCCTCACAAGTCGCCGTACGCTCTGTAATTTGTGTTTATTCGAGTCACTGTGAGTTCCCCTGCTTGTTTTCTCATACAGCTTAGTACTGGGGAAAAACAGAAGCTGCTAAGACCCCACACTTTGACTTTGAAGCAGGCAGAAGCATATGAAATTATTGATAATTACAGAATGCATGAGGCTATGCTTAACTCTCAGGTGATACATGTGGACTGGTATAGACGAGGCCTCAAACTACTGAGGAGCAGCTGTGAGGAAATCCCACACAAGAGCCAAGTGTGTGATGTTCTGTTCTGTTTAAATCCACATTATAACCACATAATTATAATTACACACCATGTTTTTGCACACTGTATATTTCTTTAATTTTCATATTGATAATATATTGCCTAGTACAAATTGCACAAATTGATTTTCTAAATTTGCGTCTTAATAGAGTGTTTTACTATGTATATTTGGTATATACAGTTGCGGAAAAAATGATTAGACCAATAAAATTAATCAAAAACAATGGTTACGCAGTCAAGTACTAACTTCTGTGTGTATCATGTGACTAAAACAAACAGAAAAGAAAATATGGAATGCCTAAAAACACTGTTTTTGGCAGTACAAGCCATGGCTATTGATGTAAGAACTGAAGTGATTTGGGTAATTATCAAGAAAACATGGAAAATGAATAGATATCAGCTCTGAAATTAAACTGCTATGAACTATTTTTGTTATCATTATATTTTTCTAAACAAATGTACCTTTAGTTGTACCAGGCATTAAAATGAATAAGAAATTGAAGAAAACAAGGGTGGTTAAGTAACTTTTTTCCGCAATTGTGTATGTGTTTGTGTGTGTGTGTGTGTATATATATATATATATATATATATATTTTTTTTTTTTGTCCCCCTTTTCTGTTGTGTAGCTAAATCTTTCGTGCTACTTTTTATTATACTTGAATGGATCGACTGTAACACCCAATAATTTCCCCCTGAGATTAATATTCTGAGTCTGATATGCAACAGCAACAATAAGTGGTCGCAGAGATGTGCTTTTTGTCATATATATGCTCTATATTCAGCATGTACAGCACTACAGACACCTCTCTTCTCACTCCCATCATCCCCAGGCATTGCGCTCCTATCTGCCACGCATCACCTCTGCCTTATCGTGGGTGTCTTTTCAGAGCTAATCACAGGTTTGCCCTGTAGGTATGTGGACAGCCAGGTTCAGTCATGCTGGAGAATCCATCACTCAACAGATTTTATTATCACTACTGCGAGGTGTTGCTAGGCAAGTCTCTTCATGTACCGTACAGCTGCTGTGAAAGTTGAAGATTTTAGGTTGAACTCACTACAGTATTCGCAGTCCTTTACGCCTCCACACTGGGACTAAAACTGATTCAGTGCAGTGTTTGAGTTATTAAATCCCACAAAATCACAGTTATTGGACCATGAACTACTTCACAGACCAAGTAGAGCATTTCCCCATCTATTTTCTTACTGACTTTCAGAGTTTGGCTTCAGTTCATAACATAATTTATTCAGGGAGGGGAATCCACTGCATCATCTTTCTGTCATCTAGTGAAAAACATATGAATAAATCTCCCAGACAAGGTGGAAACAATACAAAATAAATCAAGCATTAAAGGAGCTGGATCGAAACGTGACCTGCATGAATACTGAAATGGAGACCACATTTTGCACAGAAGCTTCACCAACAAATCTATTCTCATACTTGATGTTATTTGTCATTAAAGGAGGTGCAACTTATTTCCGCCACTAGCGATGAATATCTGATAGCTTTATCTAAAAAATGTTGACAGCAATGTTATCAATGAGCAAGATTACTCAGTAACTACTGTGCCGACTTTCATGAAACTTGGTAAACAGAAGGACATGAACTTCAAATTTGGATCCAATCCATATAAAGGGGTGGAGACTGGAGCTGTTTTTCACTTTAACATTAAAGAGCCTTAAGCTAATTCAGGATGTAATAAAAAAAAAACAAAAAAAGAATGGTCTTATAATATGTGATGCAACTAAAGATACATTTCCCTCATTCGTGTCCTAGTTTATAGAAGCTGCTGAGTTAAAAACAATGTCCAAATTGTCACTAGTGTCACAAAATTTGCACCCGGCAAACAATGTGAACATCAAAGTATAGAACAGCAACAACAGCATGAATGTGAATGAGGAACTTTCATTTCCTCTTTTTTTTTTTTTTAACACAAGAATACTTTTATGGCTTTACAGGATATTGGCTGTAAAGTTATAAAAGCAGGATGTGAACAATTAAAAAAGATATAAACAGAGGATAATACAGTTAAATGATTATTGTACAACACTGTTATTAAATGCTATTACTGCCCACTTTTGTCGGGAGGCCTGACGCAAAACTTCTGTGTATCTGTGGTAGAGCACATGCTGTGTCATCTTCCTCTTCCTCTAAGCGCTGTCTGAGTGATGTAGTGGGTGTGTCGACTCTGTGGTATTGACAGATCTGGCCCTGTCACTTGTCTTTGTGTCAAAAAGCCTGTGGGAGACAGGAAGCCAAGCATCAGAGTTGACACAAAACAGACATCTGACCACACCTAGAGCCTCGGGGCCGGACCGAACAGAGCCACTACTCAGAGGGCCTGACTCAGCCGCTGAACCACCTCGGCTTTGTTTGGTGAAAGTGTGCGATCAAATTTGAGTGAATGACTCCAAACTCCAAGGTTTTCAAGTAAAAATATACAATATATTTGTTGTATAAACTTGTACACAATGTCTTGGACATTTAGTTTTACATACACTTTACATAAGGGTCAAATAGGGTCGTTTTCACATCCTTCATGGTTTTTAGAAAATGTCCCCCAAAACAACCACATATTTATGTACATCTTTACAAACGTACCAAACAAAACAGCTCTTGGATGCACTTTAAGAGGCCGTGACGAGATACAGATGTCTTGTATAAAAATCCCTGAAAATGTCTCTCAGTGAGGTAAGAACACATTAGCCAAGCTCATTTCCTGTCATTCCCTCTCATACATTAAAGTCACTCATTTGTTCTGAGACGAGACTGGCAATAGAGAACAGCTAATTACACATTGTTTCCCTTAATATTATTGTGCCGCAGAATGACTAGCTGCAGAACGAACACCGCCACAGTAAGAAATATGGTGAATATCCGTTTCTTTATACACGGTTTACTTACATGTATTTGTTTCTTTCACTCATGACCAAACCCTATCCTATACACTGCACCCAACCAGGAAATTAACTCATTGTTCGGTTTCATGTTAAGGTAGGTTCAAGGCCCCAGTAGCGGTAAGCAATGTGACCCAAAGGTTAACAGAGAAAACGAGGTCCTGGACAGAATGTAATGACATACTAATAATGCAGTTTTAAACAACAGAATGTAAAGAAGCTTGACTGAAAATTAGGTTTCACTTAACATAATGTAGGAGGTGGTGATTTGATCCTATATTTAAATAATAAGTGCTTAACACAAAGGAGTTTATCCACATTACAAAGTGTACTGTGTAAAAGTAGAAGTAATAATGCTTTGTGTGGTGGCCTCTTTCGTATGTACATAAGCTGCAAACAGTCCTCTGAAGAAAAAAAATGGACAATAGTTAATGGCCGGATCACTGTAGTAGCTTAATTCCCTCAGCTAGAGTACCATCAAAATATCTCTGATTGGTCCCCAGAAAACATTCGGATTAGCCAGAGACAACCAAGGCATATAATCATAACTGGTAGAAAAAAAAAAAACCTAAACATCCACTTGACAGCTGGTGAATAACAAATAACAGTCAAACGTCCGTGGTTTAATAGAAAAGTTCTGAAATGTCCTGTACATGGCTGTTCATTCACGCTGTGTATGGTGGAGAGTGTGTTAGGCATTAAGGCATTTGAGACTGATGAAGCATCTTCACTGCATACAGGCACCATTACATGAACAGATCAGTGTAGTTCCTTTTGGTGCAGAAATACTGTCGCTGACTTACTGCCACTGTCAGCTAGTTAGGCATTTGACAGGCTCCGGATGCCCCAAAGACACCACAGGAAACAATGCAAAGCTGTCAAATCGATCTTCATGTGGACTCCAGCGTATCCAGCTGGAAAACATTGTGGTTGGTCGGTGTGGTGAAGAATAGCTGCTCCTTGCTGGTGGAATGGTTGTCGCAGGGACTGTGCAACCCCAGTGTCCTTTCAAAGTCGAGGAGCTGACCCATGAAGTTAAAGTTCGGAGAAATGTTGGACTTCTTCCTCTTGACAAAGTCATAAGCATCATTTAGAGAGAGGTTGAGTCTCTGCATAAGGTAGGCCACGGTGACTGTGACTGAGCGACTGATGCCAGCCAGACAGTGGACCAGGATGCCACACCGCTTCGACCGGGCCTCATCTGGTGAAACAAGGGACATTTATGGTCAGAATATTGTTTAGTTCCCCAAAGAAGAGAAAAAGCTTCAAGATTATGCAGAACATTTGTGCCATTGTTATGCGTCTGGGTGTAAAACATGTGATAGTAACCCCGTTGATGCCTTCTCTTGCAGACTGAAAATTTCTGTTTTTATGGTTTTAACACTTTACCATTTAAAAGGATGTGCCGCATTTCCTTTTTGAAAAAGACATAAAAAAAACTGTAAACCAAACAACACCTTATCCCAGGCTTGTTTTTGTATCATAACATGCATATACAAGTCAAACACAACTTCTCAGAGCGGAAATAACGTTTCCTCCTTCTACCACCAAGCCCTTTGGAAACTAGTTCATGACAAACACCAAACAAACAAGATAGAAGATATGGCTTAAAGTGCAGCTGTGGTAAAAAAAAAAACAGCAGATAAAAAACAAAACTGAAACATAGTGGTTTAGTGCCATCAAAAAACACACATGCTGACTTTCAAGATATTAAGGCAGCAGTCTGTACACGTGACTATTGAGTAATCTCTATCTGTATCTGTGTCTGGACTCACAAAGCAGCTTTATGAACTAGTTTAGTATGTATTCCCCAGACATTACGTTAACAGTTATTGATCCTGTTGTTAAAAGAGTCCTGTACAAACAGTTACCCCATTTGACCTGCATGTGTTTGAGGATCAGATCAGATATTAACCTACTTACCTATAAATGATATTGCCTCTGGGAAGAACTGGGACAGATTTTCGCTCCAGTGGTCTGAAATGGGGATCTGTTTGTACCTGAAGTGGCCATCATGCTCAAACATGTTGGGGAGGTTGGGCGTGACATTCAGGATGTACTTGATGTTGTACTGGCCCAGCACATCTAGGTTAGTGGAGTCTTTGGCGCAGCCGAGGTAAAGGTAAGGCAGGATCTTCACGGGGAAGGCGGGCTGATTGCTAGGTATGGGGCTCTCCTCAGACTCTGTGGCACTGCTCGGCTCTCGATCTGACTCTCCATCTGAGCAGTCTGAGCTGATCCGAAGGTTTCCAAAACCCAGTACTGACAGTGGAGGAGAGGAGCTGGGACAGGAGCTGTCTAAGAGGGTCTCACAGTGATCTGGGTACTCTGTGTGGAACTTTACAAATCCACCTGGATGGAACAGAGAGTACAATGTAACAATATGATAGCAGAGCGTTAACATAACATAAAAATACACACACAACAACTCTTTTTACACTGTTGCCCATAAAATTTGAATCATTTTGCTTTCAGACACATTCCTCTTTATGAGAAACACTACTATACTTAAATTAACAATAGTATGTGAGTAGACAGTGGCGTTGCCCCTCCAAAAGAAAAACTAATGGTCTAATCAGACTTGGTTCGCCTTTTTAAAAAAGAATCATCTTTATTAACAAGTTGTAACACTAGTTATGTCATTCTGTACCTAATGTCTGGTACATATTAAAAAATGTTAGTCCTAATGCTGTTGCTAATTTTATTTTCAGACCCATTCATAATTTTATTCCTATTTGTACACATCAGTAATAACTTTTGACCAGGTCCAATGATTACAAACTGAGTCCCAGTTACATTTTATCCATCAAGAATAAATCACATTGACGGAATCATTTCATGAGATAAAATATATATATTATTATTATTTCACCTTTATGAGCAAGACTGTACAGCTATTTTCAATATATGTCCTCTATAAAAAAAATATAATATTGCCACAAAAAAAAGAAGAAGAAGAAGAAGAAAAAAAAAGAAACTCAAGTTCCTCCTAGAAATACCATTCATGAAATGCACGCCTGTTCGTGCTGGAGCAAAACATGGCGCGGCCATTTTGGAATTTTAATTGAGAATCTCAGTGACACAAACTTTTGAACAGGCAACAAACTACACTACACAACACCTAACACAGAGCCCACGTTAACACAGAGGGGTCAAAACACACCCCAAAATAACATTTAATCAACAAAACACCGGTTCAATAATAAAAAAAACAAAACAAATCTACACAAGAGTCTCATACGTTAAACTTCGGCTTCATAGGTCTCTATTAACCCACGAGCTGTTCACTTTTACAATGCTAACGCTTAACTGTCGTAAAATTAGCTTGTTTTAGCATCTTTTTCCGTCAAATTAAAGACACAGTAAATGAGCTACAGTCTTAAAAAGGCTGCTACCGGCTCACTACAACAGTACGAACGAGAGCTATATTTTACATTTTTATTCATTTTTTTCTTATCCCGGCTGGGGTTGAATATAAGTAGCCAAAACTAGTTACCTTCCAGGTAATAGGCTGTACAACCGTCTTCCCATAGTTTCTGGAGGAGCAGACCCAAAACAGACGGGGGTCCGCTGTCCTGCCAGTCCGCCGTACACTCATCGTACAGGACCACCGTGTCTGTTTTACACCGCCGGATGAACTTCTCTTTATCCTCGTTGTTGGAGATGATAGTCCGGATGGGTATGTTGCCCTTCTTGAACCTACGGAGCATCAGTCCCGGTATGGCCAGGTTTATGGCGGTCTCTATGTGGGATGATTCATAGAGCTCATGTGAACGGCAGTCCAGCAGGAGCAGAGAAGTGCCCCCGGACTCTAACTGGAGTTGCAGCCATTCCACGCTTTTACTCGGCGTCACATTAGACATATCGGACTCAATATCACACTACATACGAGCGCAAACACTTACTACATTGTCCACGGAAGGACGACAAGAACTACATGTCGTTGAGCGTTAACATGTTGCCCCGAAGTGATTTCACCTCTTTTCCTCTTCTCCAGTTTCCATCAGTTACCGACTCGGACCCTTCCCCATGACTAATGGAGCTGTTTACACTCGGATTTTACCGCATGCAAGTTTACTCTTCAGTGTTTTACAGCTGCTTAATCTCTTTAACAACTTCAGCCACTCCACATCGTACCAAGATCCTCCATGCACATTCTCCTTATACCATTCCGATGCATAGCAGCAGGCTTTTTTTTTTTTTTTGTAGTTGACAGTCGAGCAACTCAAGAGGGAGGAGTTTATTTCTGACTTAAAGCCGCAGCAGAAACATCTGAAAGTTCAAAAGCTTCTGAGGTCATTTAGTCACTCACCTACTTTATATTAGTATTTGTTTATTCCGCAAATCAACATTATTATTATTATTTTAAGGGAATGTGAGTGCCTCCAGAACCACCTCCAATGCGTTCTGAATGTGACCTACTAACATCATTGGTGATTCATTTAGATTTTTTTTCAATGGTGTGAATGCTCGTTGCTGTACATATTTAATATAATATAAGCAGTGTATCTGGTGAAAAGGATATTCAAAAAAAAATAAGCTTTTGCTTCTAGCCTATTCCTTTTTTATGTTTATTATAATTATTGTGCAATGATTCATGTACAAACAAAAAATGTATGTATTCATTCATATTGATCTTGATTGTATATATTTGATCTTATATTAACCTCCTTAGACCCAGCAATGCATTTTTGTCTCTGTAGGGGACAAAAGTTTGACAGTTTTACAAAAAAAAGAAATCCATTACAAAGGACATTCCATTAAATAATAATAATAATAATTATAATAATAAATAAAGTATCTGCCCAATCAAGACAACTGTTTAATGTAAAAAAAAAAAAAAAAAAAAAAGCTAAAAATTTTAACTTTCCTGGGTGTCAGGAGGTTAAATATATATTTTGTTTATCTTCTATAGTTCTGTAGTTATGCATGAGGTCTCATAGCGTGTGGATTTTTTTTTTTTTTTTTTACATTTTTACAGGTGGATTGTAACCTCAATCACAAAAGGGGTTAAGTGTCTATAAAATAAACAAAAAATGTTACATAAGATAAGAAAAGATAGCATTTATTTGTCACATGCACAGTTATACACAAATGCACAGTGACATATATTTTTGTACCTGCAGCCAAGAGTAAAATAGAAAAAGACTATACGTGCAGTACACTAGATAAAAAGAAAATATAAAAATAGAAATGTATAATATAAACTTAAAGGGTTCGCTGTAGTGTGTGTGTGACCAGTTTACTGTATTGCAGATGTGTGGCTTAGATGCATGCTGCAGTTTTTGTGGATATGCTTATATTATGTAAGAATAATGGGTAAAAAATACAAATGTTTTGGCCTAACTCACTTTTGATGTCAGCAGACATCAGGTAAACTCTGCAGGATGGCATACCTTGTGTAATTACTTGTTAATATAGAGGATTCTGATATGATGAGGCCATTAGTTT
>JAPTYQ010000028.1:12834947-12845369 GCA_029814465.1 Ostorhinchus cyanosoma | reverse complement strand
CTAAAGTGAACAGCTTTTTTCTTTTACCTGAATATATCCCAGTCCAATTTGATGGAACAGAAGAAAAATGCATTTCGAAACATGACTGAGTCCACGCTTGAGCTCTGATTAGTGAGACGGCAGAGGATGTTAATGTTAAAAGCCTGAGAGACTACTATGATTCACTGTGTTGTATAGTCAGCTGTCCTTGACAAGTGGAAAAAGGCAGGCCTCTCAAGGATGTGTCTCCCTACTACAACTGCACGGCCTTATTACTCAAGAGATGAGCCATCTGTCTGCTCTTTTGGAGACAGAACTTGAACCCACGCATGTCATCTTACAAAAACAAGACACCCAAATGTTCTTTTCACAAACACAACTCTAAACCACATCTACTCTCTACATCACTGTTGTGTCCCACTTGGCCTTAAGGTAACATGACCCATACATCTCTAAGACTACCATTGTGAAACAGGTCACAGGTAGGGGTAGTCGATGAAACACTAATCCACTCATTTATCAGTGCAAACAAAGGTTATAATTTCACTGTAAAGACAAATCATTCCACATAGCATCACACACTGTACTGTAAAACTGACTCACATATATGAAGCAAAGGTAAAAACATTATCATCATATATTACTTCACTATTTTAATGCAAAGAGGCAGTAACTCACTATCATTTCTATTCAATGTTACATGTGACATACCCTCAATGACAGTCTTATGTTGCATAATTCTACTATAGCTTTACATCCATACTTTCCACTATATAGAATCACATTATATATATATTAAATGTAAAACTCACCTTGATTTTCCTTTTTAAACTCAGCTACAGCTCTGTGTCCCGTTCTTCAGTGTATCTTCAGTCCTCTTATATGATCTCTGTACATGTTAAGTAAAACTCCAGACACGCTGATGACGTATAATGTAATATGTTGCACAATCGCGGAGCCACGCCCACTCAGACAGCGCTCACCGGAAGTGGGAAAACACAGAATTAGCAACTTATACAATTTTATTTACTGAGTATTTACCAAGTGATAGATTTTTGGCATTTATTTATTTATTTTTTACTGTTAGAATTGACGAAAATTAATATTTAGATAATAGTAATAATGTCTCTGATTAGGATAAATCCTGTAGTGCACACAGATCTTATCTCCAATAACAGGCTCAACTTTTCCTACTTTCGCTCATGTGTATAATTTTTTTTTTTTTTTAAATAATTGCCTTTGTGTATTTGATCTCTTTTAGTTGCTTTGGTTGTTCTTTTGACCCTCACACTGCACCGGACATGTCTTTTCTGTTAATGAACAGTCTCCACCTGCTGGTCAATACATGAAACAGCATCTATGAATTGATTTGTAATAAACGTGTAAGAATCAAGGGTATTTAAAAGGATTTTATTACATAATTAAGATTTAATGTTTCTGTTAGTGTAAGACTGGTTTCTGATTCTTTTTGTTGTTGTTCTTTTAGAATTTATCTGCCCTAGAGATTAAATATGTTAAATCTTTTGTACTGTAATAAGATGAATAGGAAAACAAATGGGAAAAGTGTTAGTCTGATGTTTTCAGTTATGTGATAAAGTGTTATAACACATATATACTGGTTTATATAGAATCATACAATAGATTTATAAATGTTCCATTAGAAAGAACATTAAAGACAAATGAACTGTAACGTGCAGACAGTGTTTTGAAGTTGACTGAGTAGCTCTGAGACAAACTTTTTTTTTTTTTTTTGAGTGATACTTTGTCATTAATTCACAGAATTTTGAAATTTTAACCCAAGACTGCACCTTGGAAATTACATCCAACCAACACTTTTGACGAAATTTTAACTTGGTAAAATGTCACCATTTTTATTCAAGTTTCATGAATGTTTACTGTCATTACAGGCACATCATGACATTTTTCTTAGAGCTAGTTCTTGGCTAGATACAAATAACAATAGAAAATATAATATAAAAACACTCAATATGTTCATCAATTTGAGAGACACTAAAGAATAAGTGCAGTGGTTTCTAATCTTTTTTGGCTTGTAACCTTTTTTTAACATCACAAATTTCTGGAGACCCCAGACATTCAAAACGAAGACTGTTTTTTTTTTTTTTTTTTGCTGAATCTAATTCGTTTTGATAATGTAAAACTTCGCTATGCTATGTTCCAAATAAACATCAATTTTAGATGACATTTAGTCTATGTAATGTATATTATTATAAACAGAGGCAAAAAAGCCAGGTGTAGATTACTGCACAAAGTCAGAATTTGATTTTCCTTGGTCAGGATATGTACAGTCAGTCCAGCTTATATTTACAAGGCGACAATTAATACTGAACAAACAATAACTCAAACTATGAATTATGAAAGAGCTGCAGCATCTGAAGCCGACCACAGTGAACATTTGACAGATAAACAGAACCACAGTGCTTCAGTTTCAGCTTCAGTTTGTCATGTCTTATGTATTATGATTGTCTCTCTCAACTCACTATATGTTTTTTATTACAGTAGTTTTTATTTTTCTATCAATTACTAGAAATTTCAGGTGACTCCATTTGAATTCCATGTGAGGTCCCGACTCCAAGGATGAAAAAAACACTGAATTAGTGTATCAAGACTATGTACAATAGAAAGAAATGAAAAACACAGTGTGTACAGTTCAGTGCAAACAGTATGTGCTGTTAGGATGCAATTTTGCACAATATTGTGTACAATAAGACAGTAATAATGTGCAAATGAATCGCAGTCCCAGAGAAGTTGGAGAGTGCAGCACAGTGCAGGCCACAGTTCGTTGGGGAAGGGGAGGGGTGAGGAAGTGTCAGGGGGGAGGGCATGTGAGTATGTGTGCTGTAGGGGAAGAGATGATGTTCACAGCTCTAGGGAAAAAGCAGTTTCTGAGTCTGGTGGTGTTAGTTTTTATGGGTTTGTACCGTTTCCCAGAACAAAGCGGTACAGACAGTCCATTGCTCGGGTGGGAGGGATCCACTGCAATGCGCCTTCTTCTGGACACGACCAAGCGTATATTATGTCTAGATCTGGTAGTCGACAGCCCACAATCCCCTGAGCTGTTCTCACCACCCCGGGCCAAGTCCTTTCTGTCCTGTGCCGTGCAGCTGCCATACCACACCGTACAGCTGAGACTGTGGCTCTGTAAAAGTTTGCGAGTAGTATGGGCGGCAATATACTCATAAACCAGTGTAATCACATAAAAACAAGAACTGCCTTAGAATAAACAGTTTATATGTACAGAGACAGCTGTAGGTCACAACTTCCTTCTTTTTCCATAGCATAGCAGGTGACACACAGAATTATGACGCATTAAAAGATAATATTCCCAAAGCGAAAAGCAAACAATGGACAAAACAAACACTGGCTCCAATGAGAACGTTTGTGGTTGAATTCTACAATGTTACAACTAGATGTCAATAAAAACAGTGTCCATGTTTACACTACCAGCCTTAACGCTCAATTCTGATTTACTGCTCAGATCTATTTGTTTCTTTTCGTTTTGGTGGTTCATATTTTTTTCAGATGTGCTCCAAGTCATATTCCAATTGTTACAGTCCTGAACTGAACCACATGCACAAACACACTGGAGTAGTTATATATGTTCAGATCATTCCATCAGTAAAAATATTAATACACACAGTTAAAGGACGGAACTGAAAACTGAAAAAGAAAAGACATTTTAAAGCGAAACCAGTTTTTCTTTAGTTCCTGAAAAGAAAATCCAATTACCAAAAGATACACTGACCGTATTGAATGATGTGACCTAATGCACATATTGCTGTTACGTTAAAACTCCACGTGATCCCTTTCTAATCAGATTTATTGCTACATTTTGACCTAAAAGTTCTTGCGTATAAGCTTAACTCTAAGATTAGTTCCATGAAAACACTGTATTAGAGGTAATTTATTTTCCATACACACAGGTTGTTTCTATGATGACCCTCCTCCTGCAAACTGGATGAAAACACATCAGTAAAAAAATAACAGTTTTGATCTTGTCTGCTGTGTATCCACAAAGAGAGAACTCATTTCAATATTGAGTTCTGAGGTAGAGCTGATGGGTGCACAGCGTCATACACTGTAATGAACTATGGGGAAATCAGGCATAATATGTTCTATGTGAGAACTCTTCTGTACATCTTTTGTAAATTTTCTTTACTGCCAAAAAATTGTCAGAACATAATCGATAGTGCATTACTTTTCATTCAGAAGTATGCAGTCAAACTTTTAAGCTGTAAATACATGGAATTTTTAAGAAACACAGCTATTTACGTCTGTATCTGCTCAGTTTCAGCATTTAGGCCACAAATGTGAAACTCTGCCTATAATATTTTAATTTATGTTTACATTTCTGCTAACATGTGCAGGCTGGTATCTATAAGATGATTAATCGGAATTTGTGATGACTCCAAGGCCTAAAAAAAAATACACAACCTCCTTTTACAACACAAAAACATTACTTTTTATGAGATGTGGATAATACCATGGCAGCCCTTTTCTGCTAACTCTGCTCGTTGATGCTAATAGCTTATAAGTGTGATTGTTTCTGAAATACTGTTTAAGATTTCCATAATAATTTCACTATGAGACACCAACAGCCAAGACATTTGACATTAATTGGAAGTTGTGTTGGAATTTCATCCAAAACACTGGACGGAAAAGCAGCTGCAGAAAAATCCGAATTGTGCATTAAGACCTGCTGTCTGAAGGTCGCCTTTGTGTACCAAATTTTGTTCTGTTTGAACCATGTTGCCAAGAGTAGTTGTCTTTAGGGGGCACTGCAGAGCCTTTTTTGAAGGTTAGTTGATGAAATGTGTAAAATACTGCATTTTTTTGTTGCCGCTCATGACATTTCGTGCGTGTTCAGGCCTTCAAAAATGCCTAATTAAGACCAACAAGGATGTAAAGAAAACAATGCCATGTGAGAACTAAAACAGATGAGTCTTTAATAACGCCAAGACATTTGAGGCATAAATAAAACAAACAAACTAAGCAAATACAAATTCATAATCACTCACTGTGATTTTTGCAATAATTTTTTTCCAGTTCACTTTCTGCCCCAGTAGATGGCGTCATTGTGCTCCAACCCAGCCTCCGTAATGCAGCTTGTTGGGCAGGTAGATGCTGGTGAGGAAATCAGGCGCAATGGCTGCCAACGATTGTATTTCAGCCTTGACCTTATTCTGTTGCATCAGTTCCATCTACAACCAGAGCAGACACATAGTTTTAAGGAACCGTGCAAACAAGCATAAATCATCAGACGTTTATCCCTGACAACCACTCAACAAAGACCAACTCATTCTGTGTATCCTTTGTATGCTTAATGCAAGAGGTCTGAGAGTCCTCTTGGAAACATTCCTCTGTCGTGTGTCACATGAGCAAAATGTTAACACTGTATAAACCTCTAAAGAACAGCTCTACTTTTGAAAAAAAAAAAAAAAAAAAACACTGGGAAAATCAGATCAACATGTAACCAAACAGGGCGTTAGAGGCTGGAAGTGGAGAGTTTGATGGTAACAAAATTAACCGTCACAGCCGTATCCTCTCACCAGCATGTTGTAAACGCTTAAAGTTTTAGACTCAGTCCATTGAAACTTACGGCTAGCTGATTTGAAAAGTGCTTAAAAGAGAATCCACAGAAGAACTTGAACTAAAAAAACAGCTGCAGCCTGTGATGCGAGGGCCAAACTTGATGTGAAGTAAAAAAAAAAGAAAAAAGAAAAAACAAAACAGCTGTAAAAAACATTTGGTGCAACTGAAATACTTTATGTCCTGTTAAAAACGAAGAAAAACCTGTTAATATAACTTTAACTTTTTATATCTATTGTCAGGATTTGTGTGAAGAAAATGACAGTGAAGACTTGACAAATTCTGTAGCCACTGAAAAATGAAACCAATATTACATCTCCAACCTTTGTGATATTCAACAGTTCAAACAGACTTAAAAGAATCTCATTGTTTTCTTACTGTAGTACCTGTTAATGGTCATATGAGGTATTTTACTGGACAATCCCAGGAATCCATAAAACGAGCATGACGTCTATACGTTATATATATTACTTCACTACCTGTTTCATGGTATCAGAGGAAAAAAAAAAAGTAAAAACTAGATATGAAATGGTCTTCTGCCGCAAATCTGGTGAAAATTAGACATTATTCTTGACCTGTAAAAAGCGTGTAAACCTTTCAAGCAATAATACTAATAAATGCTGCTCGGTAGATAAAGAACTTTCAAGCCAACCGACTTCAGGGGCTTGCAGTTTTTCCTCAGTCGCTTTGGTACATTTCTCGAAATCATCCTCGACATTTGCAAAACAGTAACAGTAAGCAATTTGTATAAATAGCACAACACCATAGATTAACTGCAGAAGCCCGTCTCTTACTCAAAATCCTTAATTCATCTCTCAAAAGTAAATACCTGTGTCAATGAACATGTCAGTGCCGCAAGAATGGCAAATCCTAAATTGTAAGTTACACCTTAATGTATGTGGGAGATTGATTGCAAGAGACTGGACAACATTCACATTTATGCTCTTACTGTTTGTACTGAAATTTGGCGACAGATCATGTCATTGAGATACAGAAAGGAAAACACAGCACTGCATAGCACAAAGAATAAGTGGTGCCAGGCACAACAAACCCAAACGTTCTACCTGATTTACCTTATCTCTTATCAGTACGAAAACACATTTTTGGTGACCTTGACCTTTGACCTACATTCACCAAAATTTAATGGGATCTATTCTGGGCCGCCTTGAAAATTTGATGGAAATTGGTCGTAAAGTTGCTGACAAACAAACGAACAGACAGACAAACACACAAACAAACAAAAAACCCCAACCAAAAACAATATCCTCACCTCCCCTTTGGGGGGTTGGGGTAATAAAACAAAAGCATAAATGTGAACGTAGGACAATCTCCTCAGGGAAAACACTACACGCATCGCTGTAGGAATGACAGTGCAGTTTTCCTACACTTCCTGATGTTCCTGTCTGTGAAGATTCACCTCAGAGCAATTACTAGTTCAGGACAAATTTAGAAAAAAAGCCTAATGGAAATGTATAGAAATATGCTTGACATATTATGACAACTTGTTCAACCATTTATGTAAAGACTTATGCAATGAACTAACACCAAAGTGTTGTGTGTGTGTGGGGGGACTATTCAACACAGACCCATTATAATACATTTTGATCAATATGACATAAGCACTTGATAATGTAGGAAACAGCAGAGAATTGTACATAATCATTTGCATGGAAGTACCAAAGCATTTGCAATTTGTTCAAAGAAATGAGAAACTGTTTTTTTGACGTGCACAAGTAACACAATGATGTGAAGATTGAACAAAGAATGATCAATTCTGATCTGAGAAATGTACCAAAGCTACTGAGAAAAACTGCAAGTTCATCACACAAAACATTGCCTCCTCCATCTTTAAACTCTTTCTTCTGTTCCATCTTTGTTCTCACCTCTTTTTGCCAGTCTGGTTGGTCGGTTAGAAACGGCCTTTTCAGGAGACTACTGAGTTTGCTTTGATCCCTCTTGCTGAGGGGAATCAGCGCATCCTTGGGAATCCGCAACCTGAGGAACAGAGTAGAAGTTACTGCAAACAGCCTGCAGGCAGCTCTGATTATGAATGAAGCCCCCGTTCTGTTTTTCCTGCTATTTTGATATGTGCAACTTTGCAAATTTAGGGGAAAACATGCAGCAGACTGCATTTTAATGTATATGAAAAAGCTCCGTTTAGCCAAAATTTCTTCAGCCAGACGTATATTTAAAATGCTCTCAGATGCAAGATGCCTTTAAGGGAGAAAACTGAGGGAAACAGCAACAGAAACCAAAACAAACAACCTAAATATCCCCAGAATATAATCCCAATTAGAGGCGGGAGGAGGAAGTAGGAAGTAGCGAATGGTGAGTCCAAACCTCTGGAGGTCAGAGGGGAGGAGGCCTAGCCACATAACGCTGGGGACGGTCAGGCTGTGAGCCTCAAATGACATGGCCTGTGGAAAAACCCATGCACATGCAAACACACACACACACAGATGCAAAACATACTTATAGGCAGTGTATAACTAAAATAAACACACAGCGCTGTACATTACATTATGTGGTTTTACCGAACACATGTTCACAATAAGGAGAGTAAACATGAAGATGATTACAAACAAAGACACTGCCAGCCAGTCACTCATCATTTTCGATCCATTCCACGTCAGTTCAAATATTCTGGGTTGCACAATTGGTCCACCGTTTTACTGTAAATTACATATTACAAACAGAGAAACACTAAACAGGCCACAGTGGATAATAAGTGGCATGGCAGGACTCACCAATGATCCGTACTTGTAGATACACATGATCTCGATGCCTGGGAAAGTCAGAGAGACAGAGACACGCTGCAATCACTGACATACCAGAGCAATTATCCTCTGAGATGTGTAACAGAGGTTAGAACAAAGTAAAGCATTACATATGTGTCTCGCCATGCAGTGGGAAAAAGAGAAGTATGGAGACGGATGGAAACTGAGCCATCGCGCCTGGACAAGATCACGCCAGGGGAAATAATAGCCAGACTAAGCACTGTGTCGTCTCGGACAGGTGCAAACATCTGCCGGCTCAGTGACACATGCAACCCTACTGTGTGTGTCGAGATGAAAAGAGAGTCAAGTGCTATTAAACGTGCGTAAATATGCGAGGTATGTGTGAGAGGCATAACAGGTTTGGACTCAGATGTGTACCGTGAGGGTCGGCATCAACCAGAGCGAAGATGGGAATGTGCAGCGTGTCCCAGAGCTTTCTCACCATCAGCCTGCTGTTCACATCTGGCACGCCTTTACCCTAACTCCCACAAACACACCTGTTATTTACATGGAACGCCAGCCATCACGCCCTTTAAGGTCACTTCACAAAATCCTAAATACACTTGTCAACAAAAGGAAACACACAGTGATAATGATGCACGGAGAGAGTTTTGTGCAGAAGTCGTCGTCCAGCAGTCTTTGGAATGTTGCGTCCTTCTCGACTATCATGATAAATCTGGCAGATGATACAATATCTGTACACAGTCAAGGAAAACAGAAACCTGACATGACACCGGCATAAAGAACTTATTATTTTCTCATGTCTTTATTGAATTCTTGGTGCTATCCTTGCTTTGGCAGTACTTTTCACCGTGGCATTCAAGCCAATAAAACACACAGAACTGATCTGACTAGAGCTCATGGCACAGAAAAACACACTCTGAGGCATGACAGAGGATACTCCTAATCCCGCCAATGTTTGATGAAACTGCAACAGCCTAAAAGCAAAACAAAACCACAGAAAATGACTCATTGTATTTTCAGAAATGTAAAATTCTAAAATTAAATTGTAGTAGGAAAAGATGCAATCACCACTGTGTTCTTTTTAAATGTTTCCTTTGTAGTATAAGTTTGGCAGGAAGTACTCTAATGTATCCTGCCGAGTTGTGGAACTAGTGGTGGTGAAGAGCAATGTTTGCATGCTGTTTGTTGCCCGTTCTACATCATTTACCATTCAGAGTGGCAACATGACATAAAAAGAGAAAAAGACCACAAAGCCACAACAATGTAGCTTTTGGAGTTATACAAAAACCTTCCAAAATATTTTATGACATATTTGACATGGTTTTTTTGGGGGGCCTTAAGAAAACAAACAACTTAACTTGGGTAAAAATGAGATGAAAAAAAAAAAAAAACAACTTTAATTCATAGTTAAAGTAATAAAGTATTTTTTTAGTGTAGCAGTTAAGTTTAATTGGACTTACAGCAGAACTGGAGTGGCAGTCAATGTGTGTTCCATCTTCCTCCATGTAGCGCAGATCACCTGAGATTAATCCCTTGGATGTGGCCAACTGATGGTAAAACGTTGTAGTTGTATAATGCACAAATGAGTAAATGCAGGTTCATAAAACAAACTATAAACACTTCTTAGTTTAATTGAACCATAATAGTGTCCCACAGGTGTTTCCTACAAATATAAACCAGAGCAGAATTCTTAAAATGTTTGGCTGGAAGATGATATGTGTGTGAGGTCTAAACTAAGGACAAAAACACATTTTGAGTCAAAGTTTCAGTGTCTGCATTTCTGCTACACAAGCATCACATTCTCTTACCACATGGAGAGATCTGCGAGGAACTTTAAGCATACAGGAAATATCATCCACTATGCTATCGACAGTTGTCTGTGAACCAAACAACTGTGTATTGTTGTAATAGATGTCTCTGCAGACAGAAAATTAACAGAGAATCCATGTTTACAAAAAGAAAAAAACACAATGTACAACATGTAGAATTTAACTGTAAAATATTAAAAAGATAAGAACCTTTTTGTAGCATATGAGTTGCTCTGCACAAGTCTGTAGATGACTGACAGGATCTTGAGAATTTGTGCTTTAAAAAA
>JAPTYQ010000028.1:12814564-12825366 GCA_029814465.1 Ostorhinchus cyanosoma | reverse complement strand
TGGTCATGAGTTTTGTCAATTTAGGTATGCCCGCTTCTCTCTCATTGCTCATATGCACAGAAAAAAAACATAAAAAACATTAAAAAAAAAAAAAAAAAAATTCCACATGACGTAAATTCTTCTAAAATCCATACATAATACACTTGTTGCAAAATTAATTTAAGTTTAAAGCGCTGCCCAGCAAGCCACACTATTAACAATATTAAAAAGAATATTGCACAATTAATCACTTACTAATACTGTTACTAATAAAGTGGCCATTAGACAGACCAGAGGCAAAAGTGACTTTTTTGACACTTTCAATAGTACGAGTACATAAATGTTAAAAAAATTTAATTTGATAGGATAACTTTCTTTTATGTATTATCAGAGGATTCTTTCTAACTTTTGTGACTTCATCATTAACAGTGTCATTGGATTATTGTTAGTTTTTGATGCCACATCTGGTTTTTATCAGTCATAATGTATATTTTAAGTAAAGATATCTGTGATTCAAAGCTGATAGTGGTGTCAGTTCAGTGAGTTTGGATGTTGTTTTTGCATTCGACGAAACAGCACCTGGTGATTTAAAAAAATATATATTGTAATAAGAAAAGTGCCCACTTGTGAATGCACAGGATTGCAACACAATAACCACGTTAGCATCAGGTCATTCCAGCAAATACCCAGTGAGTCACATTCCATTTTAGTCTTCCTCAACAGCTGTGCAACCTGCTAAACTTCAGGTGCTGGAACTGTTGATGATGGACTAGCAAACAGCTAATATGTCAACCACGTGTTATCTAAAGAATGAGTAAGTCAACAGCAGAATAGGTGCAAAGTGCGCTGGGTCCTTGCCTTACTCTAATCTAGAGACATCCCTTTTATAGATACACAAATCACAGAATAATACTGTTCAATAATGATTCGGACTTAGTTTGGTCCAGTTTTTCTGCAGTAAATTTTCAAATACAAATGTGTTTTTTGTTGTTGTATTTGCATGTTTTACTGTCTTCATGTTTCAACACCACTGTTCTTATCTAATCATTATGTTTATTGAAATCAAACAGTCTGGACCCATTTTATTGCTTTCAGCAACAACCTGAGGTTGTGAAGTGCAAATAATCACAACATTAGCAGGTGGTGCAGATATAGGGGTAGATAAACAACCCGTCATAATTCAATTTGTCCAACAAATCAGTCACAGCAACTGCCCCAGTTGAGATCCAGCTGAGTAGTTGTGTTTTATTTGAACTCATTAACCTTTGTGATAAATTGCCAAAACAAGAAGAGTAAGAGCCTTAAAGCTTGGAACAAAATGACACAGAATAAATGAAGTAAGAGTGCAGAGCTCTTAAGCTAATGTATCGATTAGTAAAATTTTTTAAAAAGCTGAAAGTTCACATTCAATCCTGGAAAGATCATTGTTGGAGCGTCTTGGCAAGTAAGAGGGAGGTGACACTGGTTCCTCCACTGCACTGTGTAATTACTGAGGGAGCTGCTGCATTGTGACTATTTTTGACAGGCTGTGACACAGATGGATTTGACCACAGAGAGTCAAAGTCAAGGGCCTCTGTCTTGAAGAAGGGAGCTTTTGAAAGAAAGAAAGAAAGAAAGAAAGAAAGAAAGAAAGAAAGAAAGAAAGAAAGAAAGAAAGAAAACTAGGATGGTTGGGTCCATTTCTTTTGCCCTGATGATGCTTTAAGCTGAGAGAAAATTTAAACAAGGGTCGCACTGAAGAATTAGAACAGTTTTATTTAATATATTAAAGAATCTCAGAAAGCCAGTCACACTCCCTTCATGAGGTCTTTTACCTAATGTAATTCTGTTGGCATTTGCTGAGGTGGAGTCTTCCACACAGTATGCGATCAGTGCTCCCATATGTGTCACTCATTTGGATATAAAGTGGGCGTTTGTCGCTGCATTGTCGGCGCTATCTGCCACGTGTTGAATCTGTCAGTATGGTTCATTGTTAGGTTTGTCCCTGAGCCTCATGTGATACCATCTAATATGCGCCCAGTCGCCTTGGTTCAAACCAGTAGATAATATGCTGGTTCATTACCCTTCAAATGAGAGACACATACAGACAGACAGAGAAGTGATGGCTATCAAATGGATTGACTATTTCCTCTCCAAATTCCTTCCTTTCCACATTTGCTCTTTGTGGGTTTTTTTTTTTTTATTTAGCTTGTCTGAGAGCAAAATAAGTGTGGCTGTTATTTAAAACTCTGCATGTCTCTATAACTACCCTGCCAAGGTATATTAGTCAGACTTTGTAGACTCCATACCGGCCTTTTTGCATGCACTCCTAAGTAGTTTGTATTTACAGCAAACTTTTCACACCAGCGTGAAAAGGCATGTTTCAGTGTATTCTCCCACTTATTTATTTTTAACAACACATTAATCTAAAAAGTTTATAACATCTACACCGTCCTCTGTGGCTGCCCACGAAGGGAGCTGATGCACTTTGTTGTCTACTTGTGTGCTGCACTGTAGCCAGCAAGGGCGGGTGTGGGTTCTGGGACAGACCCCAGGCCAGGGACGTCCCCTCACTGAGTCACTTCAGTTTAAAAGACCCAGCTGTGTAAATGGCTTACAGCATACATTCAGAATGTACACAGCTAAATGTAACACAGGTCACCCTGACACTGGGTGTGTGCAGGACATGCCACAATAACACGCCAACAAGTTAACACAATACATATATCCTCTCAAGGTGGCATTTCTTTTGAGAAGAACAGGAGAAAAGAAGGTTTTTAACATGAACATTAAGTTTTAGTTTATTGAAAAATTTAATATATTAATCTGTGTGTGTATCTCTCTGTACACACATTCTTACATATTCTTACATAAACACATCCTTTTTGTAATAATCTTTTAATGCAGTCCCAGTGGTCTCTGGCAGCATTAACCCTCAGCCACTGTGAATTAAGGCATTTCCTCCTTAACAAACCACAGCTTCCAGGGCTTTTGGCCACTATGTTGGCCAGTGCTGAGCTGGCGCACTGCAGTTCAGTTCAGTTCAGTTCAGTTCATGCTAAACTCTTATAGAGGCCAGTCACACTGAGCCATCCAGACACACGCACAAACACTCATAATGCCTAACCTTAACTGCCCGTTTGTGCATCTCAAACCACAGGAAAGGGTTGTGACTTGGACGTCTGCTATTTGCATCCTGGATGACTGAAACGGTAGCAGCATCATTACCTGTGTTTGTGTGGGAGGGGGGTTTATTGCCTTTTACTGTAAAATGTAATCATGAGATGTATTAGTCACAGCCTCTTTATTTAACTTGTTGTCACGCAAACTAGTATCTAATAGTGTAGCCTAAGGTGAGTGTTAGGTGATGATTAATCATTATTGATCGTCTCATTCAATCATTCAACTAATCCAACACATTAACGTAGAATTAGGTTTCTGAACATCTGCCAGAGCATATTAATGTTGTGCTGTTTACGTTCCTGACTATATGTTCAAGTTACAACAGGTAAAACATTCCATACACAAAAGTAACACACAGGTACACTGAATGTGTCAAATACATGTTCTTATAAAGTGGCAAATATGATGCATGTAAATCTATAAATTATATACGAAACCTATTTTTATGGTACAGACTTAGATGTTCTTGTAGCTAATGGATTTGACACTAACATATCACTTTATCAGTAACCCAGTAACAACAATATTATATAAGATTATAGTTACATATGGAATGGCTTTTTCAGTGTCCTAACTGTGTTGTTCCTCACGTATATAACAGTGACGCTGTTTGGTGAGTCTTGACGTCTATAGATGCAGACGAGGTGCTGTGGTAAAAAAAAGAAAAAGCATCTGAAATGTGATTAAATATCAAGTCATTGAGAAACAAACTACCAGGTTTCCTGTAATTGCCAACGGTTCTGCTGCTGTTAATCAGCAGCAGATGTGATACATTTAACTGAATGGAACTGAAAAGGGAAAAACAAACATAACTCCTCTGCTTTCTTTATCTCATTGTTGCAATATGTACGAGTTGGACAGCCGTCGTCTCGCATTAAAAAAATAGCTCTGATGTTGCACATGGACAGTTTTTAGGCGTTACGTTAAAGCTCGGCCTGTATGTATTCATTGAGGCTCTGATCAGATGGTATCAGACTTGGCGTGCTGAGTGAGTCACCGCACTAGTAGGTAATTATCCTCTGCGTTACCTTGGTGACCTGACAGGGCACCACCTGGCCACCTCTACTATTCACGCCCCCTTGTCCACTCCCATCGGAGCTGCCTCAATTGTCTGCCAGCTCTTTATGCTTTACTGAACGTTTTAATAGGAAGGTAATGGAGAGCGGAGAGGAATAAATGTCTAACTGCTAAATTAGTTTGATTTACTAGAGGTTTTGGCTTTTCGACAGTATTGTGTCACTGCTCACACACTCACGGCTGCATGCTCGGAAGCAGTCGCGTCACACTGCAGTCACGCCAGAGGCACACGCTTAAATCTACTCTTGTTTTACAGCGAAGAGGCCGAGCAGCTCGCACTTGAAATTTTAAGCAAACAGCTCCAATATGACTCGTTTTTTTTTTTTTTTTTTTTATAAACATGCTCATATCTCACAGCCTGGATTATTCTCTCTCCACCCTTCTCTCTGTTGCCTCTTACATTCCTCTCCACAGTGGTGCTGAGGTTAATACAGATGTTTCCCTGAAGGCTAAAGCAGCTGTGCAGAGAAACTTTATCTTTTCAGAGTCCAACAAGTCCCCTCATCTCGACCTCTACCATCACCTCTAATCTGTTCCGCTCCGTGTCTGGCCTTGTCTCCAGTACGTCGCACACCCAGGACCATTCGATACCACAGTCCCCTCCTTACCTTCCTGGACTAACAGTATTGATTATCAGCACTGACCTCCCAGCTTTAATTAGTTAGTTATAATACAGTCCCTGTGGTGTTGTGTGGTGTTTAGTCTCCAGCCTCCTGCTCTGGCCCTCACCTCTAGAGATTTCAACCTCCCGTGCTCCCAGACATAAAACATTTCAACACTTTCTCAAGTTCTTTTGTGTATTTTTCCACACCCCACCTTTCACTCTCACTCATACACACACATGCACACACACACACTTTTGCTAACCCCAAAAATGCATGTTTCCCATTCTATGTACAACATTTTTGCCTCTTTCATAAACACGTCCATCCACTGCATTATCCTACCTGAGTTGTAATTTAACCAATCTGTCTCCTCATGACACATTCACACACCTTCACACCAGCTCTGCTTCCCCACATGTGTTTGAGGAGGCTTTTCTCACGAGGATCTGAAAATTAAAATGCAAGAATGTGTTGAAGGCCGGTCATTCCTCTGTGTATCTAACCTGTCCTTGACGTTTTTAAGGAGCTTTTCTCCCCTCTGTAGATTTATGTAATTGCTTCTGTACACCTACGCAGTAGATTATGCATGCGTACATGCATGCGTGCATGGACATGGAGGAAAAGACGCATGCACTTTTTTTGCCCAAAAGGAATGTTTCTGGAGCTAATTAGTGTTATTGAGTGCATGTTTTATGGCCTTCTGTTGGACAGGGAGTGAGCAGCAGCAGAGGAATGTAACAGTTGGTACAGATAGCCCTGCCTTTTTGTCAGGTAATTTCTCTAATGCATTCAACAGTTTGATGTATTACACGGCAGTCTGGTGTGTAAATAAATACCACAAATGGAGACAAAAAATCTCTCATGTATTTAGCTCCAGGCAGCTTTACAAAGCGCTCAGTTTGCCAGATTCAGGATAAATTGTGGTATTTTTTTCATTTATCATCTCACCTGAGATTCACCTGTTGAACCCAGGAGTCCAGAATGACATCTGGATGCACATAGCAGAGCCTTTGCGCTCTTGGCCAGGCTTAGGCACTTGCTGGGAGAAATGATGAAACGCTCTGCGGGTGGGACTTGACAATGTGGCGAGTGGTCAAAAGGCCCAGATGTACGGAGCAGCGGGTGTTCTAGCTTCCCTCTATGATGGACGGAGCTTGTTCACTGCCAGGAATGTTGGGCTCATATTAACTTTTCTAATAATTTCACTCTCCTGCTCTGGTTTTTTCTGTAGTTGAGTTTTTTTCAAATTTGTGGTAGACTGACATCCCTTTCACTTCCAATTTCAAGACTTCAAAATAAATATGGAAAGAAAGGCAAAAAAAGAAAGCAATATATATTATTTTAGACTCTAAATGTGCAGAGGATAAAAAGAGCGAATGATATATCTATCCATTCAGCCACTGCTCTTTCATCTGGATTACTTTGGCCTTGCCTTATCAGTGGCCAGCAGCACATTAGACTCCCCTGCACTTCTACGATGGTGGGTACCAAGCAGTGAAGCCGAAAGAGCAGATGTGGGCCAGAGCACAGCCAGAGATCCTGGGACCAACAGCTCCACTGCTGCAAAAACAAATATAACACTCTTTGCTTGGTACTAGGACACAGATGGGGAGGAGGGGAGAAGAGGAGAAGGCAAATGGAAGAAAATAGAGGAGAGAGAAAAAGATATATGAGAAGAAAAAAGATATGAGGAATAGGTGAAGAGAGTAAGTGCATCACAAGTGGATGCCGCACATTTCTTTAAACTGAGACCATTCCTTTGACTATTCCTTTTACTTCGAGGAACATCTTGTGCTTTGTGTGAAAGCAGTTATGTGTGTGTTTAGGCGCAATAAAAACACCATTTTCGAGCCACCTACCCTGCTCGGTCACCAGCTGCACTGCGTGATGTAGTTGTCGTAGCGGAAGATTGCGTTAGCGGAAGCCAGTAATACTGACCAGATTCCTCAGCAGGCTCCAACAGCCAAATCAAGCCTTGTAAAAGCTCAGCAATAACTGTAAGCAAGTGTTTGATAAGTGATGAAATATCGTGTCTGTGTAGTGTGGAATATGAATTGCATGTGGCAGGTTTCTATTTATTTAGGCAAGCGTGCAGCTGTGTTTCCCTTGTGTTTATTTTAAAAAGGAACAGGCTGTAATTAAGCAAAAGAAACAACAAGCTGTTAAATTCAGGGTGCCAGCGTGCCCCTCATATGTGCATAAGGTTCTGCTCTGGGATGCAGGAGGAAATCATAAAAGGTTTTATGTAGTCACCAGGAAATCTGTCTCTTTGTGCCACTGTGTGTATTGTATGTGGATTTTCCTGAGGTCTATAATAAGGGGTGGCTTGGCTGGTTGAGGAGGGTGTGGCTCATGTGGCCACAAAATTAAAGAACATATGACAAGGGGATGAGGGGAAGAGTGAGTGGGGGAAACCGAAAGGCTGTGACTGTGGCTCTCTGAGTTGTTCTACCCAGACGTGGAGATGAAGTGCGTTTAGTAATAGGGGCATTAACAGAAAAAGATGTTTCACAGCTTTATCCTAGCATGTCAACACGTTGTATCACACTACAGAACAATGAGTGCTGTAGGTTAAGGATGTGGTCTCCATGTTGCCTTTTCAGTAATTTGCAATCTTGACAGACCTCATAAAGAATGGTGATGTCTCTGTAACGACTTCCAAGATGACTCAATTTGTCCTGGAGGACCTTAAGTCCCTGAAGCCTCAGCTCTCCTTAGAAAAAGATGTTGCAGCTGAGGCCACACACAACAAAGAACTCAAATCTGTTTACTCCGATTGTTTTAGGATGGCAGAATTAAAAAAAAAAAAAAAAAAATCTCAGCAAAAAAAAGAACAAAACAAAACCTGTATGAGATGATATCAACAGAAAATATTCTTGTCTTCACAAAAGAAAGACTTTATAGTCAGACAAACTGTGTCCCTGAGAGTTCCAGGCTGTTACATATCCAGTATAAATCTCTGGTCCATGATGCCCAGTGAAGCATGAGCTGGAGTTACAGTTTATGGGTGCAGAGGGCAAACATGTTTGATGGCTGCAATGAGAGAGTTAGAGAGACAGAGGTCAAAAAAGCTGCATTTAGTTTACCTCTCAATGGCCTGCAGGCTGGAGAATTCACAAAAGTTTGGTTTGACCACAAGTCTTAAATGTAAAGAGTCTTCTTCCTGTGGTTGCTGGTTCTAGTTGCACACAGGCATGAATGCAGGCTCAAAGGCATGTGTATGTGATTGTGCGCACATACACACACATGCACACACACACTGCGGTGAGTTAATGATCGTTAAGTGTGAGTAAGTTATAGCATGAAACTCTGTTGACCCTTTCCCAGGGAGCCAGCGCTGTTAGGCCCTACAGCAGTATAAATACATCACACAAACATGATGTCATCAGGAGTCGCCAGTGGGCAGGATGTTTCCAAACGTGGTAATCGCCCTACTGTGGGTAGTCACCCAGTACCCAGGAGATCAAAACCTCTTTACTCTTTATAGTACAAACATCTCCCCCCTTACTTATGCTCCATTTTTCTTCCCCTCTCTTCTTTTAGCTTACGGAAACTATGACCACTTGTTCCCAATACTGTGCTTTAAAACATCATTGGAATGAGAGCAATAGAAAGAAAGGGAGATCATTATGGATCACCGGTCAAATCTGCATGATGAGTTTCATCTGTGTTTGACTACTTTGACCTTTCCAAGTAGCATCACAAGAGTCTTGCTTTGGAAATCATTTGTGATGCTAGATTTAATAGTAGTAGATGCAATGATATTTTGGTGGAAAGTTGGTTTCAGTTCACTGCTAAAGATGGTTCTTTAACCTTCTTTTATGTCTCTGCCAGGAAATGGGATTAAATAACAACAACAAAATAGTAATAATTTTTTTTTTCAAAGGCCATCAGGTGCATTGACTGCCATTGGGTGGCCGTGGCTCAGGAGGTAGAGTGGGTCGTTCGAATCTCGCTCTGTCCGTGTCCTTGAGCAAGACATTTCACTCCCCTTGCCTCTAGTGACACTCACACTGGTGTATGAATGTTCGTTGGGGGTCGGAGGGGCTGTTTGGTACACTTCCTTCAGCCTTCCCCCAGGGCAACTGTGGCTACAAACATAGTTCACCCCCACCAGAGTGTGAATGTGAGAGCAAATGAATAATGGATCAATAATGTAAAGTGCTATAGGTGCCTTGAAAAGCACTATAGAAATCTAATCTATTCTTATTATTATTGACAAATAATGCAGTGTATTCTTGTTATAAATGGTCTAAATGGATTTAGAGTAAGGTGGAGATGGTGATGACATAATTCTATCACAAAAACTAAAGGTGCAATTGCAGGGGGCAAAGCTTAAGCCGAACAGTTGAGAGAAGTGCTGGGGTGAGATCCCCCCACCCTGCTGTGCAGCGGAAGTGTGCAGGTCGGGACTGAGGGGTGTGAAGGTGCCCAACACTTGAGCTAATGCGAGCAGTCAGATCTGTCTGCTGCTGCTCCGGAGCCTGAGGTGTTGGAGAAGTGTCTTAGGTCTGCAGGCCTGGAAGGAGAAGGGGAGCAGAGGGGGGAGGAGAGGAGGGGGGAAGGGGAGAGAAATCCTGTAAAAGAATAGAAGAAGAAAGAGGAGGGGGAAAAAGACTCCAAAAAACTCAGAGATTTTGTCATTTAGCAGGCATACACGAAAAGTTCTACAGTGTGGAGCATGATATGGAAGTTGTATGCCCTGCAGTGAAGCATAAATCTTAGATGCTAACAGTGTTTCAATGGTAGTAAGCCTCTGGTTGCCAGGTGTGCTTTAAGTTTAGAGGATGGAGAAGTCATCATCATCCTCTTGTGTTTGATGTGTGCTGCTGTGCACGTGTGTGGCCTACACAAATCAAATGATGTGGGATTACGTTGCATCATCAGCAGTTTGTTTAAAAAGCAAATTAGATGTCAGACCAAATGATAAAAGTAGCTCAGTGTGTATGTGTATATGTTGGTGTGTTTGTGCTTTGTGTGTTTGTGTGTTGATGCAGCTCTAATTATGGATTACAGAAACCCATAATGGTTGTGTTACTGTGCTGTGACGCACAAGACTGTTCACTTCACAGGCAATCGTAGCTCGCGTGTGTGTGTGTGTGTGTGTGTTTGAGTGAGTGTGTGTCCATCCGTTTGAGGAGCAGTGACCGATCTGGTCGCCGGCTAAGCAGAACGAAGCGCTCATCTGGCATGTGAGGTTGTGTTTGTGGTGTGTGTATGTTTGTGACACAGGTGGGGTGATGGCTACTCACTTCCTCCCAGAGGAAGTCATAAATGCACCCACTTGCCTTTAACTGTGCTTCTTCCCCTCATCTAATGACTGCCATACTGCTGTAATGGCCTGTAAGAGAAAGAAACCGAGAGACAAAGACAGAATCGTGGCTAAAGCTAAGGCTCCACTCTGTTGGCTGCTTGAATTTTCTCTTAGATAAAACAGATGAAATGCATGCTACGAGGGGTGGAAATGGAAAGAAAAGTGAGAGAAATAGTTAGTGTGGGTGTTTCACAGCAGCAGCCAGCTGTTCTCACAAGCAAAGATAAAGAGCTTTTACAGTAAAGGGGCGGGTGGCTGCTCTGGAGGCTAAAGAACAGGTCTGGTTTTCTCCCCAGAGGGAGTGCACCTGCACTTTGCTGTTGGGGAAGGGAGAGGTCACTGGTGTGGTAAAGCACTAAGCAGGCCCTGGAGCACAAAGCTATGCAAGAGAAACCAATATGCATGAGAGGGTACCAAAAACATGGAGGAGCCTAACAGTTATTTTTTGATAAAATATATAGAAGTTGCATTCCTTTTCAGAACCAGTCTCAAAGAATATCTTATCTATGTGTTTAAAACTTCAGTTCATGACAGTTTTCTGGCATCATAGGGCAAAAGTGCCAGAATTACCTTTCAGTGTGTTGTAATAAGACTTCTGCATGACAACCTGACCCTGTTTACCCTGTTCACATAAAGGGCTGAAACACTTTAAAACGTACATTCAT
>JAPTYQ010000028.1:12779047-12791923 GCA_029814465.1 Ostorhinchus cyanosoma | reverse complement strand
CTATCTATCTATCTATCTATCTATCTATCTATCTATCTATCTATCTATCTATCTATCTATCTATCTATCTATCACATACAATAGCTATGGTGTAAATTAGCGACATTAGGCATACTTTACATAATAATAGTCTCAGTCTGAGGTTTGTTGATTATTTTATTGATGCTACTTTTGATCAATTCCTTCAGTCAACAATCCAAACAAAACAAAAATGATCCAAAAATCAGATGGATGCCAATGAAATCCATAACACTGTTACAGAAAACAGGTTGAAGTCGAAGTGAATCCATGAAGGTCAGGGATCATAGATCAGCAGGTCCCATATATACACGTGTACGTTCACAAACAGCGTTAAGCAGCTCCTCATTATAGAAACAGTGGAATACTAAGGCCAATTTTGCGACAGCAGGGGATATACAGTTAAACATCCATTCACTCTTACATTCAGGTCTTTAGGGGACTTAGATTGTGCAGTTAATGTTTGGACGGTGGGCAGACTGTGAATATATTCGCTGTTTCTTTGGGCAGACTTTCGTATGCGGGTGACATTAGTGTACCAGGGACAAATAGTGACGAGGATGACCACCAGGAGCCCCGATGGCTGCTTCATCCTCCAGGGACGCGTCCCCTTGGGAAACGCTCAGATCTACGGGACCTGCACCGCCGAGCAGCTGCCCTTCCCTTCGCCCGGCCTCATGTCTTTCTCGTCAGGCATGGCTGAAGCGATGACCCGCCTCCTGTGTCATCTGGAGAGGGGTGTGCTATTATGGGTGGCTCCAGATGGGATGTTCATCAAGAGGTTCTGCCAGGGCAGGGTGTACTGGAGCGGACCCATGGCCCAACACACTGACCGCCCCAACAAACTGGAACGAGAGAAGACCTTTAAACTGCTGGATATTCAGACATTTCTAAATGGTAAGTCAGTGCACGGACACTGTACTTGACCAAAAGAAACACCTTAGAATAGGCTACGCTAGTGAAACAACGTCTGAATATAATGTATTTTAGAGAAAGAGAAAAAAAAAATCACATCATTTTGCGTGTAAAGAAGCAGCGTCCTACAATTCCAGTTATTGTTTCTGTCCAGAGCTCCAGAGCTTTTTACAGGGTACAAGACCTCCACCGTCATATACGATTGAGCTCTGCTTTGGAGAAGAATACCCAGACCCCAACATACCCAAAAGCAAGAAGCTAATCATGGCACAGGTAGGTCACGAGAATATATACAGAAGCAGCAAACAACCAACTATTTTCATTCCCTGTTACTTTTGCAGTTAATTGATCAAGTCTTATGTGGATAAGTATTGTCAAAATATTTCCTATGAACTTTTCACCACAAATAAAAGTCTTGTTTTGACTAATTGAAAGCCCACGATCGTTCAGAAAAGACCCAAAAAAGGTATATTTATTTAAATGACTAATCCATTAACCCTCAAAGACCTCAGAGACCAAAAGCATTTATTGATCTAAAATGTTTAATAAGTTTTAAACCATTCACCCTGTCAGTATATTTTAATAATTCACATAAAATGCACTTTCTCAGCATCACGTTTTTTTTTTTTTTTTGCACATTCAGAGGTTCTGTAGTAAATGTGGAAACACCATCATTTTTTGCAATGTTGATTTACCTGTAAAATCTATGTATTTTGATACATAAAATTGGTTGTAGATGTTTTTGTTCGGTTAGTTATATATTTTGCAGAAAAATTCACTTTTCTCTTCAGTTTTTTCTGTTTTGTTGTATAACCTTTGAATTTACTCTGAGCTTTAATGAACATCTGCATGGTCAGCAAATTAGATATAAGAAAATACATGATACATTTTCATACAGAAAGCAAAATGCAACAGATCATGTTACAATAAATGGTAATAATAAGGATAAATTTAGAAAAAAAAAAATTTTGGAAATCAGCACAAAAATCGTTCTAGGCTTTTAATTCTTAAAACGATTAACCATAACAGCTCTAATGGTATTTCAAGGTTGTATTCCCATTTTTTTTTTTTTAATACAATAAAGTTTTTCTTCTTGTCTACCCTGAATACATTTACATTAATCCTGCAGAAGTTTTGCTGATAACAGTATTCACAGAACCCACACACCCATTGCAGTTATAGTGCAGTTTTACTGAGCACCAGCAGAGGTCCTCGGAACCACATTAAATGTGTTTTCTGTTGGGCAGGTGGTGCCTCTGTTTGCTGAGGTACTGCTGCAGAGGTTCAACTTGATGGAGACGGAGAACAAACGACTGAGTTGCCCCCAAAAGACAGAGGAGGAGATGATGTAGGAGAAAACTACCCTCCACCGGGGTAGGCCTGAACAATGTGCAAGTGGATTGTTGAACCTTTATTTCTTTGCTGTAATTATCCTGAAGGACATCTTCAGAGGAGAACAAAGAATGCAGTGTATCGTCAATGGATATATATATTTATGTTGAAACATTAGAAGCGCTTTACTATTGACTGGCTTGCAACTCATAGAAGAAACTGTAAAGTAATTGCACCATATTAACATGTTCGTATTCTTCTTGTCATTGTCCACTATGAAGCCATAAAGGCAAAAAATATGAATCGCTGAAGAACAGCTTAACCAGTTCAATATTATGATACATTTTTGTTCGAATACGTTTTCTGCAATTGTGTTAATCTCATGAACAGTGTATATTTTGAATGATTATTTAAGTGTGCAGTATCTTTAATGCGCAGGGAATAAATTGACACCTTAAATTAAATCTATAAAGCTTTTTTCTTTTATTTCTAGCGAACATCATATTAACAGATTCACAATTTTAAAAATATACATTTTTGTAGCTATAACATTTAAAAAGAAAATCAACAGGTAAGGTTTTGTTTTTAAAAATAAAAAAAAAACAAACACAAAAACTAAAGTGAGAGAGTGTGCTGAATCAGAGGAGATACCCGTATCTGAGTTTAAAATACTTTCATCAATTTCCCTGCCTTCAAACATATACAGTACGTAAAAAATGAGATGGGAACAGAAGCCTACAGTACACAGGGGTCAAGAGTATTCACAAAGCATCATGTTCCAACGTGTTATTAGCACCATTACTCTTAAGCCACTGCACTTTTTTCTTCTTCCATCATTGAGTTTTTAATGGAAAAACACCATGAGTGTCGAGGCGATGTGACACAGACCTGTCTGTGTGGGTGGGATTGTCTGTTACGCAGTTTTCATTAGTGTTCTCCCTTTCTCAGAGATAATGTTAAGAACATATTGGAGGGTAATGCCTTGACGAACAATTGTTTGAAATGACTCCCAGTGATGAGAATAAAAAAGGCGAGGAGTTGCTCATACATTCACCTTGCCTGCCCAGGCCGACACATAAACATCGGCTCAGAAGCAAGAAAATTAAAAAAAACAAAAATGCATTGCAAAATTGACAGAGATTGCATTAAATCTGTTTAGCATATTTACTGTATATAACATCTGTAATGTAATATATATATAGTCAATTTTTGTTCATATATATATCTGCACTTCTTCAATAGCGTTTACTTTCATAACACTGATTGAAAATCAATACCCTGCAGAAAACACTGTCGTTAAGTAGGTGTGTGGGACAACCATTACAAAACAGAGTGAACACAGACAAGTGCTTGATTGTCTCACTAAATGTTTTCAGTGTGTCTCTAAGGAGCCATCGAGAGATCCTTCAGCTGCTGCTCCTTTCAGGGCTGTGCTAAGTAAAGTTGAGGAAAGGAAAGGAAAGGAAAGGAAAGGAAAGGAAAGGAAAGGAAAGGAAAGGAAAGGAAAAGGGAACAGTGAGGGCAAGATTAGAGTGGGCTAAGTTAATCTTTTGGGCAGCTTTGCACCCGTAAATTGTGTTTTTTATTCCTTCCCTGCAACCCTGCCTTGAGGTCTCTCCATTGTTCGTCTTGTTGGGTGCAAAAGAGACAAGGAGGGTGTGTATGTGCTTATAAGTGTGTGTACGTATGCATGTTTATATATGCATGTGCAAGTTTCTACTGCCACTTCATTAGCTTGGAGCCATGAGGTAAATCCAGGAGGCTTTGTTCAGTTCCGGTTGAGGGAAGGGTGTCTGGTGCAGACCAACGTCGTTTGCGTGAACGGGCCTGCTCCTGGGCGGCAGGTTCTGCAGCCACAGCACGTGGAGGGGCCGGCACAACAGGAGGTGGGTGGTGAGGGAGAGGCGGAGGAGGTGGAGGAGGTGGCATCTCTTCCCGATGGGAGCTGCGCGACTCTCCTGCAGCCCTGGAGGAGGATTGCATGCGATGGGCTCTGGAGCCGGTGCGTGTCCGGTGGGTTTGGGTGGGAGTCGGGGTCAGAGCCAAACAGACATCCCCTTCTGTGAGCTGGCGGCAGGGTAGGCCATATAGCTGCAAGGTTCTTTGGGGACAGCATGAAGACCAGCCTCGGTCCTGCACAAAGAACGGATACTCCACCAAGACCTTCAGTAACTCCTACACAAAACCAAAAAAATAGTTACATATTCATCCATGACAGCTCTGCGTTCTTTAACATATCATCATCACTCCATGGCTTTCAGTGGTGTGTTCAAAACAAATGCAAAACTAGTTTCACCTCTCATTGCTCATGCAAATACAGAAGCTGGAGGATGTTTGTGTATATTGTTTATTTGTTATTGTGTTATTTCCCAATCCACAAATATTTAGCCTAATGGCTAACAGGAGCAACTTATGTTAGCACTAACTTGGTTTGTAGTAAAGCACAAGTGGAATCAAGTAACAGATGCATATTTTCAGTAATTACCAAATAACCTTACACTTTTCACTAATTTGACATTTGTCTCTTAAAATGAAAGAATTTTTAACATGTTGCTCTGGAAGCTCACAAAAAGCAACAATTAGGTCTAGGATGTAGTGGAAAACTTTATGGAAATTAGCTAAAATATATCATTGTTTGCACAATTGGATCTGTTTGCATCACCCAACATGACTGTTTGATATCTTTACATTGACTTTTTATGTGTGAAAAATCCATATGAAATTCAATGTGAACTATTTGGTCTGAACACAACTTCCTGAATGAACTAGTCAAAATTAAATATATGTTACTCAAATGGTAAAGTTACAATACATTTGCTTATTTCTAGAGAGATTGCTCACCTGAGTGTTGCGATCTGTGAGGTGGACCTGCAGGTGGCTGAAGCCCTGTGCGCTGCTGGGGGATATAAGCAGTACAGTGCAGGTGCTGAGGTGGAACTCTGGGGAGGTGTCCGCACTCCTCAAGAAGTCCTCGGTTCGCAGCTCCTCCACCCGCTTCAACCGCCCGCTGGCCAGCTCAATCAGAGATCCCTTGGTGAAGTGAGGTAGGAGCGCAGGGGGAGATGGGTGAAGGGCAGGTGGTGAGGTGTGAGAGTGGGAAGGAGACAACTCTCCTCCTCTGTCTCTGTCTCTTTCTCTGTCCCGTCTCCTTTCTTGCTCCCTATCTCTTTCTTGGTCTTTGTCGTGTTGTAGGTGCTTCTCTTTGTCTTTGTCCTTGCTTCGCTCCCGGTCTCTTTCAAGGACTTTTTCCCTGTCTCTTTCTTGGTCTCTCTCCCTGTCTTTTTCTCTTTGTGACCTATCATGGCTGTTCGGTAGACCCAGAGGCGAGTGTGGTGAGTGCCTTAGAATGTTCTGCCTGGGACCTGGTTCCCTGTGCAGGTTGTACAGAGGTGTTCCTGAGGGGCTGTAGAGTGGGTAGGTCTGGGCCTGAGGGGTAGGATGGTATAATCCTAAAGAGTAATAGATCTGGGCCTCAGCTGCTGGGGCGCCCAAAGGGTCCAACAGTTCCCCTCTACCTGCCCTAGGATCTGGTCCAAGAGGATGGGAACTGGGGGAGAGTAAATTGGAGCTGGTCTTAACTATTCCATGTGGATGTCTGTCCTGCAGTGAGGAATGTGGCTCAGGTCCTTCTTGAGCTTGAGAGTCTGACAAAAATGCCCCTCCAGACTGGACACGAGATGTTAAATTCTCTTGCTGTCTCCGTCCACCGTTGGCGTGCGTGCTGTGTGAACTGATGTCCAGCCTGGCACTGCTGCTATCATTCCCATATTCACCTGTGAGCAGAGGCCTGGAGGTTGTGGCAGTCCTGCTGCCCGGACCATCCAGCCCATTGGGCCTCTTGCTCAGGTATCTGTTTCTGGCTTCGACTAAGCTTGGCTCTTGAGGATAGAAGGAGTGGGGGCTAAATAAGTACGATGGGGAGAAGAGAGAGGAGCTGTAATCTCGACGGCCACTGTTGATGTAGGACCACATCTCTCTAGAGTCGGCCGGGAAAGGAGTCTTAAATGAGGAAGCAGATGAGGAAGAGGGGGAGGGTGGCAGAGAGAGATGCCCCTCTCCTCTATGCCACCTGGAGTGGTGGGGTAGGGGTGAGGAGAGAGGATCATCTCTCCAGGCAGGAGACCCAGAGCCCCTCCTCTCGCCCACCTGCCCAGGGAAAAGGGGAAGAGAGACCGAGGGGGAGTAGCTCAGGTGCCATGGCAAAGGGAGGGGAAGGCCTGGTGCTGGAGCAGGCAGGGGCGGAGGGGTGTGCAGGAGATGGGGGTTTGGATTAGTCAGAGCTCTGTCCCTGTCGCTGGCCTCTCTGCTACCCTCCCCTCTCCCAGCGCTAGACCTAATCCTGAGCGGCACAGGGGGTTTGAACTCGTCCAGGGGGACGTGAAGTTCTACCGATCCTTGCCGAGACTCCCTCTTCTTAGGAGGGAGGCACTCTTTGCCGCGATCAGGACTGGGATTCATGGATGGGCTCCAGCGGCAGTGGGGGCCCCCTGTGTGTGGGTGTAGGCTAGGTCACATGGGCCTCACGGGAGAATGACAGGCGCCGACAGAAGGGAGGGCTGTTACACAGCATCACTGTCAGATCACTGTAGGTTCTTTTGTACTGAAGCACCGCTCACCTGGAAGGAACATAAAAGAACACAAACAGAGAAGAGATAAGGTGGGGTAAAAGGAGGGAACAAACACAACTAAGATTAAGTGTGAACATAGAGAACGGACTGTCTGTCAGGTCTTGGCTTCAGTTGTAGTTGATAAGATTCAACTGTCAGTCTGAGTGAAATGCAAACAAACATTCTGTTGCTTTAGACAGATGGAGAGAAATAGGCCAGTGAGTCCGTCATCAGGACAACTCAGCCCTGGGAAGGTTAGAAACTCTTAGCTTTCTGATAGCTGTTGCTAATTAGTCATTACCTGTGTGCACTGCGGTGGGACTGAAACTACCCAACTTACTCGATTCATTCAAACACATTACTCCCACGTGTGGGCTAAAAATACATTTTGCAGCCAATGAAGTTCAGAGGTAGTGCAGTATTTGTGTGTAAAAACACACACACACAGAGCACTCACAGCAGGAGAGTTTTCATCTCTGACTCTTGGGGATGATTGGAATATGTAGATATGTTTTTGCACCACTTTTATGAACCTCCCCCTCAACACCCCCGGGTGTTCTTTATATTCCATATAAGCTTACTACTAGCACCCCCACCCCTTCTCTTTCAGACATACACACGGACCGCAGCAGAGACACACAAATACTCCCTCAGGCGGCTGTACTTACTCCCCCAGTGATAGGCAAAGCTGGTCACCACCCACCCAAAAGCTGACAGAAACACTGTTGATATTACCACCAGTTGTGGTGTATACAGGATATGTGTCTTTGCATATTAATTATTTGTCACAGCAGGGGTGTGGGGAAATGTGTTTATGTGTGCATGCATATAAACCACGTCTGTGTATGTGAAATGATTTTTTTTCCTGAGAGAATGTGTAAATGTGTTTATTTGTTTAGATCTTTGTGTGCATGTGTGTTTGTGTTCGAGTCCTCGAATGTGTCAGAGATTTTGCAGCCTTGTTTCATTCAGTGAGAAGTGCGGGGGAGCTCTACTAATTCTTCAACGTTTTAACGTCTCCAAACATTTTAAATGAGCTCTTTTGAAGTGATGGCTGCCACGCTGCCAGCCCAGCTGTTCCCTCCACCACCATCATCATCACCACCACCACTGCTCCCGCCGCCGCCACAACACCACACACAGTACCACGCTGCCACTCAGCCCCGCTCTCACCCGCAAGTCTGTCTCAACAGCTCACCAACTCCCTGCCGTCTCACCATCCGCCACACTGTCACCATGGCAACTGTGTCCACACACACACATCCAGTCGGTTAGAGAGGTTAGATGGGGATACTCCACGGAGAGGCGGGTAAACTGTTGCTCATCAAGTGACTTGGTCCAAAAACAGAATAAGTGTTAGGAGTGGAGCAAGCTGTTTGTGCATCTGAGTGGAAAACTGAAAACCGGGCTGTGAGAGGAGGGGCAATCATTGTCCCAGACACCTAGAGGAGAGACGGAAGGCAGAGCAAGATGGGAAATGTTTATGTTGAAGTTTGATTGCAACACTGAAAATGTTGAATAGGTGAATTCTCATGTAAGTGATTATCACTGGATCAATAAACATAAAAAAAGCTGGAGTTCTAATTTTTTATTATATTACCCCAGGAATATGAATTATTAAAATATTTATGATGATTCCTTAATTCATGGCACCTTTATCGACTGAATAAATACAGTATGACAACCAGGTAACGTATGACAAATATGATGCATTGATACATGTGCACCTGAGCAGTGAATGGACTAAATGGAAAAGAGAGAATTTATTTAGATTATTTTACCCTTTTTCAAAGAAGAATTTTGTGTAATATATATATAAAAATGACAAATTGACTTTAAAAATGAAAAGGTTTTCTCATAATACATTTATCCAGTTATATCAAAGGTGTGAATTTTTACCATTTGTCTATTTTCCCTACATATTTATTTATTATTTAGACCTCGTCCAGAGCGTTGTTTGATTAGAAAAAAAAGTGGGTTCATTTTTTGTCCTCAAATGACTCTTCTACAAGTCAGTATGAAAAAGGTTGTCCAAATAGACCTGTTATAAACTTGCCAAAAAAGTACAAGAAAACAAAGAACCCAATTGTGCATGTGGAGGAGTTTGCAGAGAGATGTCTTCTAACAGAATACTCCTACACTATGCAGACATGCACACAGAGCTGGAGTTTAGCTGGAGATACTGTCTTTGTAGCATTTAAATACATAGATCACAGGCACTTAGATGTGACACATTTCTTCCACTGAAATTCTCCTCAAAACTTTTGATTAGCAATGTAAACATACATTTATTTGCAACAGTTTTAATGTTAAAAAAAAAAAAAAGAAAAGAAAAAAATAAGCAAAAGCTGTTCTTTATGTAAAGTGCAAATTATGTCGACACACTCTGAAAATGGTCAGATTTGACAGCCTCTACCTCATCCCGCCTTTTCTCTTCATGCATTTCTCAGGAGAACTTTTGAATTTACCGCAAGAGTTATGAACGCAAACCGCAGAAAAACAGAACTGCACAACATAAGCCGATAGTTTTTCTCATTTTGTAATGTAAGGAATACCAACTGAACAGTACAGAAGTGGTAAATTCAACCAAAGAGGAGACAGCATCAGCTTGTATCGAGCCTCGTGTTTTAGAAGAGCAGTCAGCGACAGTTGGAGTAGTCAGACAGGTTGATAAGAGTTGGTAGTTGTTGTGATGTGATGTGAGACTGACCTTAGTGCGGGCTGAGCAGACGTCCCAGTGTTGGCAGTCATTCATATTCCAGTCCTCCCAGAGGGTCAACCCACTCCTCAGCTTCTTACTTGCTACACTGCTCCTCCACAGCACCAGTGCTTGTTACAACACCCGCAGAAATCATCAGCCTCCAGCTACACACTGCCTCTGATCTCTGTACGCATGAAATAACACCAGCGAGCCCACCAAACTGAGGGAAAGAACTGAAAGCCTGCTATCCGTCTCTGTGTCTGTTGTGTGTGTGAGTATGTGTGTGTTTGTCAAGAGTGTGTGTGCTTGTGTGTGCAAAGGGCTGAGGAAATGAGTAATATCTAGCAGTGAGAAACATGTCTGCTATGCACAGCCACACAGGCAGACCAGTTGCTGCTGCCGCCCACTTGCTTTAATCACTGTGAGGGATACAAACATGCATCTACACACACACACGCAGATATGTGTGTGTGTGTATATAAATATATATATACACATATATGTATAGCACATACAGTCTGTGCATTGTGCAGTATGTGTCAACCGTTTCCTTTGTAGTTTGATGGTTCTGTTTCCTACTGAAGTTTCTCCAGACAAATAAGTTTATCAGTTGAATATAGAAATCTATTATCAATGGACCAATCAATCATCAAGGCAAGCATTAGTCTCTCTTACTTGTGTACTTCTTCAGAAGACATGTCAGCACATAAAAGAGAGGGAAGGATGGAGGGGAGGCAGAGAGACAGTTGATGAGAGTCAGGGAGGGACGTGGTAGGAGGCTCATCCTACACACACTCTCAGACTTAGGCTTCTGCTGCTGCCGCTGACTCAAACCTAAACCTCACATCCATCACGCAAACACACACTTGCTAAACTTGTGCTTTATTGTTTATCTCCAGTTCTCATCTGAATTTGTGTCCTTTGTTCTCATCAAAGCTCTTTGTGACGGACCTGCTTGTTAGAAGTGCTTTTATGAATAAATTTGATTTGACTTCATGTATGGACACACACGGATTGAAACACACGCACGGACTCATACGCTAACAGAAGCACCGCAGGAGAGCTCTGAATGATTTGCTTCAGTGATTCAGTCAGTACAAGTGAAGTGTGTTGGTATGGCGGGTATGGCTTATTAGGGCTGAATTGGTGAGAGCAGTACAGTTCATTCACAGCAAGAAATCAGAAACCTGCCAGTATAGAAACCTTTTACAAGATGCTAAACTGGCTCAAGGTTGAAAATGCAATGTTATGCAAATAACCCCATCTCTTCTCCATCAAAGACAGGGCCACACATCAATGCAAACAAGCTTAGGCTAATTATCGCTGCTGAAATGCAATATACAAGTGTAAACATAAACTGAAGAACGAGGGGAAATTGGAATTTAATGAAGCAATCACATCAATATTCCTGTTTCATTGTAAAAGCAATATGTACTGCATGTTCTTTCACCACTCCAAGAGCAGCTCTTTAACCTCCCAAACGCAGAGAAAATGCAGAAAATGCAGCCACTGAAGGTAAATTAGAGGTTAACCTTGTCTAACTTCTCAACCTCAATAAAATGGAAAGCTAATCAGACGGGAGATGTGTTCAGACACATCAGTTTGAAGGCCACACTCTAACAGTCTCACAGTGAGGCAACAATTGCCAGCAAGAAAGTCTCCTCTGATATTTAGGAGAAGATCAGTTTTATTTTTCCAAGTGAATGGTTTTTGATGATGATGTGCACTGAGTTTGTGTGGGCCCAAGTGCTGTCTGCTCTGGCATTTGTTGCATTTGTGTGGGTTCATTACAAGCATTGCAATTATTGCAGATTAAAGAAAAAATACTTTTGGGTTGTTTTTTGTTTTGTTTTGTTTTTTCTTATTAAACAACAGTGTGATAATATGCCTTAATTGTTACATGGATTTTTATTTCTAGAATAGCAATTTTGGCTCTAAATATATGTATTTATAAAAACTTGAAATGAAAAAAGCTCATTAGTTTTTAATTGCTTCAATTTATATGAAATAAAAAGAACCAACAAGTTCAAGATATTCAAATTATTACTTGCTAGTTATTTTATTGATGACATGTAATATATAGGAAATGATTCATTTAGTTTTAATTAGTTTTAATACTTATCTTCAAAAATCTTAACACCTTTTCACCATAAAGGTGGCCATAAACGTTTCTTCAAATTGTGTTTTTTGATTTAATATTTCTCTAATTATATTAGACAAAGAAACCCTGACATAAGATTAGCAATTTGAATTAAATTTCCCAACATACTTATACAATAAATTGCCCAGTACAGATCATGCATAATTGTGAATCATTAGAACTTAGATTTAGCTAATTAGTAAGAAATCATACTTTTATTGTTTTCATGTGAAAGTAAAGTGAAAGAAAACAAATTAAAATACATATTAAGTAATTAAATACATCTCTCCAGCTCTGACTCTTATGCCCTGCAGTCAACATGTGGATAGAGAGAAGAGATTAGACATAATTTTACATAAATCATGACATGATCAAGGCAATGTTTAGTAAAATTAGACACAGCCTGATCATAGTGAAAGAGAAGGAAACAAAGCAAGTACCGGGTTCATCAAAGGGTATTTACTACAATATGGAGCTATAGAAATGACTGTTGTGCTCTACTTATGTATGCACACTTTGATATTTAGCATATTCAACACACAGACAAATGCACAGTGGAGTCTCGCTGTGCTGTCAGTCATCTACGGCACCACTGAGGCATTTGGCGTACGCTTTCCTTCATCTAATGCATGCTGTTTCTGTCTGTCTTTCATTCTCAGACTTTGCACTACTTAATCTGTCCCTCAGTCACAAAAACACACAGAGATTCACACACACATTCACAGGGTCAGGCATAAACAGCAAAGGTCAGATGAGTCACACTGCACAGAAGAAATGATGGCAGTAGAAGAATGAAGTAGCAACAGGGGTCAAAGACTTCCACAGGTGAGCCTTGAGAGAGCAGTTGAGCTCAGAATGAAACCTCTATTTTAGCTCCTGGTCCCTTTTTTTTAAATCAAAACGGCACTTTACTTTGTTTTTTTTCCCCCCCTTATGCGTAACCTCGTATCGGGTGTCTGATCACGTTTCAGGCTGAGTGGGGGTGCTATGATGGACGTCTGATGCAGCAGAAATTTGTTGCTGAATGTAACAGATCTGAACAGAGAGAAGAGTAGCAGAGAGGGGAGGGCATTGGGTAGATAAAGGGCACGATAGATAGATAGATAGATAGATAGATAGATAGATAGATAGATAGATAGATAGATAGATAGATAGATAGATAG
>JAPTYQ010000028.1:12715346-12731226 GCA_029814465.1 Ostorhinchus cyanosoma | reverse complement strand
TGCACAATTAGGTTTAGGTGCACTTTTCGGGGTAGGATTAATGTTAGGTGTTATGGATATGTAAACCAGAGATCTTGGTGTAAATTAACACGCGAAAGGATGAAAATGCGAATGTATAGCGCGACGAATGCCAGAAGAACCGACGCGACATACAATGTGATTTCATGAGATCAGTCTGATGATACAAATGAGTGTAAAGAATGAGTTTTATTCATATACTTGATTCAGTGTGTGATACAGTCTGCGGATACATAGTGTTGATTGGTTGGTGGTTTGCCAGTCGTAAATCTGTTCCTTGTGCGTGACTTTGGAGTAGCAACACTGTATGCGACTCCTTAAACTTAAAATACCTTAAACTTAAAATACCAACAAGAAAACCCCTGCAAAAAACATGTGAACATGAGTAGACCACATTGAAAACTGTCTTCACTTTCATGCAGAAGCTTAGATTCAAGTATAGCATGAACTGTTTTCTGCACGTCATCCCTCATTCAATCAATCAAATTTTATTTATATAGCAAATCATAACAAAAGTTAACTCATGACACTTTACATACAGAGCTGGGACTCTCATGTTAATCTCAATCCCTCCATCTCCTTTCATTTTCCTCATCTACCACAACAAAAACTATCAAAATAAAGCACAGCAGTTACGTAAAAGTAGTTAACAGATAATCCCTGCTGTGAGTAAAGTATTAGAAGTTGGAGTGATTTTAAAGCTCTTGTGGCACCTTTAAACCCGAGTTAACTATTCAACCATTAAATCCCCATGATTCCCAGTATAAAACAGAGAAGCTTAGGACCAGTAATGTATTAGACAGCAGAGTAGTATCCTCAGAAAAGGTGTGGTGTGAGTGGAAACAGACACGACAGCATTTTGCTTAAGAGATTTTTGGCTTCTTACAATAGCGTGACAAAACAAACACTCTCGAGGTGACCTGAGGCGAAATTAACAGGGAGGAGCTCGCAATTTAAAATTTTTTTTTCATTGCTGCCAAATGTTCCGAGAACTTCAGTGTCCTCATAACAGCTATGCCAATGTCAAACCAAATTTTCATTCCCACATTATAAGACAGACTCACTAGCAAAGCCGGTTTCCTCAACCAGCACCCACCTTTGTTTTGCAGAGGAAATCTATTGGTTTTATTTTCATTACGTTAACAATTCAGAACCGTTTTTGTGAAAGTATTTATGTTTTTCTATCAGGGCAATGTAGTGGAAACATAAAGTAATCAACCCAATGGGCTAAACTGATAAAACATACCAAAGATCAGAGCCAAATGATAGATATTTGTCACAACACAAGGAAACCTCAAACCACAAAATGAAGCTTTTCGGAAGAACATAAATGTGCTTTTCCATTCAGTTAAGATGATGGACTGGTATGTGTTTTTTTTTTTTTTTATACAGCTGACACATTGAAAACTTTTTAAGGACATGCAGTACAAGCAATCTACATTCTTCACACGTGACTATATCCAAAACATTTGTATCTGTAATCATTTGTCTGCACAGGAAGAAGACAAAAGGATCTTTCTACAAATCATTACGCGGTGAAGTGACAGCAGATATGAATATTTTTTTTTAGTGATACACTGTAAAAAATAAAGTTGCTATTTGTTTGGTTGACAGACAGATCTTCATAGTTCGAACAAAAAAAAAAAAAAAAACCTTTCCGCCATGAAAAGCATTTGTTTTTACATCAGAACCAACATAATATTTGATTTAATGTCACAACATAGATTTATTAATAGACTGAATTTGCAAATGGTCATTGGCAGAGGGTTACGGAATTGGACGGCTACCGCACGTGTGCAGAACAGCCAAGGAAAATTTCTTACATGTGGCTCAGGAGGTTGGAACAGGTTGTCCCCTTATCTGGAAGGTTGATGGTTCAAATCCAGCTCTGCTCTAGTCAAAGTTTTAGCAGGACATACTATGTATCATTGGGACAACAGAATAATTTAACTTGATACCATAAACTGCAACCTCGCTGAGAAACCAGAAGGTTGCTTTAAAACTTTAAATAATCTCAACATTTTCTTTTTTACAGTGTGGTAGAGATGAGGATATTTGTTTGCGTTGTTTGACTGCTTTGCCTGTTAAATGTTTTAAATTCTTGGAAGTAGACAAAGTCATACTAACAGGTAATCAGTCATAACATTATGACAGCTGACTGGAGAAGTGGTGTTATTATTGATAATTTTATTACACTGAGACCTTTGACTGGGTTGGATATACATATTAGGCAACAAGTAAACATTTAGTCCTCAATGCTGATGTGTTAGAAGCAGCAAAATGACCAACATAAGGAAGTGAGCGGCTTAGACCAGGTCCGGTGGTGATTGGGTCAGAGCGTCTCCACAACTGCAGGTCTTGTTGGATGTTCCTGGTCTGAGGTGGTTAGTATAAACCAAAAATGGAATAAAAAAAAAATATCCACATCTGAGGACAATTCATCCTGTGGGAGGTGATGGATAAAGACATCAGATCCATGGAGCATCACCGCTCTATTTCCAGGAGTTCAGGGATCTGCTGATGTTTTGGTCCCTTTATCACTGCATACCTTCACATCTGGAGGATTCTAGAACGCAGGTCAGAGCTGTTTTTGTGGAAGAAAGGTGAACCTACAGAATATTAAACAGGTGGGAATAATGTTCTGCTCCCATAGATGTTTGATTGATTGAGTTCTGGTTGTTGTTCTTCAGATTCTTCAACATTTTACAGTGAGAATGAACATGTTCTGACCATCAAAACTTCTACCTTCAGACTTCCTCAGATCCCTGCTCACGTCCATTCTGCTGGTTCTAACACATAAACTTTGAGCTCTACATGTTCACTTAGTGCCTACTATATCCCACCCAGGATACAAACAAGCTTCTCTGAGGCGGTGTTTAAAGCAGGTGCTGTAAAAATGAAAACATGTCATTACTGCATGTTTTCCAGTGGAATGTGGTGGGTGTGTTGCATGGACGTTTTACTGTGGAAGACCACTGACCACTAACTTATTAACTGTTGTCTAAAAGTGATAGACAACATATTATTGATTCCAAGCTGTGTACTTTTTTTTTTTTTTTAATCTAAATTCACCTCATGATGACTTTTGTAGTTTTTTTTTTATTGCGTGGCCCCAAATTTATTAGTCACTTAAGAATAAGAAAAATAAGCAACAGATTACAAATTTTATTTTTTCAAACCAATTGTGAACAACAGATAAAGTCAAGTGTGCTATCACTAAATGAAAAGAAAAAAAAAACTCCAATGTGAAAAGTCATATCGAAACTGTATCAGGGATTGGTAGAAAAATTGGTAGAAAAACTTCAACTCTGTATATTAGAGATAAATGGAGTAAAGAACTGTTGGTAGAATTAAGTGATGGCGTTTGAAATATGTGAAATTCAAGAAACTATATCTAATTCCAGAAATTGGAAAATATTTTGTTGTAAAAACATGAGATTTTTTTGTGACACCAATGATCAGAAAGGCTTCACTATTATTCCCTCAGTCCTGTTGGAGGCTGTGTGCGGAACAGGATGTACAAAATTATCCCAATATTGGAATAACACCAGCAAAGAAAAAAAAAATTGGGATGCAAAGTACCGAGGACATGTTCTGTGCTATACATAGGTCATTTAACAGGAAAAAACACACCAAGTAAGGATGAATACTTGATTAAAATCCTCTTGGTAGCATCTAAAAAAAGCCCTCACATGTAAATGGTGTAAAGAGGAACCCCCCTAACCATAAATAACTGGAGACACTGTGGAAGAAATTCACAACCTGGAGAGATTTAAGTATAGATCGACGGAAAAAAAAAAAGGACAATATACAGGACGACAACTGACGCTATGTTCTGAATGTTTGTGTTGTATTATTTCAAAATGTAACAATAAAATTTAAGTAAAAAAACAAAAAAAATCCAATGTGCTAAACTGATAAAGCACAACAAAGATCAGATCAGAATAAGACATTTGCAAAACACAAGAAAACCTCAAACCATAAAATGAGGACTGTAAATACGCTCTTATGTTCAGTTAAGATGATGGATGGTATTTTTTTTTTATTATTTAATTTTTTTTTCCTACAGATATATTCCAAATTACCACCGTTTTTTAAGCACATGTAGTAAAATCAATCCACGCTCTTCACATATGACTTTATCTGATCTGTAAACCTTTATCTGCACAGAAAGAAAAAAAAAGGCTCTGTCTACAAATTGTTGGGATATGGAAGCAGGTATCTATTTAGTAGAGATATTAATGAAAGCAAAACAAAGCCAGAATACTGTATTTGTATTTGTTGGACTGCTTTGCGGTGTTAAATATTTTACATTCTTGGAAACAGACAAACTGACAGACTAACCAGTGTATGTCTTAACTCTGACATTCCACCAATAAGCTTCTCTGAGTTCCAGCAGGTGTAGTAACAAACAAAAACATGTCCTTACACTTTCCGGCGGAATGCGGTGGGTGACTTTCGTGACCAATTTTTCTGTTGAAGACTATTAGTATGCCTGATGTGATGACTAATTTACCAGTAATTGTTTTTTTAATGTGATAAACAACATATTAGTGATTCCAGAATGTGTGTTAGTTTTCTATTTTTGACCTCCTGATGAATTTTTTTTAATGATGTAGTATTTTTTTTAATGCATGAGGTCAGTGAAGAATAAAAGAAATAAACAAAGAAAATAAAATATAAATTGCATTTCCCCCCCAATAAGTGTAAGGTGAGACATTTTAAATTCTTACTTCTGATTGGATGGATTTTCTGTTTGATTTAAGTTCGATGCTGATTCATGAAACATCTTTTTGTGGGTGTGATCTCCCAGGAGACTTTTTTTTTTTTTTTTAAACCAATGACTACAGAGCTCTTGTAGTATATGTATGCTTTAAACATGACAGTTAATATCCCCTCTGGCATATGCCATAAATAGTTACCCACGCTTTAAGATAATATACAGTATGTGATGAAATCATTTGATTCTGTCAGTTTACGTGAGTGAAGTTTGCTGAATTGTCCTCTTTGCTCTTTCTCGAACACTTACTGCGTTTATACATTTGAAACATGTTTGTACTGGAGGTAGGCCAGACATAAATATCCCATGGTAACCTGATCTATAGAGCTGGAGGGGTGTACACCTGAGCCATGTCAGGTTTCTCAGCACATCCAGAGCGAGAGGTAAAAGCTGGTGCTACTCTCCTATAAAAACACTTTCACGGAAAAATCTATGTAGAAGCAAATACACTATTAAACACAAATACAGTAAAGAACATCTCCAACTGCCCATGTCCTGCACAGAAGTCAAAGGTACAAACTTTTTAACATATCACATACACACAAATACGCTCCTGAACAAACAGTTCTTTGTTCATGCATCAGCCAACCTACTTCCTGCAGGCATTGTGGGTTGTCTTCTGTTCACTCTTTTTCAGGTTGTGTTTGACTCCTTTGGTGCACTCCCACAGAGGAGCTCACACTGACTTGGCAAAATGAGGACTCCTGCACTGCTTCTGCTGGTAGGCATGGAATAAATGAATAAATGACACTAACACTAAAGGATTTAACTCTTTAAAACGAAAGCATTAATTAAGAAAGAGTTGATAGCTTTGTTGCCTTTTTACTATGTTGTACTTGTTTTGATGGCGATGCTTGTGATTAGAACGTATTTTCTGCTGATTTTACTATTTAAATATTCTCTAAGCGACGGTACAGGCGTAGTCGAGCGAGTTCGGTACATTTATTTACGGAAAGGCTAGATGTAACATGAGCGTTTTAGAATTCAGAGCTTCACCACAGCCATTATCAGAAGCTTAACCATGGTGCGAATTTATATCAGCAGGTTAGTCTTGTTTCTTGAAAGTCAACCAATCATCTGGGTATTAAATGCTGATTTGGGCCTTAAATGACTTCCTGCTGTGCTCGGACTCGATCCAGTACAAGGTTGTTTTTCAGTTGGAATATAATGTTTTGTGTAGATAGATATATTGGTTTGTTTTTCATGAGGGGGAAAAAAACAGCTCTAGTGATATACGCTGTTGCACGTAAAGTTGGAATCATTTTGTTTTCAGACATTTTGGGGTTTTTTTCCCTTATTTATACACATTATTAATTACCTTTGACCAGTTGTAATGATTACATAATGAGTTACACTTTATCGAGAATAAATCACATTGTCAGAGTAATTTCATGTGAAGAGATAAAAAAAAAAAGATTTTATTCTAAGTTTATGGGTAACAGTGTACCTTATATACATGTAGGATACAGATATGTGTTTTTTTTAATATATATATTTATCATCATTTAACTTAAAGGTGCTCATGCATGCTGAAATCTGTTTTTCAAAAGATAGGTTTTGTGATTAATTTGCCACAAGTGTTTTTTTTTTTCTGTTTTTGTTTTTTTTCCTGCAACCTTCACATTTGGACAACGTGGTTTGAAGTTATTTTCATGGTTACGACACATCCTAGCGTTTTTAACAACATTATGTCACTAGCTATTTTGAATGAATGATCAGATAAAAAGTCAGAGGAAACAGAAAATGATCACAGTGGCTGATAAAAAAATGACTTCAGCAGGAAACCACTTCAACATTTTGAGATCAATTCTCCGTTAGAAACCAACCGCATAAATTAATCAGAGCGAGAAACTAATTTTTAAGATTAGACTTAGATGTTTTTTGTTTTTTTTTTTTTTTTAGGTTAGACGCTGAAACAGAGTAAGAATCACACTGTATGTACAAGTTAAATTAAAAATGATATATTCTTAGAGGGGAAAGGACACTTATTGGACCTTGTGAATCGACTTTACTGAAAAAGAACGAGAGAAAAATAAGACTTCACATTGTTCCAACAATTAAAATACTCCAGTAACAGTCTCTTTCAGGGTGGTGACAATAGAAGATTGACAGATGACAAACCTACAAAAAAACCTGTGTTTGTCTACTGCCACTCAGATAAGTGTTAGCTTTTGTCCTGAAAGTTAAATCCGTTCAAATATTCAGACAAGGAATGTAAAGTAAGAAAATGTACAGTAGTTACGTGGGGGAAAAAAAAAAAACAACACACAAATATATAGTGAATTCTTTGGGCTTACTTTTGTCTTCCAGTTGTGGGACCTGCAGGTATTTACTGAACAAACAAAAAATATAAGCTATAGTAATTTTAATGGAGGAATGCATGTCTTCATTATAATGCATTTTTGGTTGTTTAGGTTATGCAGATTTTCTTTGAATGATCCTGTTTTTTTTTTTTGTTTGTTTACCATTTATTTTTAAGACGCAAGGTTTTTTTTTCCTCGGTTGTTGTCCTTTCCAGCCACAGTTTAGACACGAATAGATGAATTTATCAGTATTTTCTATGGAGCGTGACCGTATCTTTTTCATACTAGCGGTTCAACACTAGGGCTTACTCTACTTCTCATCCAATACATGTTGGGATTTACTTCAACCAGCCTATAATCCAGAGGGTGTAGGTTATAGATTTTAGACATAGAAATCAATATTTGATACCTCAGGAGAAAGTGCAATTGGAAAGTGATGGGAAAAGCGGTAAGACGTGCTTCTCATATATGTTAGAGTTAATGACATGCTCTTTAAAGTTCTCTGGGAACCTGTATTACTTGCCAATTTTCCTTTTATTGTAGGTTGCATTGACAGCCTTGGCAGAACATCATGACGACAAATACAGCAGACTTGCGAAACGGGTAAGCGTTTCATGTTTAGAATTGCAAACTTATGACACAGTGTTATGCCTCAGAGGAAAAAAAGTATTAATCATATACTTAATATCAATTCTTGGTTCATTAGGAGGTTTTAATACGCTCCAAAAGAAGGTGGGTTTTGTCAACTATTGAAGTTGTGGAAGAAGACCCGGGTCCGTTCCCTAAACAGATATCACAGGTGAAGATGTTATTTTGTGGGTGTAACACTGGTGAATATGGCGACATCATCATCAAAGTATCATTCGTTGTGACATGGCTGCTGAATTGTGTCCACACTAGATGTATAATGACAAGTTTGAGGAGGGGAAAGGTCACAAATTTTCTATAAGTGGACATGGAGTGGACGAGGAACCCAAAGGAGTGTTCAGCATCGATGCAAACAACGGAAAAGTCTTTGCTCACAAGGCCATCGACAGAGAGATATTGGATAAATTCCATGTAAGCTTTCCATATTAGACATTATTGGTTTCTGTTGTTTTTTCTATTACAATGACTTAAAGAACTAATTTTACCTGCAGATCAAGTTTGATGTTTTGGACAAAGACTCAGGATCAAGATTAGATAAGGAATTGGCATTTGATGTGGAAATAAAGGACATAAATGACAATGCACCTCAATTTGATCGACGTCTAATGAGAGCACAGGTGAAAGAAAGTAGTCCAGAAGGTCGGTATACAAAACTCCAGATTATCCGGAACAAACTGTTTCATGCTTCTCTGTAACACATTCACACTTTTTTTTTTTCCATCTGCTTGAAGGTTACTTGCCGGTGCAGCTACGAGCGGCGGACAGGGATCAAGACAACACCCCCAACTCCACAGTCACCATCAGTGTGAAGTCACAAGAGCCTAACGAGCCCAAGTTCGTCATAGAACAGTTTGATGAAAGAAACGCACAACTAAAATTCTCAGGATGCTTTAACTATGACGTAAGATTTAATCGTGTACTGTGTAATGACTTGTTATTGTTAGTTAAAAGTAGTCATTCCATACCTTACAATATTACTGTCTGTATTACTTTTGAGTTACATACAGGCTCGCATGTGTGCAGTCGATGTAGTTGATTTTAAGGTCTGGTGGTCCTGCTATTTTCCGTTACAATTATTATTATTATTATTGTTAAAATATTACTGTAAATTGATTAGTAATGACTTACACTACTGCGCTACACCAAAAAGTAATCTGTTACTATAATGCATTACTTTTGTAAAGCGTTACTCTTAACATTATATATATGTACGCTCATTTACACACATATATACCACTCATCTGACATGCAGTTCATTCTTTATTTCAGACTGCTAAAGCGTATACCATTATGGTAGAAGCTAAAGATCAAGGACTGCCGCCCCTTTCTTCCACTGCTACCGTCCTTCTTACCATCGACGACACAAACACTCATCCACCGGTCTTCAAGCACAATTCGGTAAGGATCTTTAAAGAATGAATTATAAAAATGATGTCCTCAACTCATATATTCTGTCTTTACAGTATGCAGGTGAGGTGTTAGAAATGGCTACGAACGAAGAAGTTTTGAGAGTTGCAGTCGAGGACAAAGATAAGCCAAACACTCCTGGGTGGCTCGCCAAATACTACTTTATTTCAGGGAATGAAGATGGAAACTACAAAATCGTAACCGACCCCAAAACAAATGAAGGCATCCTCAGTGTTATCAAGGTACTCCTACACTTTTTTATTAGATATATATTTGAGGCTGTAGTTTATTTAAAAAAAAAAAAAAAAAAAAATCAGCTACACGAGATATGATTTTTATGATTTTCTTTCAGGGGAAGGATTTTGAGCGGACCACTTTCACCAATCTGCAGATCGGAGTAGAAAATGAGGAAAAATTATTTATTTGTCCTGGAAAAACTCCGGCCACACCTCCTGCTCCAAGTACAGTCAACATCACAATTAAAGTGATCGACGTCAACGATCCGCCTCATTTTGAAAAAGACACCACTGACGTTTACCAGAAGGAGGAGGAGTTACCGGGGAGGGTGCTGTTTGTTCCGACAGTTCATGATGTCGATTCGGACGTCGACAAAATCAGGTTGGTGACTTCAGCCTGTCTATACCTTATTCTTCATTAGCTTAACCATCTTACATATATATAATATTTTTGGATCAACTTAGAATCATACCAGTTGCAGAATATAGCAAAAGGAGGATAATGCATTAGAAGTGCATGCATTTAAATGTGCAATAAAGAGTCAATATGATGAATTAAATGAATAAATAAAATAAAAACCAAGTACTTAATGGTTAAGATGTTAGCAATAAACGGTACGACAGAGTACCACAAACATGCTTCATTTTACACAAGGATGCAGGGGCGGATCTACATGGGGGCAGATGGGGGCGGGGGGGCTCCTGCATCTGCCCCTCCAATTTTTATATTCTCAAAAGTAGCACCAGTACCAACAAACAAACACTCTTTAATGCATTGAATCAAGCGATCAATGAAGCAAAGGTGCTTTAAAAGGTGTTTTATTCATCATTTCTTCTCCAATTGTATTTATTTACATAGTAGAACTTTTACCTACTTTTTACTTTTATGTGGAATATTTATTTTATTTTTTTTGTGTGATTTTAGTACTTTTATGTTTTAAGAGCTTCAGTTTCGTTTAGTTTAAACAAACAATTTTGTACCATATTGAAACGTGGCATTATTTATCAGTGAGTGTTTTTGTTGCTCTTTTGTTGAATCCTGGATCCATTTATTCCCTCACAGATGTCATACCCCCCTATGCCATCCCATATAAAACCTTCCCCTGTTTCACTACCCATTATCTAACTACTAATTTGATTGTTATATGGATAAAACATTACCCCTTTTTTGTAGGAAAACCTGCAACCTGGTGCATGCAGCATCAAACTAGCATAATATATATAAAGATATTATGAATGAACATATTAATCCTTAGTTCAGATTTTAGATTATAATCCATTTTTCTATTTTACTGTAATCGGTAGTATTTGCTAAATGCTTTCCTCTCTCCCACTGATCTCTTCTACTATAATCAGATTTGAGCTGATAGATGATCCGGCTGATTGGGTCACTCTCGATCCAAAAACGGGAACAGTTACATCGACAAAGAAGATGGACCGAGAGTCACCTTTTGTTAATGAGAAAAATGTCTACAAAGTGCTTGTGGCTGCCATAGATGATGGTATAAAACAACTCTAGATTCTATAATTCACCCCAAGCATTGTAATGTGGTCAAATAAAAAAAAACATGTCGGCTACTTAACTGTTTTTTTTCCTTTTGCTTTGATTTCTAAGGTGAGCCTCCAGCTACAGGTACATGCACTGTCCTCATCCACCTCGGGGACATCAATGACCACTCACCGAAGCTGGTCAACACCACTCTGATTATGTGTGGAAACAAGAAAAACAAAGTCACGGTGGCTGTCACTGATTTAGATGCAAATCCTTTCAGTGGACCCTTTGCCTTCTCCTTGGGGGGGAAGGACAAAACCCTGAAGCAGCGATGGAAACTGGACCCTAATTTCGGTCGGTATACGTCCTCTTTAGTAAAACATTTTCTCTGGTTGAGGAGCCGTTAACACACCTCTCTTTATACCTCTGACATCAGGTGAGGAAGCCGTACTCATTAGCCTGAAGCCACTTCCTTATGGGAATTACTCGGTGCCACTGGTTGTTCAGGACCAACAGAACATGGTCGGACAGGAGACTCTTGTTGTGTTGGTGTGCAACTGTGGGAAAGGGGAGGCCTGCCTGAAAAAAGACCCGTTAACGGTGAACCTTGGGGGAGCTGCCATCGGACTCATCATGGCAGGACTCTTTTTGTTCTCGTGTGAGTATATCAGTCAAAAACAGTTGGATCTTGCTCAATAAACCCAAGTTGAGACACGTTGCTGTATAAACTCGACATCTTAAATTCAAGTGTTGATGTATTTGTTCGGAGCTTCACTAATGTTTAATTTGTATTGAAGTAGTATATTGAAGAATATCTATATTTATATTTAAATTACATTGAAGACACCCTGGAATCTTTGCTTTTTTTATGTTATTTTAATACAAAGTTAAGCATCTCATAGAACTTATTGAAGAAGTTAGTAAATATATGTTCTTAACTGAATTGTTGAATGAGGTTATTAGCATATTGAAATATAAATCTTGTTTTCTTGCAGTACTGCTGTGCATCTTCATGTGCAGGTGTGGAAAGAAATTCCAAGCTATCAGCCTGATGCAGGACGAGGGTAACCAGACCCTCATCAAATACAACCAGGAAGGAGGAAGCTCTGAGTGTAAGGTGTGTGGTGGAGTTGAGATAAAACCTTAAAACTCAATGCACATTAAAGCTTCAGTTTGCAGGGTTTTATTTATTTGAATTTTTTTCTGCATCTCTCTTAAACCTGTCACCATATAGTGACTGAACTGCAATTCCAGTGATGATCTAATTGGTCAGTCAAAGGTCTTCTTTTCAGAGAGGGAGGATATAAAGCATGTGATTGACAGCTGTAAAGGCCAATGGCTGTGAAGGATCGATTGTACAAATACATCACAGAAGCAACGCATCATACTGATGTATGGCATCAAACAGCTTTGTGTCATCTTTATATACAAAAAATAAGCTTTTGGACCCCCACCATGCATTTGTGATATATTGCATTAAGAATCAATCTGAAGTCATTGAACTGCCAAGTATTGCATCATTCCTGAACCTCACATGCTCCCTGTTCTGCTGAGGTCAAAACCGGATGTTTCAGCAAGAAACACAACCACGGCATGATCCTAAAACTGTCAAGAATTTCATTTTATTTAGTGTTATTTTTCTCGTTTACAATAAAGAACCAAAAAAAAAAAAAGAAATTTCATTTTTTTGTGTCTGTCTGATGCAGCCACACCTTTTGCAAAAAAAAAAAAAAAATCCTCAAATATTTTATAATAATATTTCAGATTTTAAGGGTCTCCAAGAACTTTTTTCACACCAGGCGTTTGTGTATTTTCAAAAGCTGCCTTCTTTCTCCCTCATTTCTTCCTACTGAAGGTTGAAACGTGACATATCATCTGCAGAAACGTAATGAAATAAAACTTAAAATAAACTTTTATTCAGCTCAGTCCACCAACTATTTTATCATAACTATCATTTTAATCATTTTCCTATGTTCTTTGTTCTGTGCCCAGGCTGAACCGGCCTTGCTACTGAGTCCAACAACCACTATGACTGTTACCGACAGTATAAAACAGTCCAACATGCAGGTACGACTGCTGATCCCCTTCAGCTTCTAAGTCATGATTCATGCACTTGACTTTTAAGTTATATAGAAATGCCTGAGGCTTAAGGTGTTTCAGTATCTGCTCAATAACAGGGTGTGTCAAAAGTGCAAAACTATTCATTACAGAAACCAAGGTGTTACTTCTAGACAATACAATATGTTAGTAAAATGTACAGCCCCTAATCCTGCGAAGAAAAACACTGACAGTAAAATCCAGTAAGTTGGTTATAAGACTTTTCTTTCCACACGAGATAATGACAGATGGACAGGTATGTGGTGTGAGACAGCGAGTATGTATGCCTGAACAGACTTGCGACATAAATTACAGGGTATTGAATATGTTATGTGACTTACAGCGACCTGAGGTGACCCGTTTTTAGTGGTAAGACATTCTGAGGAGCGCTGAGGGATTGCTATGCAGTTACTTCAAGGGTCATAGGTCACTTTAGATATTACAATGATGTCGAAGGCAGTCAAAGCCAACAAAGTACATGAAAGTAGATTTATAATTTATGAGCCATATGTTCTCAGTGTTATTTTATTTTTGCAGATTTTCAGTCAACTTGACCTAACTCCATATGTTCAATTACAAGACCAGATTTTCCTGGTTATATTTATTACAAGGCTGAATTATTATTATTATTATTATTATATTATTATTTTCTGCCCAATTAGCATGTTATGGCTCCACCATTAATGACAGAGGAAATCGACATCTACAGCAACACAATGTACTCGGTAAGTTCCGATAATGGATACAAGATCAATTTGAACTATATTTTCCAGCGCCATGAACCTGGATGCAATAATAAGTGTCTCTGCAAAGGATTATGGTTGTGATTTCATTGACTGCGTATTCTTTACAGAGGAACAATGAGCATTACATGAACAGTTTGGGGATGCAGAATCAGAGGGACAGTGTGAGGAACGGTGGATGGAACAGGGTGAGTGACTACTGCTGTGATCATTAAAAAAAAAGAAAAAAAAATGATGTTAATTGCTGTTTTTTTCCCCCCAAAAAATGAGTGTGTTGTTGTTTGGCGTCTGTGAGCTACATATTACACTTAAGAGTATGATATGAAGAAACAAAACCGAAAACTATACACTATTTTTTTTTAATACACAAGAGGGAGCCATATCCTGTTTTAAAGTTACAGTAACACTTTTTTTGTCTAGTAACAGGAGTGAGGTTTTTTTTTTTTTTTTTCATCTCAGCTGTTTAGTTTGTCTGTAATGTCTTTCTATTGTTTTTTTTTTTATCTTGTTTGAATCAAATACACTGTTGCACATAAATTTGAAAAAAATATTTTTTACATCCTCTTATGAAATTATTATGACACTGTGTTTTATTTTCGATGGACAGTGTGTAACGGGGACTCAGTGTGTCATCGTTCAACCTGGTCAAAAGTGTGTGAATAAGAGTAAAAAGAGGAATATGTCTGAAAATAGGATTATTCCAAGTTTATGGGCAACAGCGTAATACAAAAAAGAAAATATTTGGCAAGTTTATTCTTACATATATATATATTTTTTTTTTTTTTTTTGTGAGGACATAAAAAAATACAAAGGCATTAGATGCATTTTAAGAATAGTTTATGATGCTGTTGAATATATTTATAATATCTTCCTGAAACCCAGGAAAGTAAAGGTTTTGGCTTTTTTTACATTAAAAAATTGCCTTGAATGGAGAAAGTACAATGCTGCATTTTTTTCCAGATCTTTTTTTTTTTGGAATATCCTTTGCAGTCCCCTACAGAGGACAAAAATGATGGTTAAACAAAATTAAGTCTTTTTTCTGAACAACTCAAACACAAAAATTAGATTTCACTGAGTATGTACTGGTTCCAGTGCAGATCGTGACGATAAACAGAAAGTCCGATTAGGTTCACATCTCCAAATACTTAAAACCAGACAGACTAAACATGTATGTCTTCTTCACTTTCAGTACTCTTCATATCATACAAACAGGAGCACCATGCGGGTAAGTAGAGCAGGTTATTGGTTTTATGCAAATTAAAAGGTTCAGTATGGAAGATATGAGTGAATGCAGAAATAAAGTCGAATTTTCAAAACTTAATTTACCTGAAAATGAAAATCACTGCTTTTATTATCTTAAAATGGGGAACACAGTGCTCTTACCTGAACTTCTATTTTTCTCTTTTATAGCAGGTGGCATCTAGGATTCATTCATATTATTGTCTCCAATATTTGAGAATTTTACAGTTATTATTTAACAAACATGGGGTCTAATGAAGGCCTTTCACATCTCTGCTTGGTTTGGTCACTTAAGCTGTAAAAAAAAAAAAAAAAAATCAACCCAACTATTAAGATGGAAAGCAAAATTGTAACCCTGGTAGATATTTTCCACTCCCTCTGTAGAACCTCTGAGGTCTGGGAGGAGATTCAGGGTTCCTCTGACTTAAGGAACTTTTACAAGAGTCTTTTAAACAGAATGCCATTAACTTCCTCTATTCTACTGAGTTTCCAATGATAACATAGACTGCCTGAATACATTGCTTTTATCTGAACTGTACCCTATTTTATTTGCACCATGTTTTATTTGGTTTTTATTTACTTACTTTTCTTATTTTTCTTATTATTTTATCTCATATTTTAGTTCTATATGCTGTGTGTTGGTGCTCCAGATCTACTCTACTCTACTCTACTCTACTCTACTCTACTCTACTCTACTCTACTCTACTCTACTCTACTCCAAATTTTGTCTTCGGTTTAGTGGAAAAAAGTCCAATTAAATTATGAAAATGTTTAAACATACAAACTATCCTTTTACAAAAAAAATATGGATAACCTAAAATCTCTTTTTTGAAACTGTGCAACTTTAACAATATTATGCCTCAATGTATCATTTATACATGTATATTACATATCAGATCTATTTAGTAACAGACATG
>JAPTYQ010000028.1:12685296-12698325 GCA_029814465.1 Ostorhinchus cyanosoma | reverse complement strand
TCTATCTATCTATCTATCTATCTATCTATCTATCTATCTATCTATCTATCTATCTATCTATCTATCTATCTATGCTTCAAACCAACAAAAAAACATGTGAAACTCATATAAATAGACGTGCACCTGTTGTCATTTTCACATTCACTCTTTGTAAATCACCTGTAAACCACGATTCAACCGCATACGCAAAATTCTACATTGTCACACAAATTAGTACACGCAAATTAGGATCTTAGTAGATCTGGTCCAAAGATGGAAGACACTAAACAGCACGTTGGCCGTCTGGGTGGGAAATTTGAGTACAAAATCCCAAGTCGGAACAGTTGTTTTGTTGAAACTGTTGAAAGTGCATAAATATTCCCTTCTTTCTTGAGTCTGTTTGCTCATGCACAATGAAACAAGATTAATATAGATTAAAAATGAATATTTAATTGTGATTAATCAAAATTATTCCACAGCAACTCTGTGATTAATCTGATTAATCATTTGACTCGTTTGACAGCACTAATAGAACGTATCTGTGTTGATCACCTCTTCTCTCACAGCCACTGGACTACGAGCAGGGCAGTATGAGGAATGTAACTGTAACTGTAGACAACGACATCCCATATTACTCGTGCAAAGTGCTGCATCGCACCACCACCGGTCTTTGGAACGTGCAAACTGTGGGCGGCTCCTCTGTTTGGACTCCACACAAATCGTCCTCCATCCATGTGACAGTAAACGTGGAGGACGTCAACGAGCCTCCTGTCTTTGAAGAAGACTACAAGAAAGTGATAGTTGTTGAAAACGTTGCTGCCGGAAAGTATCTGGAGACATTTACGGCAACAGACTATGATTTCGAGAGTGAAAATAAAGTTGTGTAAGTCATACTGTCTACGAAAAACACAGGAAATGAACATTTGTCACAGAAAACTTGTCTTACAGTAAACATTTGTGTGTTGCAGTTATAAAAAAGGAAAGGACCCGGCTGATTGGGTGGTAGTAGATGCTGTGACCGGAAAAATAACCACAAAAACCATCCTAGACAGAGAGTCTTCATATGTGAACAACAGCATCTATGAAGTGACTATATATGCTGTAGATAACGGTATGAAAACACTGCACGACAGACAGACAGACAGACAGACAGATTATAAGAATAGAATATATGAATAAAAATAGAATGCAAGAGAAAACACACTATACATAATAAATTACAAGAATTAAAAAAGTCTATAGAAAATCAGGACAAACAGGATCAAACAGTATGTGCAATTTTTCATTAAGATTAAAATAGACACATAAAGTGCATAGTGGAAATATGTTTATACACTGGAAAAAAATCCAAATCTTACCAAGTGTATTTCTCTCATTTCTAGTCAAAATATCTTATCACACTTAAAATAAGATGTAATCACCTAAAGAATTATGTTTCTGTGAGAATATTTACTTATAAGAAAACTTACTTATGTTTAGACAATAGATCTGGAAAATCTTATTTTAAGAAATCTTACCGAGATAATTTTCACTTGTTCCATTGAATTAAGCAAAAAAAAAAAAAAAAAATCTTGAATTAAGCACAAAAAAAAAAAAATCAGCCAAAGATTTTTCAGATCTATTGTTTAAAAATAAGTTCTTATATCTGACTGAAAAGTTACTCTTTAGGTGATTACATCTTATTTTCAGTGTGATGAGATATTTGGACCAGAAATGAGAAAAATCCACTTGGTAAGTTTTAGATTTTTCCAGTATATTTGTTAGTCATGCAGGTTTTAAATCAGACCACTGAATACTAAAATGTTTCACTAGGTCGTCCACCGATGTCAGGGACGGCGACCCTCCACCTCTACATCAATGATCAGAACGACAACGCTCCTTCTCTGATGAACTCCACCATCCAAATGTGTCAGTCTGATGGACCGTCCTTATCCAACATCACAGCATTCGACCCAGACGGACCCCCCTACGGTGGTCCTTTCCTCTTTAAACTCCTGGGGGACGTTAAGGGCAAGTGGGCGGTTGAACCCGAGGAAGGTGAGTATTACTGTCACCGCCATCATGAGAGGCTTTTTTTTTTTTTTTTTTTTTTGATTCTCACTCCACTCCTTCCCTTCGTATCTGTAGGGTACTCAGTGAACCTGGTGAAGGAGCCCACAGTCCACTCAGGACACCATGAGCTGATGGTGGAAGTGTCTGACAGTCAGGGCCAGTCCTCCGTCCACAGCTTCTCAGTCACTGTTTGTAAATGTTTTGACGTGTCCAGACCAAACTGTTACGCTCGCAGAAGCGGCCTCAAAGTCGGACCACAAGCACTCGGGATAGTTTTTTTCACCCTACTACTGTTGGCAGGTAGAACGCAAGTCCTTAATATGGTGATTATTGTGAAAATATATAATACAGGCTGAATTTAAAGGTTAAAATACGATCATAAAACGTGGTTCCGGGCACAACAAACTCCGCCCCTCGAACGTATTGAAGCTTATGTTGGCATCGATCCAGGTGATGTCATCATGTCTATGCGTGTGTTGATGTCAGCATATTGATTACCTCTATATATGTGCCAAGTTTGAAGTAAATTAAAACAGAATTGATGTTTTTATAGATGTTTGAAATTTAGCCCATTATAAGTAAATGGAAGAAGAAAAAATATTTCAAAAATTTATTTTAAAAAAATTTGAACTTTGACCTAATTTTCCCAAAATGTTACCACATCGATTCAGGATCACTGGCAATTTATGAAGCCAATTTGGTATGAATTCAACTAATAGTTTTGCTGCTACAAGCATTTGAAATTTCACCCATTATAAGTAAATGGGGAAAAAACTATTTAAAAAATTCATTTAAAAAAATTTTTAACTTTAACTTATTTTTCCCAAAATGTAATGTCATCTATTTTGGGTCACTGGCAATGAATAAACCAAATTTGGAATGAATGAAATTGGAAGAAAATTTATGTTTTTGTAGATATTTGAAATTTCACCCATTATAAGTAAATGGGGAAAAAAAAGACCTTTGACCTACTTTTCCTAAAATATAACCACATCTATTCTGGGTCACTGGTCATCTATAAACTCAAGTTGGTATGAATTCAACTAATTCAACAAACAAACCAAAGCAAACCAAAATGAACAATCCTTCTTGCCTCCCCTTTGATGGGCGGAGTTATAAAAATGTATGATAAAGTATAATATTAAATTGATTAAACTGACTAATTGTGCATATTTGGATTATGATATATTTCTGATGTTAAAATAAATAACCCCATTATACATGTTCAACGCTTTTTGCTTTGATTTGCAGGTATTTTACTCCTGGTTTTTCTAATGTCATGTAAAAGACAGAAACTTCCCATTAAATATGGAGAATCTGAACAACATCTGATGAAATCTAACATGGAACATAAAGGAAATGACTGCTATGTAAGTATACTGACAACCTGTACGTCATTATACCTGCCGGCTAATACAAGCAAATAATAAGAAACATTACCTTTTTTTTTTGTTCTTTTCCTCAAGTTGACTTTAAAATATAAAAATAAATGTACATGATATACAGTGACATAATGGGGAAAAACGTTTAAATGAAAAATCTATTTTGCTGTAGGTGGTTTTGCCAAACCCAGGATTCAGCAAAAATAACCAACAAATCATAACAGCAACGAAGACAGCAGTAAGTAATCGATTATATCTGTCTGTAATAAACCTACAGACTATAAAAACCAACAATATATTCAAATATTTCTTGTCTTCTATCATCTCAACAACCTCATTCTCCAAGTTATTCAGCATATTTTTCTCAAATGTGTTTTGATTGATTGTCAGTTTGTTGTATAGTGACAAACATACTGAAGTTTTACATGTTTATTTTTCCAGTTTGGAGAATCACAAGGCCATTCAGCGACACATAACAAAACTATTATAGAAGAGAGGTCTACGCGGGAGGACGTCACTCATTGGGTATAGAATTTATCTTTTTTTTTTTAACATATATAGGCAAATGTTAAGAATTAATTTAAGCAATAGCAATCTGCAGGTAATATATTCTAATATAATAGTACTGTGCAAAAGTCAATAGGTTTAGTAAAGTTATAATGGTCACACATAGACATTATTCAGACAATATGATATTTTTATTGCATTAATTATTATTGCATTCAACACGTCAGATGTTTCTGTTTGTGATACTTCTTGTCATGGGGTCAGAGGTCACATTAAATAGTGACTTTAACCTTTAGAACCAGTTTACTTCAGTTTTTTTGTGTGTCTTTTAAAGCCGTGCACATATTCCCTGTATTTTCTTGTTATATTTGAAGAAAAGAGAATATTTATGTGCATTTTAACTCTGCAAAAACAACTAAACTAAAAGTGGACTAAGGTTTAACTGCACAATACTGTATGTATCAATGCATTCATTATGGATATTCTTATTTTTCCAGTCAATGGATGTAAAAACAAGACAAGAAATGGAAGGAAGACAAGATAATACAAGGAATGGAACTCTGAGAAGCCTGGGCCAACATCATAGAGGTTATGAAGACAGATACAATATAAAGGTACGGTAATCTGGACTGTTTTTTTATTATTTTTTCATTGTCTATGACATCTTAATTTTTACTCCACCCCCTGAAGGGGAGGCAAGGAGTATTGTTTTTGGTTTGGTTTGTTTGTTTGTTTGTTTGTTAACAGTCTAGCAGCAAAACTATTGGTTGAATTCAAACTAAATTGGGTTTACAGATTGCCAATGACCCAAAATAGATGTCATTACATTTTGGGAAAAGTAGGTTAAAGTTTCTATTTTTCATGAATTTTTTTCATCTTTTTTTTCCCCCCTATTTATTTATAATGGTTGAAATTTCAAATGCTTGTAGCAGCAAAACTATTAGTTGAATTCCTGCCAAATTGGGTTTGTAGATCGCCAGTGACATTGAATAGATCTCATTACATTTTGGGAAAAGTAGGTAAAAATTTCTATTTTTCATGAATTTTTTTAATTCTTTTTTTCCCCATTTACTTATTATGGCAGAAATTTTCATGTCTATTAAAACATACATTTTGTTTCAATTTACTTCAAACTTGCACATATATATAGAAGCAATTGATATTCTGATATCAGTACATACATAGACATGATGATATGAGCTGGATCACTGCCGGAAAAAGCGACAATATATGCAAGGGGAGGGGTTTGTTGTGCCTGGCACCACTTGTTTCTTTATATTTTGATAAAATAAATAGAATTGTATGTTTAACATTGATATTGTTTTCTTAAATGACCTTTGTCACTTCCTAGACCTGGGAACGTCACGTAAATTCTGCACATTATGACGTACTCTTCCGGGAAAAAATGCTGGGTGCTCTATCAAAGGTAATTCCAACAAAATTAAGAAAAAAAATTACAATTTAATGTGTGTCTGTGGGCTTGAAGTACACATTTTTGTCTTTGTGAAATGTTATGCTGCAGGGGCTGTACAAACTCCAGGCCCCCGGGGAGGAGCTGGGTCATTATGACCCCCGGGTGTACGCTGAGGAGGGGGTCATGGAGTCCAACTACCAGCTCGATGCTATTTCCATGCCAGACATTTCTTTTGACCCTGACTCGTACCAGGGCTTGGACGTCCAGTTCAGGACTCTGACCTCCATCTGCTTTCCTAACGCCACGTCCAAACAGGAAAATCACCTGAATCATGTAAAGACTCAAAGCAGTGAAATGAGTAGAGTCACAATTTATAGGTAAATATTTCAATATCAGTCTGTAGATCAAAGGATAAAAGGCTGTTTGTGGCCAAAGGTTTTGTCAGTGACATTTGTTTTTTGTTTTTTTTTTAAGATTTTTGTTAATGAAGAATAATTACAACAGTGTATAAAGTATAACGTGCAAACTTTCCAACATTTACAGAAGTCACTTTGCTTTTAAAATGGGCAAAAAGAAAGTAGAATTAATTCTTTACCACCTACAGTATTTCTTATATAGTAACATTAGGCCAAATTTATGGCTGATTAAAGTTATCAGTGGTTTCTCTTATCTTGCAAAGTTTTCTATTTTCTATAAAAACTCAAATACAACTGTTCTATTTTGTTGTGCTATAGTTTCTTTTAAGTATACAGCAGTGCCACACCTGAAAAACTGAATGTAAAGATTTTCTTTTTAATACTCACTGTGTGTTCTATGTCTAATATTTACCACTTCAGATGATAGTATTTGTAGGATGATTTCATTAGAATATTTATGGTAATAAAAGTTGACCAGGAGGTGCATTCACTGGAGGTCAATAATGCACTCACTGTATGAACTTTGACCAAAACTGCACTGAATTTATTGTTAAAAACCAAAAAAAACTAACGAAAAAAACTCTTACTACTACGACTACTGCCGTTAAAATGTCAGAAAACACATTTATCTCTCTTTATCTTTATACAAACTTTTAATGTTCTGGTGTTCCAATGGTTACTGCAACTGTTTTTGATTGAAACCAGACTGAGCGACAGAAGGTTTCACCCGTGAGACTGTTTTCAAGTAAAGGAGGAACAATTCTTAATGTTTCCTTTGTAGAACAATAGACGTCTACGGTGACAGACATTACACATAGATTTCAAAGCCTGACAAGAATTGCTTTCTATCCAGCACAAATTATATTCATCAAATAATAACCACAAAGGTCTATTTAGGTCAACATAACATTCTCTTCATGCTTCGGAATCTTTTTTTCAAAGACTGTATTAAATATTTTTCTCATTTTCTTCAGTTTTGAAGTGTTTTTTTTTTTATGTGTAAGGTGAAGCGACTTGCTCTATTCATGTGAACATAAAAAAAGGAGTAGGTGTATTTGGAATTAAAAGCCTTCCTTAGAAGTCTGACATGAACTGATGAGCTGGAACTCCGTGGAAGTTGCACTCACCCATGAGCCTGTTGAACCAGTTTTGTGTTTACTGCAGAGGAAACCAGCTTACCGTCGGTGCGTGTAATCAGGTGTGTCTGTTCTGGTAAATAACATCATGCCTTCCTAAACCGCATCTTCAAAACCTCCTTCTAAATGATGTGTTGTCTGTCTGATATGTGTGAACGTGTGAATAATAATCATCACTGTTTCGTATGAGAGCTGTTTTACTGTATTCTCCATATTCATCCATTTATTTTCATAATATACAGTAAGTTTATACTGACATTTCTTTACTTGTTGTGTGCATAGAACTGATGCAAAAAAGGAAATGGGTTTCAGAATCCCTCCTCTTATTCTGTAATGTTTGCAATAATACACTGTTTTTCAACCTACATGGGGTCGCCTGAAATTCAAATGAGGTCACCTGAAATTTCTAGTAATTAATAAAAAAAATAAAAATAAAAAATAAATTACTAATAAAAACAAAAAAAATCTTTCCCACCACACCGTTTTCCAAATAAAAATCGAATTCAAATAACATGCAGGGTATAATATCTGAGAGGGCATATCTGGATTGGCCGGGTCATGTGACCACATGTGTTACTGCACTTTAACCTGCCCGAACACAGTCACAGTCAGAAAACAAGATCAAACAGGGAAAGGAAAGATTTCTTCACCCACTTAAGATATCTCCGAGAGAAAATCATCTCCGTTTTAAACCTCTGAGGTCGGCAGAAATGTCTGCTGTTAAAATGGGGTCAGGAGCCAAAAAAGGTTAGGAACCACTGATGCCAGAAATGTAGACTAAATTGGTTCTGGTAAATGGATTCGATTTTACTACTTAAACACAGAAAAACCCACTACTACTTTTATGGCAGCTCCCAAATGAATTTTTCTCTTTATTTAACCTTTTTTGATTGATTCATCATGATTTATGATAACATTATTCTCTATATTTTGCATTTTTAAGAGAAAATCAGGTATTTTTAATATATTTAATCTCCTGATCATGTCGATGTTTCTGAAAGCTCAGGTTAAAGATGATTGCTATAACATCAAAAACAGAGAAAACTGAAGATAAAGTAACTTTTGAGCAAAGATATCAATAACTGAAGTGTCAGACTCTATGGGTTTTACTGGTGAATCAATGTTGTAGAAGATGACGGTGTTTCCATGGTAACTACGGAGCCTCTGAACGTCCAAATGGGTCATATCTGATGACCATGAAAAGACGACAAACTGCATTTTATCTCAGTTATTTACATGTGTTGATAGAATTAGCAGTTCAACACTTATTAAACATTTTAGATCAGTAGATACTTTCAGATTTCAGTAACTGTTAACAAACTCAAAGCATTTTACAGTACGTCGCATTCCCTCATTTGCATATTCACACACTAGAAAATCGGGAAACGTGCAGCCTCAGTGTTTTGCTCAAAGACATTAAAACATGTGGACACAAGTCACCCAAATCCCCCCCACCCCCACCAAAGGCAGCTGCACACTGGAAATGTAGGTGAGAAAACCAGTGTCTTCAGCCATAGAACTAATACAGAATATATTTAACCCATAAAGACCCAGTGCTATTTTTACATCAGTTCCCAAATGAATTTTTTTAAACCTTTCTTAATTGATATTATCCTCCGTATTTTTGCATTTTTAAGTAGAAATCAGATATTTTCCTATATTTAATTCACCAAATATAGATGTGCATAACAGCTCAGATTAAAGTTGAGGGTTAATATATAAAAAAAAAACTGAGAAAACTGAAGAAAACGACTTTTTTTTTAGTAAAATCTATCATTACGTGAACACAAATCAAGTGTCTCCATCCACTGTCATTGATCAAACTCAGTGGGTTTTACTGATGAATTAATGTTGTAGAAGATGACGGTGTTTCCACGGTAACTACGGAGCCTCCGAACATCCAAATGGGTCATATCTGATGACCATGAAAAGACGACAAACACCAATTATTTATACGCACTGATAGGATTAGTGGATTAACAGGTATTAAATAGTTTAGATCAGTAGATGGTTTTGGCCGACGGTGGATGTTTGGGTTTTTATGGGTTAAAGGATAAACGAGGTGCTCATCCTCTGCTGTAATGAACTGCCAAGTGTTACTAAAACAAACTAGTGTTGCCAGGAACAACAAACCCCGCCCCCTCGCAAACATTTTACCTGATTTGCCCTACGACGAAAGTAAGGCAAATCACTTTGAAAATATTGTCACTACGAAAACACATTTTTTGTGACCTTGACCTTTGACCTATATTCCCTAAAATTTTATGGGATCTATTCTGGACCACCTCGCACCTTTCCTGAAAATTTCATGGAAATTAGTCTAGTAGTTTTGGCGTAAAGTTGCTGAAATAACAAACAAACAAAAAAAAAACGAAACAAAAACAATACCTTCGCCTCCCTTTCGGGGGGCCGAGTAATAATGCCTATATTTACATTTTAGACCTGGACCTATTATTGAGACAATTTCTAATTTCATTTTATCTTTTTCGTTTAATTCTATTGTTATATTATCCTCTAGAATTCGCATTTTTCAATGAACAATCAAGTATTTTCTTATGTGTCGATGATTATAAATCCTCTGTGTAAATTTAAAGGTTATAAGATCAAAAAATGAAACTAGAGGGAAAAAAACAAGTATTACAAGTATTTACAACCTGTGTTATTTGTCATACTACCTGTTTTTTTTTTTGTTTTTTTTTTGGTGAATCACTATTGCAGATTTGGGAGCCTTTGAATGTCCGAATGGAAAATATCTCTGAGCTAAATCCAGCATTTTTACACAAAGTAATGTTTTTATTTGTACTGAGTGTTCATTAATATGCACTGTCCACATCAAATAAACAAACAAATAAATAAAATAAATAAGTAATTTTTTTATGACGATGTAATTCAATTGAAATATTCAAATATATTAAAATTCTTCGAAGTTAAAAAGTTATTAAACACTTTTAGTAGAAGCTTCTGGTGGTTGTTAATTTATCACTGGGTAACTAATATGTGGCCTTTGTTTTTGTTTGTACTTATATTATGTCCTGCTTTGATTACATTTGTGTTTAATCTGATATTTGACCTTCAATTAAAAATAAGGAATGAATAAAAATACTTAGTCCAATGAAGAGAGGTATATTCTAAATAAATAAATAAATAAAAGATTTAAAAAGACAAATTCTAAAAAATAGATCAGAAAACTTTACACTACATATTAGAATTTAATAATTTCATAGAAAAAAAAAATCATAAATTCTGTTTCCAGCTCATTTTGGATTCATTTTACCTTCAGCTCATCCTGTTTTTCACTCACAAACATCAAATATTCAGTGTTCATTCCAAACCATTTCTTTAGTAAATATGATTTTGCTGTATTTCAGTCAAACATTTTCATTTCATGCATATTTTAAATAATATTAAGACTCAATGATGTGATGAGTACGCCCCCTGCTGGATCATTTACAAATGATGATGACCTAATACAAAGATGCATTTCAAGCAAATATAGAACAGCGGGGTATATGTTTTCTGTAAATCATCTATTTCAACTGCAATACACCAGAGAGTTTTGATCCAGCGCACACACAAAAATAGTAAATAATATTTCCACAGTCAATCAAACAGAAAGATACACACAGAAGTTTAAGTTTAGTGGTTTAGTTTCTATCATATATTGATTATTTACTGTTGTTTGCTTAATAAAATGTACCATATTGTCTTAAAACATACACGTCTTTGTTAAAACCTGAGTCTTATATTGTATGTCATTATTATCCCTTTCATGCATGAATTATTAGAACCTTAATCAAGTTTTTTTTTTTATTTTCCTGAGTGTTTTATTCCTCTTTAGGCATAAAAAAAAAACAAACAAAAAAAAAACCAATGTGATTGATTTTTTTATTAACCTATTTTTCATGAAGTCCACTCAGCTGGACACTGCGCCTTTAATTTTTTTAAGCAAAGAAACGTATATTTAAAACCCATCATCAGAAAGTGACAAACTGTGTGAAAACTATGAAATAAATACATTTTTAATGCAGCTAATCTGATGTTTTCTCACATTTTAACATACTCTAATACTAGTTATTACTCACTTCATGGAAATAATATGCAAAAAAAAATTTAATTGTGTTTAAAAAAACTATTAATTACAGTCTTATGAGAATTAGCAGTTGATTTACACTCAAACATGTTAGAGAACAGAAAAGTTACAGTAATGGTCTGAACGTCAGTGTATGGGATGGTGCATGAGCGTCCACTATTTTGACTGATATGGAACTAAAACAACCAAACGCATGAATATTTTTAGACTTCTTCCTTCTCCTTTTCGTTCATGTAAATTTTTGAGGCTTTTTTACATTACCATTTTATTTAGTTTTTATTTTTTGGACTAGTATTATATTATTCTGTTTCCAAATTGTCATTACATGATCGAAATATAGAAGAAATGTACAAGAGAACAGCTGCAGAATATGCGTGAAAGCGATAAAAAAAACAAGAATTTTGTGTTTATTTTGATATATTTATTAATTAATTTAAAATACATCCATCTCTGCCGGTATATGGCACATCATATAAATATCAGTAGACAAAGGGATTTCTAAAACCCAGTAGGTACCGTTTTCCCACCTGCTTCTCCCAGGAGGTAGCCGTCATACAGCTCTCTGAGATGGAGGATGAGCTCTTCTGTGTTCTGTCCAGTCAGAGCCGATACAGGGATAACTCTGTGGGATACGAGGCTCTTTAGGGTATGAAGCTTCTCCTGGGCCTCGGGAAGATCCATTTTATTGGCTATGATTGCGTGCGGCCGCGTGGATAGACCCGGTTCGTACTGATCTAGTTCATAACGTAGGTGTTGGAACTGAGTCCAGGGTTCTGGAGCGGAAAGATCCAGAACGAAGAGGAGAAAACGACAGCGTTCTATGTGTCGCAGAAAAGAGAAGCCCAGGCCTCGATTCAGATGAGCTCCTCGAATGATGCCGGGGATGTCGGCGACTGCACGGAGCAAAGGTAGAGGAGAGACGTTATGTCATAAAGTAGAAAGATATGTGTAGAAAAATCTTTAATGATTTTATGATAATGAGATAAATATGAATATGCCTCTGTGTATTTATTCAGATACGAGACAATACAGAAAACATGATCACAGTAATTAAAGTCAGCATTTTGTGAGATCTCCATTATGGCCCAGATTTAAGTCACAGTAAATATTTACCACTTTGGTCTTTTGCGAAACTTTAGCTTTTGGATCAGGTCAAGCGATGATACCATTACATGTTTCGTGTTCAATGGGCTTTAACTTTGTACGTACAGATTTCTACAAGTTAAATTTAACTTTTAAGAATACTTAGAACAGAATTCAGAGCCCATTTCACAGCCGTTCCCCTCCGCTCGTGTCAACCAGGTCAAGAATGATCTTTTCTCCAAACACACATTATTAAATTTGCGCTTCCTCATCTTTGCTTTTCATTTGTGAGCCATCCTTTAAAGTTCTCAAAGTCAGCTCATGTGCTCATGTGTTGGACTGAATTTTCAGATGATTCTGTGATTATTTCTCAGCGTGGGCCGTAAAGCTACAGTACAGAAAATTGTTTTGGAATTTTAATATCAATTGTCAGGTTGGAACATTGTAGAAATGAAAAGACTAATGATGCTTTCTTTGCAGGTTGGACATTTAACAGACACATTTAAACGCAATATAACCAACATGTTTATGGCAACACGACTTCAGACTTACCATATCAAATTTAATTGATTTATTTTAAAGAGTTTTTTAAGGTCTTAAATGCAGATTTGTAAATTCAAGACTATTTAAGACCCTGTGGGGACACTGACAAATATAACCTATATCCATGTAGGTTATATAGTTCCGTAGGTATTTGTACTTAAGTGCATTCACAATAGGATAAGAGAAACTTTGATTTTTCTCATAGATGTGTGTGTTCCCTTGACCTGACCCTTTTAATATTATAACCCCCCCCCATTCACACAAAAGAGGAGGCAAAGGGTATTGTTTTTGGTTTGGTTTGTTTCTTTCTTTATTTGTTAACAGTCTAGCAGCAAAACTATTGGTTGAATTCATACTAAATTTGGTTTATAGATTGCCAGTGACCCAGAATAGATCTGATTACATTACAAAAAAAAAAAAGTTTATC
>JAPTYQ010000028.1:12646610-12677340 GCA_029814465.1 Ostorhinchus cyanosoma | reverse complement strand
AGATAGATAGATAGATAGATAGATAGATAGATAGATAGATAGATAGATAGATAGATAGATAGATAGATAGATTAAATGAATATTGAAAATAAAACAAGTGGCCTTGTCAAGCATATAATTAATGTTCTACACTTGTCTTATTTCTAACATTATTTTCTCCCTCTAATACAGAAGATGATAATATAGTTTTCACTGAAAATGAAACCTGATGTAAGTTGCGATGATTGACTTAAAATAAATCATATAAATACAGAAGAATTTCCCTAAATGGCATGACAGTTGAAACCTGCAATAAAAGACAAGTTCATCCTAAACTATGCCAGCTTTGTATATAAGTAAACATAAAAATGTACATGTAAATTAAATAAAAAATACTGCGAGGGCCGCCCTCATACATGGAGTGTATTGCACTTGTTGGAGTAGAGATGCAGGACACATTACTGTTTCTGTTCCTGTGTTACTTTGGCTTTTTGAGATCGTTTCTTAAAAACAACTTGAGTCACATTACAATGCAAAATATAAGACAATACGTACACTGTCACTGGAAAATAAAGTGCAGACAGAGTGGCAATGCGTTTCAATGCAAAATAATTACTGAATGGCATCCAGAGGAGTGTATTTTCTATTAACTCTGCACAAAAAAAGGTCTGTTTGTACAGAGTAACGCCACTGTAAATACCACGAAGTAACCATGAAATAAGAGATAAACACTTTTAAGTCTGGATACTTCCACTGTCCATTGTGTCTATGACCTCAGTAAGACATACAGTATGTAGAGTGAAAACACATAATGTAAGACTACACAGCGACACATCACAGTTTGACTAAAACTCCCTGATCGAGTCAGGTTTGAGGACCAATGTTTTCACGTTCATAAAATGTATTTCCCTTCATTTGAGATATAATAGCGTCTCTAGGAGTTGAAGCAGGAGCCGAGCCTACTCTAATAAATAAAGATCAAATAACATTTTCCCTTAAAGCTAATTAGCCTTTTACAAGGAAAGTCAAGCTTCCACATCTGAATAATATTTACTGCTCCTTAAGGCAGTACCATATTTTTAATATATGCTCATTTAACACCTTAGCTTTTGGCAGGATGGCCGATAGTCCTGCACGTCGATGAGCAACATCCCCATAGTGAGTGAAACAGATGAGGAAAGTTTCAAATTTGACTTTTATTCTATTTATTCTTAGCTGTAATTTATAATTAATTGGAGGAGGAAAAGTCTGATGTATCCAGATGTAATCCACAGTGAAGCCTCGAACATCTCCATCTTCTTTTCTCAGTTTCATCCGTCTTTAAAACAATATGGTGCTTTATTGCTGATAGTTTCCATATTGGCCCTGAAATGTGAAAGATCACAGAGAGCACGTTGCATTTTGTATTTAATATTTTTGTATGCATTTATATTCCTTTAAGTTTCAATATGTAACTTGTGTGTGGAGAAAATTACATGTATTAAAGCTGTAGTGCCAAAAACTCCACTACCCTGTGTTTAAGTAGACTTAGCTGATCATATGTGATCACTGCTCAGATTTAGTCAGACAGTACTAACACAGTGGCTTGAAATGCCACCAATTGACCTGTATTTGTATTTAATTTTATTATTATTATTAGTAGTAGTAGTAGTATCATCATAACCTTTATTTAACCCGGAAAAAAACCCCATTGAGATAAAAAAATCTCTTTTTCAGGAGTGTCCTGACAAAGACAGCAGCAGTTACACAAAACAGAAATGACAGCCATACATCCACGCTAAAAATATACATAAAAAGTATAAATAAAAAGTCTGTACAAAAACCATAAAACACTAGGTAAAAACATACCATTATTTTTAAAAGGCACTAAAAGTATAACAATGTTCCTTAAAAGCGTCTCAAAGCAGAACCTGATTCAATCAATTAGAAAAACATCTATATCCAGATTTATTCATTTCCCATTCATTTAAAATGACTTTGAATGTATTAAAAGAGACCAATTCCTTTAGTTTTATCTCCTTCTGTAGGTTGTTCCAGGCAGGGAGAACAGAACAGTTAAAAACTTTCTTTCCCAGTTCTGTCTTGACTTTTGGAACTCTTAGAGATAACAGATCCTGGGACTAGAGACTGTAATATTTAAGTAAGATAGGCAAACCTAAAATACATGTATGGATAAAAGAAGACCAGTGTTTCAGTCTGTGTGTAAAAAGATCTATCCATCCAACTCTAGCTTATAAAAAAAAAAAAAAAGATGAGTCAGAGCTTAGGCCTGTAATAAAACTCAGATTTGGTCCAAGAGGAAAAAGCTACAGAAGGAAGATGGATATTTTAAGATTTCAGCCTCTGCAGCTTTAAAGGGGCTGTACTGTACGTTAGTATTGCAACTGTATATTCATTTTAAAAACTGACCTAAAATACAGTGTTTTGATTAAAGATCTCAGAAGTAAAGCCAAATACGCCAATGTTTTGGATTGTACTAATATGAAGTGAATGATGAGGAAAATAGGACCTTCCAACAAAGAATCAGAAAGTCCTGAGATGGACAAAGGTATAAATTAAAAGTATGGAGTTTGACGCTGAAACCAAAGCGTTTTTTCTACACGTTTCAGTTTCATTATGAGTTTTATGATGGTATAAAATTATCATGTGATGTTATTATCTTTGCTAAACTTGCTGTAAACTATCAGCTGATACGGCATGTGAAGTTAATAAAGCACAGTGTTATTTTGATATTTTGACTTTCAATATAACCGGCTGTGGGTTTTTGTTTGAAGAAGAGAACATGATGATACTTTAACACAGATGAGTGTAAACAATTATCTTTATACTTTATTGAGTGAGTGATACAGTCTGTGGATACATAGTGATGATCCATAGGTGGTTTTGGTAGTCCTGCAGTTAGTGTGTTTGGGTGCTGTTGAGATTCTGGAATATCAATACTATATATATAACCCCTTTAATCATATTTTTATTTCTGTGATTATTTTGTGACATACTTTACAGACTGTCCACATCCATAAAAACAGATTTTCGGGAGATAAATACTGTTTTCTGCAGAAATTCTTGTTCTCACTACTTAGTTCTTCAGTGCCCCTGTTCTGCTCCAATAGAGGGACAACACGGAACAAATCGAGTTACTTTGAGTTCAGAAATAGAACTATGTTTGAACTGTATGTGAGTGGACTGGAAGCGAGAATCAATGTGTTACGTCACATGTCAGGGAAACGTATTCTGTAAGGGCGAAGACACACCAACCCGAACGCAGATCGCCCTGAGAGAAAAAGATAGTCTGGCTGATCAGCAGGTTCCCGTCGCAGACTGGAGCGTACGTTCTGTGCTTGTGTGAGACGTAAAACCGGAAATGACGTAACATCTCTGCAGACCAAAACACAGAGCTCGTTGTCATCACTCACTGGTGTCAACAGAGAGTGTTGAGTCGGCAAGAAGGGTTGTTGTTGTAAATGGTAAATTGAACCTGTAGCACATTTTATGCACCTTCATGGTGCCCAAAGTGCTTTACAAATCCTCATGTTCACCCATTCTGCTGCCACGCAAGGCGCTGCCAGACCCTATGGGAGTGATTTAGGGTTCAGTGTCTTGCCCAAGGACACTTCGACATGTGGACAGTAAGAGCCAGGATTCGAACCGCTTCGACCCTTCATTTGACGACGCACTCTACCAACTGAGCCACAGCTGCTCCTACCTGTTGAATGGATGGCTAGTAATAAGAGGATACTGGTGTTGTCGGCTCTCGGGCCTCTTCTTATGGAAGAAGAAAGATGTTGCTGGTGAAAACTAAGGAGAAATCGCATTATGCTAACAATGCTAACAGTGTTTACTTCATGGAATGAATGAAGTTCAAAGGCAACACTGACTGGCACTCATTCTGATATAATATGAGCAGTTCGATAATAATAGTGTGAAGTACCGAGGCATAAGCTGTATTCACATGTAAACTTCTCGTTCATTGATTCACTAGTCAAGTGCTACCCCTCCACCAATCAGATTGGTCCAAATGAACGACTCGGTAGTGACTGATTACACATGTTGAATTGGCTGAAAACACTGGTAATCGCATTAACGACGGCCGATCACATGGAACACACCAAACAGACTCATGTCACCGACCTCACCAGATTGCCCAACGCCATCCGACTGCCAAAAATCAGGTTGGTGTGTCTTCCCGTTAAGCTGATGGGCTTTACCTGTTCATAGGTGTAGGGTCTCTGTGTTTGTGCTCCAGGGCCTCCTTGGGACGGGCGGTAGGAACCATACTGTTGGCTTTGACCCTGCTGATACTGAGAATACTGAGAGGATCCACCCTGGCCAGGCCCTGTAATGGAAGGGTGACACTTAGTGAGTTTGCTCCTTTGTTTCGGGTGCACTTGAACCTGTATGAGTCGGTCTAACCGTATCCTTGTGCTGGTCCGCTGTAGCCTTGTTGGGAGGAATACTGCTGTTGGGTGAAGGGCTGCTGCTGCCCAGAGCCCTGCTGATATTGGGCCTGCTGCTGACTGTACTGAGAGTTACCTGAGTGTATACATTCACAGGTACATAAGTCAGCTACATCTGGAATGTAATGATCTTAGAGTGTCATCGAAATACAAAACGAGTAACAGGGAGATTCACTGAGAGAGAACTTTTACCTCCTTCATAGTAATGCTGTGAAGATTCATCAAAGGATCTCTCGTAGCTTTGCTCCCCATATGAAGACTGTTGATATGAGTACTCCCCATGACCTGCAGTGAGCACAATTTAACACGACTACTGCAGAAGAAAAATAAACTCTCCATAGCAGAATTGGTAAAGCACCTTAACGAACTTGCAAACACAAACAACATGTTCAAGGCTTCTCGCTTCAAGAGAATACACGAACCACAAACGAATACCCAAGGAGGAAGAATGCCCTCTAATCTCAATACACTGCTACAGCGCTTTCTGAAATCTGAAATTTCGGCACACCAAAGGGGACAGTATGGACACAGACACACTGGGAGGAAACAGAATTGAGGCTAAGATCGGCCTTTTGTAATTTTTCAGTACTTTGCATCTCCCACTGTCAGGGAAAAAGAAGGATGACTGAGAGGATGAGCTGAAGCATCAGCAAAGTAATAAATCTTGTTTAGTCTTGTGGGATAGCCCTAAGAGGAAATGACATGATCTATAATGGGGGGGGTTGTGTGTTTGAGAGCTGTGTGTATGAAGTTTATGGCTGTGCATGATTACCATCAGGGTAATACTGCTGGTTTATGGGCTCGCTGGAGCTCTGAGTGTGTCCATACTGCTCTCCGTAGAACTCGTCTTGTCCCATGTACTGCTGTGCAGATCCTGCAAGACAGGCGACACCACGATTGGTTAAACAGCTTAAACAGAAGCCAATTGGCTGCTGAGTTGGAGGCTAAGAGGGTGTGACAGAGTACTGGGGCAATTTAGGTAGCCTGAAAAGTAATCTGTTTGGATTTGTGTGTGTGAAAAATAGCAATAAGTGTGTAACAGCTATGCATTATAGACTATTTTCTTGACGTTAACAAGGAAAAAGACGTTAAAATGATGAAAAAAATGAATCTGCAAAAGTTATGATTAGGTTATGTCAAATTTTATTGGCGATTGCTTCTATGTAGTGAAATAATGTGCACATAAGAGACTATTTCAGGCCAGTCCAAATTTTATATTAATTCAACTGGAGCAATTCCATAAAGACTGAGTCGTCATTTTACGAGCAAAATAAGATTAGTCAGTTATCAAGAAGAATCTGATCTCTGCTTTGTGGCGGTGTGCAGAAACTCCAGATTCCACCCCTTCCTTTTCCCTTCAAAGTCTATCTAGTGAACTGAGGAAACAAGCAAAAACATACAAAAACTTTCAAGAAAGAGCCATGCGTAGAGTGATCATCAAACAGCAGTATCCAAATACAAAATCTGTACCGTATAGACATCTTCGTACTTAGTTTTACACAAATACCAAGTTGAAATGTACATAGAGCAAGAAAGAGTCTCTGATAGAATGCCCAGATATGATATAGGAACCGTAGTTGATGGACTAGCCCTAGCAACAGCCTGATGACCAATCAGAGAACAGCTTATGAGCAAGTCATCCAGCTTTAACTATGAACAGAGCAATTCAATAACAGACGTCTTTCTTTAAGTACTTCACCTAGTCATGCAGAGATAATGGCGTACCAGGGTGAATGAGGACTTAAAAGCGTAGTGCGTTGTCCTAGAAACAGTTTCCTGTCGTTTTTATACATCTATCTTGTCTACATCCTTCAAAAGACATAAGTGGATAGGGTGAAGCTATTATTAGGCACATGCTGACACAGCAAAGTAAAGTGATCTACAGAGACAGGCACCTAATGTGACAAGAATGATACATTTCCAGGCTGCGTCTTAAAGTTCCAGTCACTCTTAATCTATGATCTTTGAGGTCAAGTACAAGTGGCACCATGAAATTACCCAACAACAGCTTCCACAGTGTGCTAAGCATGCCCATGAAAGTGCAAAAGGCTGGCGTTGACAACATTTAATGGAAAACTACTAACCAATCCAATGTAACTGTTCCAAATCCACACGCCATCTATGAACAATTCCATAGTCAAACTAAAGGAAAATACAAATGTCTTCCCACCTACCTTGCTGTGAGGAGCGGTAGGATCCCATGGGTCTCTGAGCCATCATACTGTTTCCTTGACTACCCTGACCCATCATGCCCATGGCCTGCTGTCCCTGATAGTGTTGCCCCCCAGCCTGGGCTGAGGAGTAATGTGGAGTGGCAGACTGTTGGTGCATCATGGAGACTGGGAAGGAGGTGGGATTATGTGGAAAGACATCTCATACATTAAAATTTACACAAAATCTCTTAATCTACAGTACATTATACATGAGCATCAGTGTTGAACAGCATACTGAACACTCTCAGACTGGCAAAAATGTGAAAAATTAAAGCTGGTAAAAAGGAAACATAAGTAGAAGGAAGTCCATGGCAATCAGAGCACAGAAAAAAGCCAAAAGGGGTTAACGGCAGTGAGACGTCTCTTAAAGAAAAATCTCTTTGAAGAGATGCTTTCAAGATGCTGCTCTAAAGTGGAGGTGCAAACAAAACAAGTAAAACCAGTGCATAAACAGAGGTTCAGTAAATACACATGAGCATCCAGGGGCAGGTAGGCTGCATCTCAGGGGCAAGGGTTAGAATAGGAGAGGTAAAGCCTAAAGCAGGGAGGAAAGAGAAAACAATCCAGAAGGAAGGCAAAACACCTCTGATGAACTGAATGTGTTTTTTCCCAACTGATGGGCATGAAAGAATGCAGATATTCTGCAAGATTTATGAGATATAAACACATTCGATTGTCTTTCAGAAATGATCCAACCTTAGTTTCAACTTCCTTAACAATTAGAAAGCTTTTCTTTCATCACATTTTTTTTGGTATTTAACTACCAAATTGTGCATCATTCCTAAAAGAAAAAGAGGATATGTCATTTGAATTAGTTTTACCGTCTGAGTAACAACTCTTCCCCATAAAATGGCAAATTCTTAATCATTGGGGTCCTCTATACCTGGCTCACCTTGGTTGGACTGCATGTTGAGGTTGCTGCGGGAGGAGGAGGAAGAGGAGGATGAGGATGTAGAGGAAGAAGAGGAAGAAGAGCCATAGCCAGGCCCAGGGCCCTGGATCATGCTGCCCTGGGAGGAAGGCCCAGCGTGGCTGTAGCCGGAGGCTGAGGCCGAGCTGCCATAGCCGCTGGCTGGCAGGGTCAGGGATGTGGAGGGGAGAGCCGACTGCACCTGACCAGGCTGCTGCTGCATGGGGGCATGGCTGGGCCCTGACGACACACACGCACAGTCAGAGCAGCCAGTACACAATCCCATGGTGAACTATGTTAAGTTAATAACGAACCCACATTCAGTTCATCTTTACAGGAAGCTTTTTTGGTTGTACAGGCAGGGAGAGAATAATGACAGCAAATGATATGTATAAAGATGTACCGGGAACAGAAATAAGTTTCTATAATAACTGCCAAAAAAGGAGAAAAAAAAATTACTCTTGTCAGACCATTATAGCTGGATTTAAGACTAAATACCTGCAGGCAACAAAACAAAGAAGAGAAGCACTATGATTGACTACCTTGTTCAGTATGTGCGGACAGACATGCAGTGTAAACAAACACTCCAGACAGGTGACAAACAAGGTCAAGCTGTAAATGCTGCACAGTTTGGGTTTGAATGGAAAATACTGTTGTTTTTGTGAAACATATTTGATAAATTGCACATTTTTGCTACTTGGTCTCACCATTGCTCATCTGACTCTGCATCATTGATGTGGGGGGCAGTCCCGACGCCATGTTGTCGTTAAGGTTGCCAGGAGCATGTCCCCCACTCTGACCCATTCCTCCAGGTCCCATTGACATGTTGTGGGTGGGGGGCTAAAAGACAGAAAGATAAAGTAACTAAATGAAAGTCTTTTGCACAAGATAAAATGGATAGCAACAATCATTTCTTATTATAGATGTGTTTTAATGGTCTGAAGGTGGAAAGATGGCTGAATAATTATTATTTTGTCTGATGAGAGAACAAATTGTAAAAAAAAAAGTGGAAGGTAAATGTTTACTTTTATGCCATAGGTCATTGACTGTCTTTATCCCCTATCAAAGAATCTAATGTAAAGATGTTAAAATGGAATCATGTTGCTAAAAGTGACTAAAATAGGAACAGACAGATGAAGGTGGTGATTGTCAAAATGTATAAAAATGAAAAATGTGTCAGTGAAACCTCAGGCCAAACTCACAGCAGGTAGTAGGGACTGCATGTTCTGATTCGAATCTGCTATTGTGGCCAAATAGACAAGATTTCTGTGCAGGATTTGCTGATACCTGTCAAAAAAAGGTAAAAAAAATAAAAATAAAATCATTTAATCACCTCAAAACCTCAATTTGATCTGTGAGGAAAAGAAGTCAACTTACTGTGTGCATTCAGCTGTCTTGCCTTTGCTTTGGTAATCCATTATACACTGTATTAAATGATGATTTTCATCCAACATCTTTAGGAAACAACAGAAGAGCAAAGTATGATTGAAAAGATGTGCACTAACACTGCAGTCATGTCCTGGATTCTCCTAACTTCTACCTGCCCGTGAACATTATTCTTTCTGGGTCATTTATTTTCTGTCTGTGGAGTGAAATGAACCTCAGGCTTTGAGAGTTAAAGCAGCAGCAGCAGCTTTTTTTTTGGTTCTTAATAGGGAACATAATTGGAAAGTCCCAGTGCACAAATATCCTATACACGGTTCAATCAAGGATAAGCAGCGGCAACTGTCTCAGCACATAAGATGGGATGTATTGTCATTACTTGCCTTCCATTTGACTATCCTACATCTTAGGCTACATTGGATCATCACAATTATTTATTTTGTACTCAAGTGGTGCGCGCATCCTGAACACAAACGCACCATGGGACCCGTACGATAATTTAATTACATTCTAAAAGCCAGAAAAACGTCACTGTGAGGCTGTCTGAAATAAAGTATAACCTTGATTATTTATATTTACCATTTATTCACAATTTAACAGCAAAAATAAACATGAACAGTCCCCGTTTAACGCAAATACATCTCCACATCCTTTTGCGCACGTAAAGCGCGTCTCCCTCATCATCACCGTCATGGCTTTGTTTGATTCACACCTTCAAGTGTCTGCAAACGTTACAATAGCAGTTTCCATTTCTTCTAATATTCACCACAGGCTACTTTCCCTGCACTGGCAGCGGACCGCACACTCCCATCCAGACAAGAATAGGCGATTTAATGGAAAAAAAAAAAAAAAAAAAAACCTGGCGACGCGTTAAGATTTTTACCTTTTGAATGGTTTGCTGTGTCACCTCCCCTTTACTCCTGGGGCGCGCCGATGAAAATGCCACCGACATTTTTGTCATAAGGGAAAAAAGCGCTTCTTTTATTCTAATATTTATTATCTTGAGCGCAGCCTTCTATTTGGTTACACAGTTTCTCCATTATCAGGAAATGAGGGGGGGTTTCGACAGTGTCAGGTCTGTCTCCAAGGATCTGAAATAGGAAAAACCTCGCATTATACTGGATGTAATTAATTATACAAATTTGATAAAAGCGGATTTTATTAAATATATGTATATAAAGGCTCAGCAATTCATTTGTGAGATTATTGGGGACAATCCCTGTCCCTTAGTTTTTGGTATGGTCCAGACAGTGAGTAGCCTACCACTTTTCCTCACAGAAGACGGGGTATCCTTTGATTCATGAGAGTCATCAGTCTACATTGTACAGGCTATCCAGTGTGCAAAAGCAGCAAGGATCCATTGCAAGCAGTGATTGCAAAAAAAAAAAAAAAATCATGTAATCCACTGGAGTCTCCGCTCAGTTCTTGCAAAGATAAAAACACCTGCAGCTTCTTCGAGTTTTCATAGCAAGTACCACATCTGTAGAGTTTCATTGTCAAATAAATATTACACCGAGTTAACACATTCTGTGAACCATCAGAATATAGTTCTATTTTTCCAAGAGTTCAGACCTTTGTTTGGCTCCATCGTTTATCAACTTAATGCAATAGATCAGACCTCTAGCCCATTGCCAGACCTCGTCTTGGTTAGGCTTTAAAGAAACAATACCACTGTTTATCTCATGATACTTGTTTTCAGTGACAAGAGAAACAACATGAGGCAATCGCATCAGCAATATCTAGTTTATTTAATTTATATGCACTTGGCAATTCAGTGACAAAAAAAATAAAGCAATGCATTATTCTTACATTAGTCTACAGTTCAATTTGCAAGACAGTGGTAAATGTACAAATAGTTAACTTGTAGGCATATCTTTTGAGTGATTTGAACCAAAAGGAGAATGCTACTATTCACTCACTCCATACAACAAAAAAAAAAAATACTGTAAAGAATAGAAAAAAAAAGTTGTATGCTATAGTGTGGCTGTTTTCTCAGCATGCATTCAAATAAATGGAAAAGAAAAGCTGGATGAGATCGGTTTTTAGAGGGAAATAAAAGTGATCTCTCAGTACATTGGCAACAGATCTACTTTAAACAGATATTTACACAGTAAATTCATTAACATTAATCTGAGGGCCAACCTTCACAATTGTCCAGTCCTGGTTTTGTGGGCAAGAATGGTGCTCTGCGTCCACTATATCCACCTCTAAAGCTCTGACTTCTCAGAAACCATCCAGGAACCCCAAAAGTCTCTCGATTGCGCTTCCGCTCTTCTGCCCATGAAAGTCTGTTTGTTACAAAGACACATAAGTCACTTTACGTACAGAAAAAAAAAGTTGGTCACAGGACACTTTCTTTACCTGAAGTTATTATCAGAGGAAATGTTGTCAAAGAAAGATTTTGCTTTGTCGTAGTAGCATTTTGGTCCAAAATTATCCTTAAAACTGGTGCAAGATTGCCCTCGTTCTTCCTGCTTTGCTTCATGATTTCCATCTGAAGAGAGAAAAGATTTCCTGTAAGCATCCTGAGGATAATGTGAATATTGGTTATTGTTTACCAAATTAAACGTGTATGTTTTATTTGTCAATTTCCAGGAAACTGCATATCTGTAAGACAGAGGTTGTAACAAGAAAAAGTAATGAGCAAAGTCAAAAGCTAGTGATTCATTTGAACTGTTGAACCAACCTTTCACGTTCATCCTGTTTTTCATTTCCCTCTCCAGCTCATCTTTAATGAACTGTGCATTAGAAGAATCAAAATCAAAGTCTGTGTCAAATTTCAAGATGGCAGAGGGAACTTTTGCCACCTTTAGCTGGCCCCTACTGCGGTTCCTGTGTCTTTGCATTCCTAGAATCAAATGCAAGAGAAGTTATTCCATTTGAGGTTCTTTGTGTAATACTTGTGCAAGTTAAATCTAACAATCACCTCTTCTTCTGAGTGGGGGTCTGTTTTCATTGTTTCCAACATGCTGCTGCTCAGTTTCTTCCTTAACAGTGGACAAACCTGAGCCCACCCTCACTTTAAAAAGAGATAGTTGGACCGTTTTAAAAGATTGTTAATTCTACAAGTGAAGACACTTGCACAGGATTGCAAATGTTTAAGTCTCTTGAATGTATGCCTACTGGTCAATCTTGGGCCTCTTCTGGGCTGAGACATCACTCCTCTGACCTTTTGGGATTCTCTCCTCTTATAACGCTGCTCCTGGGATGCAGCCATAGTTCTCTGTCTAGCCCTTTCGACACTGACTGTTTGAACAGCCTTCTCAACCCGCCGAACACACAGAGGACCTACATGAAAAATGAAACCATCCAACATGTTAAATACCATGAGGCTGGCTTTACTGATCAGCTTAACAATGACAACTTACCTAGGCCAAAAGCTGCAAACTGTTGATTTAGAAGGGAGCTGGCAGTGAGCTGATTGTAGGCAGACATTTGTAGGGAACTGTGGGAGTAGCTGCCCAACACGCCTGCACTACTTGACTTCACAGAAAGATGTAAACAGTTTCATTTTCATTTACCACCATCAAGGTTTTTTTTTTTTTTTTTTTATTCCCAAACTGTACCTGCACAATTGCTGGATCCTGTGGAAGCCCATGTGATCTTGGAGGTTCACACAATGTGAGGCTCTTAATGTCACTGCCGCGGAAAGTAATGTACTCATAGACATCCTCTTTAGATAGTGTTGGTCTGTCAGTTGGTCTTCCCTCTGTTCCATGACACTTGACTAAACAATAGAAATGGTTTGAAACCTTTTTAATAAAGATAACACATTTTAACACATGATTCATCATTTACATACATAACCCTAGTTTTTTGGTTTTTAAATATGCTGTTTAACTCACCTTTTGCCAGCACGACAGTAGAGTTCAGTTTGTCAATAGTGTACAATATTCCCTCATAACGATTCTGGGCTTTTGAAATCAATGAAATTTTACACCCAAGGCATAAATTTGCTGAACTCATCTCTACTGAGGCTGTAGAGTACACCACTTACAATAACTGCGTACTAGTCACATCAAACAAACACCAGCTTCTGAAACTAAGAAGCAACTGGAGGGAATTTATGTGCGTTCACAGGTGGCACAAACCAAGTGATTCTGGCAGCACACCTGATCACAATCAGCCCCCCTGCTCAGAAATAACAATTGAAAGCAAATTCAATAAAAACAATAAAAAAAAAAACTTAAAAAAAAAAGTGTTGTCTATTTCTACGTTGGGTTATATTCTATGAATGCACAAACAGACGTTCTGACAGAAATGCCAGAGAGCCTGGGCAGAATACCAGCTGTGGAAATTGGTAATAGCTAATCTGTCCCTATAATCAGTCATCAGTGAATGTCACTACTGTGACAGAGGCAACAGCTGTTGTGAGTCTACAGCAAAAAAAATGCAACGTTAACACGCAGCCATTTTGAGCGTGCTAGGATAAACTACGGTAGCTAATTGCTTCGATACTCTGCAGAAACCCACAAACATTTATTTGTTGAAAGGAAAAACTTTCTCTGTTTGACTCCTTAATGTGATTCGGCCTCACCAAGACCTGCTCAGTGAGCGGTACTGTTGTTTACCTCTGGAACTGTCTCACTCGGTTGGCACAGTGCACTGCAACTCGCAACCATTTGTTCCAAGCTTTATTTTCTTGAAGGAGCCAATCACAGCGCACGGCGATGACGCGTCACGGAATGTGCATCCAATCGGCGCATGCGTCTCACGAAGGAGCGTAGCTGGGCAAAGATGGCGGCGGGCTCCGATTTGCTGGATGATGTTTTCTTCAACACAGAGGTGGACGAAAAAGTAGTTAGTGACATAGTCGGATCTCTGGAGTCTGAACTAACTGGGGCAGGTCACGTCAACACAGCGGTCAGGGTCCAGTCTGCAGCAAGTCACTTTGTCAATTCAGCTGCCGATAGTAATTCCAATGTTCAGGGCAGCAAAATGGGACTTTCTCAACAAGAGCTTGCTAAAGCAGGTAAGATAGCTGCCCACTCCGTTTAGCTAACATTAGCTTATTTTGGTCACGTTGTTCTGGAGATAGTAGCTAATTTGGAATCACTTTTTGCCCGAAACTAATGTGAATCGGAGAGTTGTTCGACACCTCTTGATTCATGTGTTTCCGCTCCTGTAGGGACAGGAGTCCACGGAGGTGTCATTAACAGTACAGGGTCCCACGGTTCAAGCATGGATGGAGCAGAAGGGACCAATTCAGCGGCGGGACCGAGCGTGACAGCCGCACAGAGTCAGTCCAAGCCGGCGACAGCTAGCGGAGTAGTTACGGTAGTGACCGACGCAACGTCTGGTGTCGGGAAACCTGGGACTACTAGTGTTCAAACTTTGAATGGAAGTACCGTGGTGGTGAACTGTCACGCACCCGCAGGCGCATCTGTTGACAGCAGCAGTAAAAACTCTCAATCCGCTGTAACTGCTGTCAACAACGGACCTGGATCTGCGAGCAAAGGAAACACAGCGGTTTTACCAGACACACCGAGTACTATTATACGAACTTCTTCGACCAGTGTACAAAATGCTGTGACTGCGCCTGTGATTTCGTCTCAGCCATCTGTGAACAGTGTACCCACAGTCACGCTTGCAAGGCCACCTATGCAAACTCCCATCAATACCTCGCAAAGCGGCGGCAACCCCCCCACTGTTGTCACATCAGCAGCCGTCACTGTCACCAGCCCCTCTGCTGCTGTCACCAACACCCCGGACCCTTCTAAACCTGTGTTGCAGACAGGTGCAGCCGTTGTGGCTTCAGGTGTTGTGTCGGTGCCAACTGCGACCATAAAGAGCCCGACTGTTGTGCAAAACTTAAGGACTTCTGTACCGTCGACAATAGCTGCAGCTCCTGTCGGTGGAATAAGACCTATTGCTCCACAGGTGTTGGCCCCTCGACTCACCCAGCCACAACAAAACGCTCCAAACATCCAAAACATTCAGCTCCCACCAGGTAACTGTCATAAAATGTTCACAGTAAAAGAGCATGAGGGCAAATTCACTTTAGACGTGGAATGATAATGTATAATAATTGCAGTAAATATAAAATCTGCTTTATTTGATGAAAAGCAAGTGATGATTTGATACAGATTTTATTGATCTGAGGGCATGCAGCCCCAACTACAAACCAAATGATTATCCTTATATCAAAGTAGTTTTGTGTTGCTGTCTGTTGGTTTTCAGTTGATTGATGGACTGTCTTGTCAGAGAGAAGACTTAACAATTCCCATATCAATTGTCATAATTTATTAATCATTATCTCTCAATTGCATCTTTGCTTTTCAAGAGCGGTTTATTTCTGACCTCAGCTTTTTGACAGATTAAAAGTTTGCCCTACAGCTATTTCATTAATTCATCAGATTTTCTTTAATAGTGTGTTATTTTTTTTAGCTCATAAAAAATCCTGCTTGGACACTAGCTTTGGCTGTGGACTTGTAGTTTTGAGTTTTTTAGTCATTGACTTGTTATTTGAGTAAAAAGCTGTAAGCAGGAGCATCTTTGTTAAAAATATGACAGCCTTATCAGTTCATGAAAAAAACAAAAAATTTGAAAAAGAAAATCTTATCGAGGCCTGCAAAAGTCTTGAAATTCAGTGAAATAATTGGCGTTCTGGGATTTAATTTCATGAAAAGTTATGTCACAATGGAGCAAGAAGCATTTTTGTTAAAGTCATTTTAGGTTGTTGAAACAATTTAAAATGTGTATTGGCAGTCATTTCAGTTTTTTGCACAAAAGCCTGTATTTGTCGCTGTTCCCGTTTAATTTTCATGCAATAATTAGTCAAAAAATACCTTTGCACATATGCTCAAAAATAAGGAGTTGTCATGGAAATTATCTTTTTCAGTCCTTGAAAAGTTTAGAAATGTATTTTGTAAAAAGTATGGGATCCCTGTATAATCATTACCTTTATTATTTATAAATATAAACATGAGTAATTCATGCCCCTCATCAGAAAATCCTGGGTATACAATACACACCTAGACCATGACAGACAATCCATGAACCAAAACAAGGTCATTTAAAAAAAAAAAAAAAATGTTTGCCTCTGTAGGCATGGTCTTGGTTCGCAGTGAGAGTGGGCAGCTGCTGATGATTCACCAGCAGACGTTGGCTCAGATGCAGGCTCAATCACAGTCCCAAAGTGCCATGACACCCCGACCTGCAGTCCCCACCAGCACTCCACCTGTCCAGATCACCTCTATACAGGTATGAGCGCTACTGCACACAGGTGCACAGATACATATAGAAACTGTGGCTCATTCATGCCAGATAGTGAAGCACAGATCTGAAACTAGAATAATAATTACAGCTTCTTATAAACAATCCAGTTCCATTTTCCACTTCCTCTGAATGAAATTGTAAAGGAAGAAAGCAATTCTTAGCTTTAAAAATGTTAAAAGTACCGGTAACTGTTCTCAGGGCTAGACTGGTGCAAATTATTCACATCTCCTTTTCACTTTATTTAATAGTAACTGCTCAATTACATTCTTTTGAAGGATACTAATTCCCAAAATTCAATGCCAGTACAGAAAAAGTGGGCTTAGTGCTTCCATAGTAACGGGTATTTAAGGCCTCGAAGCTTTGTGTTAAATCAGGTCTATCTGGAGGAATGTTTGACTGCCTGATAAGAAATGAAAACTAAATAGAGTACTGTGTTAATTTTCCTGTCTTGCATATATCCTGCTTTTTTTTTTGTAGGCCCCAGGTGCATCACTGTTGGCTCGCCAGGTTAATCCCACCACTATTATCAAACAAGGTACTACAGTCCAGACCACTGTGACGGCCACCACCACACTGCAGCGGCCTCCTGTTTTGCAGGTAAAACCACCAGTCTGGTATTTAATCCCACTTTTAAAACTCGAATGCTGATATGGTGAGGCAACACTGTTCCTTGGTTCCTTTCAGTTTTTGATCTTCACTCTTAATTTTTTGTTAATTTTTGACACTAAAACATCAAACAATGAGGCAGTTAGTTAAAACTACTATTTGGTCTGTATGAAAGGTGCTGGGTATTGCCCATTTTAATAGATGATCCACTGGTTCATTTTTGTTTGTAAGATTTTTTGGGGGGCTTTTAAGGCATTTATTAGGTTGCTTAAATTTAGGTAGACTGGAAGTGTGAGAAGAGAATCCAACTGTTGTGATATGTCTGATCTAATAGTATGGTAGGTCAACAGAACGCTGCATCTGCACAGTCTGTTACATTACTTTCTCCGTGGTGGATTAATAAACGTTATTCTACCTGCTACAGTGAACTTTTAACTGCAATCTCCAAAACTAATCCTGCAGTTCCTATGGCTTAGAAAGACCAATGACATGAGTGGTATCAACATCATAACAGTCTATTTTCACTTATTACATCAATCTGACCTGAACATTCTCATCAAACCCATATTTTTTGTTAAGAAGAGCAAAATCAATAATTTTTTCCTGTCTCTCTTTCCTCTCTTCATGCGCTTTTTCGGTCTCCTCAATGTTTTCTGGCAATTGTCCAAAGGCGTTTTGGCAGATTTTTCAGTAATTGTGTTTTAAAAGATTCCTGACATGGACAAAATCAATTACGAGAAATGTTATTCTAGTCAGTGCATTTGGAGGAGGAGGAACACACATGTTGTTACCGCCAGTACCCACTTACTGCTCCTCACAGGAGGTAAACTCTCACATTTTGAAGAAAAGGCATTCATTTTTCAGGATGAGAAAAGTGGTTAAGGTTTTTTCCTTTATGCCTAAAAGCAAAGCTTATCATGTGCACTTGAACTTTTTGAGCAGTTGGGACTGATTTCCTACACTGAAGGGCTTGATCGTATGAGCCCACAGGTGTGCGGTCATCTAGTTTTATTTTGGTTATGATGCCTAATGATCACGCAATAAAAGAATAGATTTTTGCTTTAAGGCCAGTATATTTGTTTTCATTTGTGCCTTTTCCAGGATCCCCATTAAGCTATATTGTGAATTCATCAGGTTGGTGTGGAATTCCCTTTAGAGGTTCTTAAATTTTATTATCCTCATTAGCAGCCTTACAGTGTGTTTTGTAGGGCAAGGTTGTGCTTCTATCCCTATTGTAACTTTGGGGTAGAAAACAAAAAAAAAAAAAATCACTGAACATTTCAGAGATAGGAATTTTAATTAAAATGTGAAATAATGCATTTGATAAAGAAACCATAAAGTCTGTGATTATATTTTTCAAAGTGCCTAGAGTACAAGTTACTATATGTATTTAGTGCACATATAGTGTTGGCTCTATAGAAGCATACATGCAGCATACCAAACACAAGTGGAGTGTTCTGTCCACTGAGAAAAGGCACTTCACTGCTGTTCTGACCTTGTCATTCTGTCTGATCTTGTGACTCTATATTCACTGATTCATGTAGAACACCATCATGCTGGGAGGAACGGCCACCACTGTAGGACAGCCCACCACAGCACAGCCTGGATCTGCAGCCACAGCAGTAACGCAGAGGGTAGGACCCCATGGGACCACTGGGACCCCTGTCACTCCAACAGCTATCACAGCTGTAAGAGACAAGTACAAACCTTGAATGCATTTGTCTGTGGTATCTATCAAAGTGTTTGTGCGTAAGCCGCTATACTGAGAGTAAACTGTGTGCATTTTAAGATATTCTTGCTTTCTTATTCATATTCCCACTCTAGTGTGGTATGTAGGTTTATGAATAATGAAATTGTGTGTATGTATTTTCAGGAAACACTGGAGAATGTAAAAAAATGCAAAAACTTTTTTTCAACATTGATTAAACTGGCATCAAATGGGAAACAGTCCTCTGAAACTACAGCTAATGTCAAGGAGCTGGTCAAGAGCCTGCTGGTATGTTTGTCCCTTTTTTTCCCCGTCACACTCCAGTATGTTTCATTCCATCTCTGTTTTAAAACTTGACGTCTCATTCCTCATTTCATATCATGCTTATTTTTCTTTTTACTGTTTTCTCCTAACTTGGATCTGATCTTTTTTTTTCCGTAACAGGAAGCAAAAATAGAGCCTGAAGATTTCACCAGTAGGTTATATCAGGAGCTCAACTCCTCACCACAGCCCTACCTTGTGCCTTTCTTAAAGGTGAGACCAACACCTACAAAGACTGTATCAACTGTATGTGTCCATACACAGACTCTGTTGTGCCTTCTTGTTTCTCGTTTTAAAATCCTCACTGCATGCCCTCAGATAAAATCACAGGTCTTCTAGAGTTAGAAGAGCAGACTTTATCATCATCACTATCAACAGGCTTCTTAAAGTTTCTGCTCACGGGTAGCAAATGGGAGGTTGTTAGAGAAAAATACAAAGAAAACATGAATATTCTCAGAAGCAAAACCCAGAATTAATGCTGAAAATAAACTTAATGGAATTACATCCAAACCCTCCACAATCAACTCTGCCCTAAAAGGAGTCATTCCAACGATAATGTCAGATCACATATTGTCCTGTATGTCTTCCGTCTTCAGAGAAGTCTCCCTGCACTGCGTCAGATGACCCCAGACTCAGAGGCCTTTATCCAGCAGAGCCTACTTCCTCAGCCCAGCACTCAGCCTACTGCCGCAGCCTCCACAGCCCTCACTGCTGTGGTGCTGCGACCCCCCCTCTCCAGCACCGCCACTGTAGTGACCAGCACCCCTGTGACCAAAACCACAGTCATCAGCCTCTCTCAGACGCCTCACAGTAAACCCAGCCTGGTAATTCTACTGCTTCTGCAAATCATTTATCATCATGTAAATTTTGAAATCCACATGCAAGTGCAAAATTTTTTTCATCATCCTTTTTTTTCTCCCTCCTTTCTTTTTTCCAGATTGTGCCCCAGCAACAGGGAACGATAGTGAGGCCTCAGGTGACCTTAGCCAAGTCTCCCATAGTAACACTCAGAGGACAGCCTCACAGTCGTATCATTGTTGGCCAGCCACAGGTGGTCAAACAACTGCAGACAGGTGTGTGTTTGTGTGTACTCAGCAGTCCAAATTTTTTGCAACATTGTTTAGTTTGGAAGTGCTGCCACCTTGTGGACATTGTCTGGCACATGTTTGATAGGAATTTTAGCATATAGTTGCCGAATTTTATGCATTTTTCCCCATTCTTCACATTAATAATTTCACCTGACTACAACTCATTTTGCTTCTGTGTATATTTTGTGTCTATATTAGTACCAACAGCGAAGCCGACATTGGCTCCGTTTGTCAAAGGAGTACAAGTTGTCAGTCAAGCAGCTCTCACTGCTGCTCAGAAGAACAAGTTGAAGGAAGCAGGAGGAGGAACATTCAGGTCTGTGGTATATTCAGAGAAGAAACATATATTAATGTTGTAGACATTTGAGAATAAAATCTCTGGAGGCTGTGGTTTACTCAGACTTTGGAACAGAAAAGGAGTATTTAAAACAAGGTCATAATATAATAAATGCAGCTTATAAAGTAATATTTTATTTTACGTTTTATAAAATCCACATTATGTACATTACTACAGTTATGACCATTTCAGTGCTGGACCAACTGTTAGTTTAGTAAACAACATACTAAAAACAGAGGCAGGTCAGGTGTTATTTCCCACCTACCTTCATGGTGTACACTGTATATTTATGTGAACACTGATCCTCAAGTCTATTGTTAGGCAGTTATGAAGTCAGCCCACTGAAAAACAACACTGGATGAAATTAGATTTTGTAGGATCTGGCTGCTAAAAATTTAATGTTGCAGAAAAGTAAATTGTTTAGTAACTGAGGAAAAGGCCAGGATATAGTCGCTGGCTAAAAGTTATGTATAAGGAAAATATGTTAAACTACTGTGCGAGTGCCTGCACAGATTCAGAACAATTGAGTCTCCACAGGCTTTGTTTAGGCTTATATTAAGTTTATTCTTGAAGAAATGTACACAAAAATAAAAGTGCAGTGGATTTAGTTAAGCTGTAATGACTTTGAGCGTTAAAAAAATGGATCACTTTTTATTTCGTCCAGGGACGATGATGATATCAATGACGTGGCCTCAATGGCAGGAGTCAACTTGTCAGAGGAGAATGCTCGTATCCTAGCAACCAATTCTGAGCTTGTCGGCACGGTTACTCGCTCCTGTAAGGATGAGACCTTCCTTTCCACGTCTTCTCTTACGCGCAGAACTCTTGAGATCGGTGAGGCACATTCACGCAAAGTCAAGAAAACCGCTGTACTCTGAAAGGTTAGCAAAGTTTCACAGTGTTAAATTCTTCATTCACTGTGGTGACAGGAAGGAAGTTCGGTATCAGTGACTTGGGGACAGATGTCATCAACTTCATTTCCCATGCTACTCAGCAACGGCTACAAAACCTGTTGGAAAAAGTGTCCCAAGTGGCACAGCAGAAAAACATAACATTTAAGGTGATAATTAAGTTCAATAAAAACAATTACAGTTCTTTTTCTCTCATTGGGTCTTTTTGACCTTTTTCATCATTGTTCTTGTTTCATCCTTCAGGAGGACGAGCGGTACGAGCAGGTCAGTGACGTGCGAACTCAGTTGAAGTTCTTCGAGCAGCTGGATCAGATGGAAAAGCAAAGAAAGGAGGAGCAGGAGAGAGAGATCCTCTTAAAGGCTGCTAAGGTAACAATACACACCAAAAGGGCTCACATCGTCCTTCACTACTGGAATGTATAAAATGGTGGGTGAGTGATCCCAGGTCAGTTACATTAGTACGCAGTTCATCTGCTGCTAATAGTCACTGGAGGGCAGAGTGTGTAAGTGAATGAATAAAAAGACTGATTGAATAAATTGAACATATTCATGGTAAAATATTAAAGTATCTTTTACTTCACCGCAGTCTCGGTCAAGGCAGGAGGACCCCGAGCAGCTCCGGCTTAAACAGAAGGCTAAAGAGGTGAATACATGCTTCTATAATCGACTCTGAGATTAAGCTTGATTAAGCTTTGTGTTGAGCCGGTCAATGAGACTGTAATTCTGCTCGCTTTGTAGATGCAGCAGCAGGAGCTAGCTCAGATCAGGCAGAGAGAAGCCAACCTAACAGCGCTGGCAGCAATTGGCCCCAGGAAAAAACGGAAAATGGATTCTCCTGTTAGGGGTGCCAGCGCAGAGGTGAGAAAAATGTGCCCGTTGATTTGCCTCAATGAATTGTGCTCATTCTGAATTATTCCTAGTAGGAAGAAAAGGTCAGTATAAGACTGGATTTTTTTTTTTTTTTTTTCCACTTCACCATCCAGAGCTCAGGGTCCGGCCCCTCCCAACCCGGAGGCTCCAGTGCATCAGGCTCCAGGCAGTTTATGCGACAGCGCGTCACCAGAGTCAACCTCAGGGACCTGCTCTTCTGCCTGGAGAATGAAAGAGGGACCAGTCACTCACACCTGCTCTATAAAGGCTTCCTCAAATAGCGCTCATATTAAAGTGACTCGTCTCACTCGGTAGCATTAAGGAAGCAGAGTCGACTGCCAGCTCAGACCCTTTTCCCATCAGTACCTTGGTTTGATCATCCCCTGTTGGATGATGAGACGTCTATTAGTGGGAGCGGAATTATCTGGAACACAGAGAAGACGTCGGCTTTTAAAAGTGTTTAAACACAGGCCTTTTGTATTTCCACCACTAAGGCAGAGCAGATATTCCAACTCTGCCACGATTTCATCGTGCATCTCAGCTCAGTTTGCTCTGCAGAGAGGAGTCGCACTCAAATGCGCTTCACTCATGCACAGCTGCGCACGAGGAACATGTCTTTATCTGAACGCTTCACATTGGAAAAACATCGCCAATGTCAGTGCACTGACGTCAGTGTTGTAGCAGCACGTCTATGTGAAGTGGTGCTTTTAAAAAAAAACAAAAAAAAAACACGTGCAACATTCAGGCATAACAGTCTGATTTTACAAGACCTCTGTTTTCAACGTAAGCACTCTGAGAAGAACGCAAAGACAACCACGTCTATTTAAGTTCTTAATAGACATTTTAATTTATCCCACATTTATACTCTATTTTTTTAGCAGTTTTAATACCTGTGGATTGTTTTACAGAGACTAATAGTCCTGTCATCTGCTGAGTTGCCTTCTCACCAAATTAAGCCATATGAATTAGAATGTGTTGAACAGTGACTATGACAGAATCCATCACTTTATTCATGACTTCTCCTCACATGCATTGGATGTGTGTTTTCTTTTTGTCTTTGCTTGGGAAAAAAAAAGATTATTAATATGTTATATATTCTATAACTGTGTCAGTAACTCTCACCTTTCCTTAGGGTTTTGCTACACAGCGGTTGAAAGAAAAATACCTGTTTTCAGATTCTAGCACATATATTACACACGCACGCTTAACATTCCCACCAATTATTCAACACAGCAAACCAAACTCCTCCACAATCAGCAGTTTCCATTAATTTCTTCACTGATAGCGCGAGACCTGAACTTGTATGACAGTGAACATCCATCCTGAGATAATTTTCATTTGCTGCTTTAATGTGACAGACACCTGGAAACCTGCAGGTCTTCTGGTTTATGCATTGAGTAGTGATATTTCCTTTCATACAAGTCTCAAAGGACTACAGTCTTGTCTATAGAGTATCATTGTTAAAGACTAAAATATCATCAGGCAGGGTGTTGATCCTGATGGATTTGCCATTTCCATTACAGCACATTGGAATCTGAAAATATATTTTAGTACCATTAGTGAAAGAACTGGAAACGTGGCTGCCTGAGCTAAAACTTTCACATTACAATTGTGTAGATTGGTCGTGACTTTTTTTTTTTTTATTTTTTATTTTTTTTACATAAAGCATCTACAACGTGCAAGTCAGGAGCTGAAATCTGGCTAATCATGGAATTTGGACAAATGAGTTCCTATTTATGTGCTTGTTCTGGATCATAGTTAATGATGGAAAGACATTATTTTTTGTATTTATGAACGAGGGAGGCCATGTAGGACAAACATGGGCATGAAATGCAGAACAAAAACTGCACTTTGACAGATCAATTTTCTAAAACAAGTTGGTCAGATGAACATACACTTTATAACATTTTATATTTTTAGTGCACATAACTAATTTTGGTCTTTATACCTTTGTCGTTTTATGAAAGAATGTTTATTGACAGATTTTATTACTGTATATATATCTAGGTGGACTTTTTGTAGATTCATCAGGTCACATTTTTGTCGTTGGGTGTTTCTTATTTGTCCTTTCAAGTGACAAATAAGAAACATGCATCTGTGATAAGAAACAATAATATCTTGTCAATATCTTGTAAATTTAGCACAGCTACTTGTTTATGTGTAAATATCTGGATTTAAAAAAGTTTTTAATTACTATTTTATAACTGATCAAGAGATAAATATGTTCATTAAAATAAAATAAAAAAAAGAACTAACCTGGTGTGGCAAGTCTTTTGTTAAACTATAACGCTGAGAGGGGAAATAAAATTACCGAGAACTGATGGCAGTGTGAGTCAGCAGCTTCCAACAGCCAGTGACGGATAAAAACATTACAACAGAATTTATATTTATCTGTTTGGACTGGATGTCAGTTGCTTTTTACGATAAGCCCAGTGTTAAAACATATTGAGCCTATATGTTTACACTTCTTGGTGAGTCTATTCTTCTTGGTACAGAAATTCACAGTCGCTCAGAGTATTATATTTTCCATTGAGACAACAGCTTGTCACAGAAATTTTTTATTTAATGTAAATAAAAGTGATGATAGAGGCAAGCATCTGCTCCTAATGCCCAGAGCTAAAAGTTTTTAAATTAAAAAACTTTGTTAACTCAAACCATCTTTTAGTATTTAGCTTTAGTTTACCCAAAGCTCTGCGCACTCATTATGTGTTAAATTACTGCATCATACCATGGTGATGTATGTTTTTGTTTTGATCTGCACGGAATTACTGATACGACTTTTTTAAAGTCACATTATATTCAAAAGATCCATCTGAGTCAGATTTTGCTTTACTATTTTTGAATTTCTACCATAAAAGAATATATTTTCCAGACCATTATTGTTTCCAAATAGATCAACATATAATCTAATTGTATTTATATTTGTGTACCTATAGACCTCTCATTCAAAAGCTATTTGTGGTTTTTGGTAAAACATTTTCTTTGAATATAGTAAATAAATTGAATATTAATTAGTTTCTCTTAACTCCTTAGATCAACCCATTAGGATCCAGTGTGACTTTTGTTTCAGTTCCCAAATGAAATTTTCTTTTGTATTTAACCTTTCCTAATTAATCAATCACAATTATATTATTCTCTGAATTTTGCATTTCCACAAAAAAAATCATCTGTTTTTCTATATTCAATTTACTGATCATGCAGATGTTCATAAAAGCTCAAGAATAAATTCAAAGGTTATTCAATAAAAACAGAAAAAAACTGAAGAAAAAGTGACTTTTTCATTAAAATATATCATTAACTGAACATGAAACAAGCATCTCCATCCACTGTTATTGATCAAATTCCATGGGTTTTACTGGTGAATCAATGTTATAGAAGATGACGGTGTTTCCACGGTAACTACGGCGCCTCTGAACATCCAGATGGGTCATATCTAATGACCATGAAAAGATGACAAACTGTATTTTACATCAATTATTTGCATGGAGTGATAAAATTAGCGGATTAACAGTTTAGATCAGTAGATGCTTTTGGTCGACGATGGATGTTTGGGTCTTTATGGGTTAAAATTAGTTTTTATAATAATAATAATGTCTTTGTTTTTGCTCCAAGTGTCACAAAAAGCGATGAATTGTCCACTGTCAGTGCACAATTACACAAGCCAATGTACACACCCCGGCCAAAACAAAAGACCCCATCTGGATTTAACTCAGCAAATACCTCAGATTCCTCCACTGAATAATAATAGCAGTAATTAATATATTTAATCTTCCACAACTCACTGGTGCAGCCACTATCTTCTCATTTACAACCATCATATTACTAGGGAGCATAAACATTGGCCAGGCTCATCAGACATGCGATGGAGTCATGCAGACATTATTTTTACATATTGATAGACCACCACAGAGTCCAGACCTGAACCCTATTGATAATCTTTAGAATGTGGTGAAGACCTGATGCAGAAGTGCAACCCTCCTAACATCAATACAGGAAATTAAATCAACTACCAGAGGCGGATCTAGAAAATACATGTTGTGGCAAAAACAGGTACATATAGGTTAATTGTAGTGCCAGGACCCCCCGACCACAGTTCTGATGAAGATCTGAAGTTGATCCCAGAGCGCCTTCAATGGCAGCTCAATGCTCCAGATGTGTGCTATGTGCTAATGCTACATCCAGTGTGTGGGTAAAATACAAGACTGAAATTCCCAATGGGGATAATAAAGCGAGTTAATCTTCAACCTTTAAACCCTTTTACAAATGGGGGTGTGTGTGTGAGATGTCTTCACAAGGCAGCGTGGGAGGACAGTAAGTGAGAATCCCCGCAGACAGAATATGTAAATGGATACACCATCGTTATTTATTTCAGCTTTTAAAATGTAAACATACTCTACAATGCAAAGATGAAGGTGAACACACTTTTTCAACCACTTAAGTCCATCTGTTATTCGTTTCAGTCCTTTGAGGAGCCTGTGGGCATAGTGGTACTTTGTTTTAACAGTTTTAAGAACCCAAATGTGGGGCCAGCGGGGGGTGAGATACATTAGTGGTGGGGGACCTGTGCACCTTTGCCCCTCCCCCCCGTAGATCCGTTCCTGATAAAGGTGGACATTAAAAATATATGACATTTATTGTGACTCTGCATAAGCACTTTGTGACATAAAAGTGTTCCTTGCAAAATTTCAAATGTCAGTAACAGAAAAACCATTGGTTGAATTTATACCAAATTGGGTTTATAGATTGCCAGTGACCCAGAATAGATGTGATTTCATTTTAAGAACATCAGGTCGAAGTTCAACATTTTCATACAATTTTAAACCCTTTTTTCCCCCATTTACTTATAACAGGCAAATTTCAAATGTCTGCAGCAGCAAAACTATTGATTGAATTCGTACCAAATTAGGTTTATAGTTTGCCAGTGACCCAGAATAGATGAGATTACATTTTAGGAACATTAGGTCGAAGTTCAACATTTTCATACAATTTTAAACCCTTTTTTTCCCCCCATTTACTTATAATGGGCAAATTATAAATGTCTGCAGCAGCAAAACTATTGGTTAAATTCATACCAAATTGGGTTTATAGTTTGCCGGTGACCCAGAATCGATGTGGTTACATTTTAGGAAAGGTAGGTCAAAGTTGTAATTTTTTATGAATTTGTAAAATCGTTTTTTGTCCCATTTACTTATAAAGGGCAAAATTTCAAATCTCTATAAAATATCAATTTAGTTTCAATTTACTTCAAACTTGGCACACATAAAGAGGCAACTGATATGCTGACATCAGCACACGTATAGACATGATGACATCAGCTAGATAGATACTAAAATAAGCTACAATACGTGCAAGGGGGTGGGGCTTGTTGTGCCTGGAACCACTTATTAGTCATTTTAACAGTTTTTTTAATATATATTTTTTTACCCTTTCCTTTTTTTCAATTGTATTTGTTGATGCCTATGATCTTGAGTACATTTAAATTTCACCTTTGGAGGATCAATAAAGTTTATCTTATCTTCACATCTGACTACTTTTGGCTAGGATGTATGTCAGCAGATGCCACACACAGTCTTAAGTCTTGTGTAGCTTTAATAATATTTCCTACTTCCCAAAAGTCATCATATTTAATATTCTGTGCTGGCAGTGTATACAGTCTCACTGCAGTGTGAGGAATTATATGGAGATGGTGTCAATATTAAACTACCCATTACTGCTGAATAAGACAGCGCTCTAAGACTTAATTTAACCTTGAAATGTCATTTTTGTACTTCCGAACAATTTCTAGGTATATGTATTGCCTGGCTGAGTGTTGTATTAAGATGTCACTGTCATCCACTCTGGTCCTCAGTCATTACAGGCGATTGGTTAGGGGCAGAGAAGTGAAGACACTATGCTTCATGCTTCATTAGTTTATAATCCTGCTTTGGCAACGCTACATTCCCATAGATTTCATTCCTTGGCTTCATATTGAATTGCCAATAATAGCCCAAATCTTTAAATTCTTGCATTATGTTTATTAAAATGACTGTAAAAGCTGTAAAATTCACATATGTGTGGGCTCTTGGAAGTAAGCAGATGAAAGTTTTTGTATAAAGCGCTTACAAAAAACATTACTGTCGTGAAAATAAGTTATTATTAGGGACATTTTTGCTTTTAACTTGTTGGGAATTGATTGGGGAAATTGAGTTCCCTGTGATCTACATGACACCCAAGATGAAGCAATGTGGTCAATATTGACAACACAGCAAATTTATTCGCAGCTTTTTCATGCTGTTTTTCTGTAATGGCCTTTAAAGCTGAAGGCCCAATTCCATTTCCTATTGTCTCTCCCCTACTGTGCGAAGTAAACATCTATGGATCATTATTATACTTGGCAGTGGAGAAAGTGGACGGTGTGAAATTGATGAGCTGCAGAGTGGATTTTCTCCACGGGAGGGCACTGTTGCATCACCTCAGAAGTAAACATGTTCACATCTGACAGTCAAAGCTCCCTGGCAGATGCATTCACTGTCAGTGAGGCTTGTATGACCAAAAACCACAGAGTGCACACAAAATGTTAGAAACCGGAAAACCGCTTAATTACCAATTAAACCAGCCTTTTAAAATATACATTCACATGGGTTCCTTTATGTAAAACCTATAGTCTAATGCCAGTGGTGACATTAACGTCTGCAGCCCTGAAGAATTCCACTCACAAAACCCACACATACACACAAACACACACAGATGGACATATCCAGTACGGATCAACGTAAAGCGCTTGCTGGTATTCCCTCAGCTTTGGTGGATTTGAGCCTTACAAACGTGTTTGTTCTGTTCCCTCTGCAGACAAGGTATCTCATGCCTGTAGCTGCCCAAACCATTGTCTTGATATCAAGGCATAAGCAGACTTCTAAATCTTCTGCAATATGAGTTGTCAGGCTATATTTGCTTACGTTACACTGGGACACCAAACTCAATTCCACTGTCTTGTTTGATTTTGCATAATGAGAAGCTGCTGGCTGTTCACAGGATAATGTCTTTGAGTGACAGCTATGAAGATGAGTGAATAAATTTCACATACTTCATATATTCTACAGAAGCACTATGGACTTTAAGAGGTGGTGAATAGAATGAAACTGAACTACCATTGCTCTTAGAGATTGTTCGTGTGGTTTAAATATAGTATACACCTGCACCATGTGATTATAAATGACTTTCATAAATTTTTCAGAAATATGCACTTTAAAACATTAGCTATTGTTTTGTGGATGGGAACAGAGCGAACATTATTCTTCTGCAAAGAAATGATTACGAGGCAGGAAGATGAATTAGACCTGTTTATCACATTAAAACGTTCACCAACGGTTTAATACTGACAACACAAATTAGCGGTAATACATTGATGTCAGAAGCAGAAGAGAAAAAAAAGTTTTCTATTAGGGCTCAGTCTATTACACATAGTATAGCGTATTACACTTATGCAAAAGCATCTGTAACTGAGGCATTCATCATTTAAAAACCATTGAAAATATATTAAAAGTGCTCAATCAATTACATAATGTCGATCTCATAATTAGATTATATTGCGTGGATTTATCACTAGAGATTCAAGAAGTTTACTGTCATATAAACAGCATTTCTTAGCAATGAAATTGTAAGTTTGCGAGTTCCCTTCACATGACTAATGTAAACAGTTAAGCTGAACTAAACTAAAATAAAGGAAATAAACTTTACAGTTAAAACTATTTAAACCAAACTAAAACACAATAAAGGAGATAAAACTATACACTGAGCAAAGACAAACAGGTAAAAAAAAATGAAGTGTCAAGGTGCAATGAAAAAAAATATTGTGAAAAAATACTGTCACAGTGGTAAGACTGAGTACAAATATCATATATCTTCCTGATACCCAGTAAGTAAACACTTAATTGGAAACAGCATGATGCAAAAATTTTTTCAGCTACATTTTAAAAGGTTTTTAATGTCCTTTTCAGTGGACTTTCAGTTTTGCTTTGTTTTTTTAAGTATATTGCTATGAAACTCTGTCCAGTACAGAGAACAAAAATGCATTGTTGAGTGTCTGGAGAATATCATAAAATCACTGATAAAGTAAAAAAAAATAGTAAAGGTTAGATCAGGCATGTACATTGAGATCAGCAAGATGTATGTGGACCTCTTTTAGAAGAAGAATCTTCATTTGCAATACACAATGAAATTTAAGCTTTTGACCCAGGGGTGTCAAACATATGTCCTGAAAATGCATGAATTTGTAAAATGCAAAAATGACACAGAAGATATGAAAAGGTTATTATTTACAGGTTATTATTTTACTGATCCAGCTTCATTGAGCTGAAACTAAAGAAAATGTGCTGGACATCACTAACATGTAGGAACACACTGCACACTAGGAACAGGGGTTTGCCACGTCAGCAAATGGGTGGGGGGTTAATGCTTTGCCCAAGGGCGTATCACCAAATAATTTATTAGCCAGTCTAGGGAATTGAACCAGCAACATTTTGGGCATAAGCCATTCTTCGACCTTCAAATCAACCCTTTCATGCATGACGTACACATTTGTGCACACATAGTTTAACTCACTTTCCAAAGAGTTATAAAGACAATATTCTCCAAACCACAAGGGGGCAGTTTCTACAGACCCTAAGCAATACAATGAACAAAAGGATCAGTAGTAGTGGTAGAATTTGGACTGATCTGTGATCTCATAAAGTTAACCTCCTCAGACCCAGCTA
>JAPTYQ010000028.1:12537513-12550920 GCA_029814465.1 Ostorhinchus cyanosoma | reverse complement strand
TAAATAATGACAACTTCTAATTTTTGTCTGTGTTTCCGTGCAAAAACTAACATTAATTTATGAAAATATTCACTTTTGCAAACTATCCCGTAACAATAAAATGTGAATAACCTGAAATGTTTAAAGAAAATGAAGCGCAATTTGAAGTGTTTAGTATCTTTGTGGATCCGATCCATAATGCATCAAATGTAGAAATGATAAGTTTAAATATAATATTGTTAAAATTGCACTTACTAATCGGAAGAAATTTCAGTTTTTTCTGGTTATTCACATCTTTTTTTTATTCCGATAGTTTATAAAAGTAAGTATTTTCATAATTTAATCTTTTTTTTTTGTTTTTTTTGCACTAAAACAAAGACAAAAATTTGGAGTTGTCATTATTTATAGGTTATTATGCTTTTATTTTACTAGTCTGGCCCACTTGAGATCAAATTGAGCTGAATGTGGCTCCAGAAAGAAAAGCAGTTTGAGACTCCTGCTGTAAATCCATCTAGGTATTCACACAAATGGTTTGCAAACAGGGAGCGTTTGTGCTGGAAGAACCTCCACGGCTGAGGTTTGGAAGGGAAATACCGTGTGTGAATTCTTCAGGAGGTGAAATCAAACATAAAAGCTAAGAGTCTAAGACTAGCCAAGAAGCGTTATTGACTGAAACAGAGAGCAAACGAAATGCTGACACTACAACTGCACTAAACCCCAGATGGACACAAGCCTCTGCCTCCTTTTTTGATACACTACAGGAGTTTCACCCCCATCTGAATGAACTTCAGTGTTTGCATTACTTCCCAGGTTTAATAGAGTTTTTGTGTGTAAAGTGAGTTCATGTTTGTTGAAGTAGTACCCAAAAAAAAAAGAGGGACCTCAGCAGACCGCAGATGGAGAGTACAAGACAAAACACAGCCCTCAACCAAATATGCCTGAATACATATACATCAATGTACGTCCTGTGTAGTTTGATAGACTTAGTGTTGCCACACAGTTCAGTGTTTTCACAGCTTGAATTTATTTAGCCCTGAAAATGGGTTCTGTGCAGCTCAACATTTATAAAGCGTTCCATATGGGCAACAATGTGGTTTCCTAGTGACCAAGCTCTGGATCAAACTGTGATCCTTAAATACTCAAATCACTGCATTTCACCATCCTGTGGTTTCTCCAGTGGACACCGTTCAAAAATACAAGATGAAGTCTTGTTTTTATATTTTGTTTTGTATTGTTTTTTTTTTTGTTTTGGCATAGCTTTTTCTTGTCTTTGTTCGGGGATAAAGCCGAAATGCAACCAAACAAAACCCCCCAAACAATGAGCATATACAAAGGAAACAACGCAGCACATGCGCCTTTACTGAGCCTTTGTTTGCCGCCTGTGTAGGACAAGAGTTTTCTCTCTGTGTTTGTGTATGCATTTATGTTTGTGATTCAGTCTGTGTGCGTGTTTTTCGAGCGTATGTCTCAGCAGGAGGGAGTGGAAAAGGATGAAGGGGTAAAATGGAGCGGTGCTGGTGTTGGCCGGTTGACGGGGTGGCAGATGCCAGAAGGCTTCATTAGACTCCAGGGAAGAGGCCATGCACAGCAGTTCTTCAGGAAGTCTATCAGACCTAAACACAAACACAGACGTGCCTCTAATCCCAGTCTAACCCTTCCTCATTCCCTTCCTCTTTTTTTTTTTACTGTTCTTTCTTTTGCTTTTTCTTATTCCCAATCACCCGCCTTTTTGTCCCTTACTCAAATTCTCTAATGCAATCCGCTCCGGTTCCAACTCCAGCTAACTTGTACAGTATGTCGCTTTTTGTCACTCCTTTTCTTTCGGCTTCGGTTTTGTCTGTCTTTCGGGTGTTTTTTGTTGTTGCCATGTCTGTCAGTGAAGCGAAGCAGTCATTAATCACTCGTAAACGTACGCAGAGGAGGAAGCAGACACCTCAGGGGAGGAGTTCTCTCATTCTGCTCAGAAAACGCTTTTCTGAACGTGCTCCGCGGAGAGAGGAGTAGAAACTGGAACACAGGTGCTGCAGCGAGTGCAATAAACAAAACCAGATGCACTACAACGCATACCAAATCACATACAAATGTCGGTATTTTTTGCGCTGTTTTATGCAGGCTCCTTTTTATTGAACACATTTGTTGCTACTAGGAAATAAATGCCTACACAAAATTACAGATACAAATTATTTTTAGATAAAAGTGCAGGCTGTCTAATAAAAGTCTTTTCTTCACATCAGTCAATAAAAGGCTTTATACAAGTACCCATCTATTTGGCTTATTGCTCCTGCAGTGTTGTTTCTTGCTATGGTATGCTTGTCGATATAACGTCCTGCGGTTATTGAGGGATCCAGCAACAGCTTTTTCAGAATATTCCACACTTCTGTCTCAAGGACAGCTGGCAGACAGAAACATATTCTTCCACAGAAATATCATCCAATAAAACAGTTTAGATGAAATTGCAGACTGTTTTATACTCCCTACTATTTCAGCTCTCAAAAGAAATGTCCTCTCTTTTCAAAATTATCTCTCAGGAGTAATTTTACCTAAATACAAAAAAAAAAAAAATTAAGCAGCGGTGAATCCAACACCAACAGGCTGGAGAAGAAATTGAATGAGTGAACAATTGTATCAAATCAATTTCAGTGTTAATGTATTGACTGAACAATTAGGGAGAAAAAGGGAGGATTGGAAATCATTAAATCACATTAAATTGTAACTTTACCTCCGTTCTGGGAATAACTCCACCCACTGCATGACTCTGAAAGTTACTACAAAGTCGGAGAATGTTTCAGACGGAGGGGATTTGTGTCTGAATGTCTAGGTGCGGATATGAGACAGGAGTAGTTCAGGGACATCCGTTTGACAGAGAATTACAAACCGATATGAGGCTCTGAAAGCGTTCGTTTGAGTTTTTGTACTGGTTTTACCCCTTAAAATTGCTTAGAAAATCAATATCCAGTTACAAATGTATGCTGTAGTCAGAACATTTTTGCTGCTTTGTTATCATCACACAGTCTTTTCCTTCAGTGAAGTCCTGAAGTGCTCTTAAATCTACCAATGTACCCAGACAAAAATAACAATTCTGTAGCTTCTGCTGTCGTGTCAGTGTGGTGTATGAATACATTATTTTATAATAAAGAGGACAAACAAATTATCAGATCAAGGCGGCAGTTAAGGATGCCTATAAGTGGATCCAAGGCTTCAGAATAATAAAAAAAAAAAGACAGAAACAGCTCTATACATCTTACTTATCTTCAAATCTATTTTTACCCCCGAAGAAAAAGCAAAGCTATTGTTTTGTGTTCGATTTGTTTGTTTGTTAACACTCTAGCAGCAAAACTATTAGTTGAATTTATGACAAATTGGGTTTATAGATTGCCAGTGATGCAGAATAGATGTTATTACATTTTGGGAAAAGTAGATTAAAGTTAACATTTTTTATGAATTTTTTAAGTCTTTCTTTCCTCCCATTTACTTATAATGGGTAACATTTCAAATGTCTATAACAACATCAATTTTGTTTCAATTTACTTCAAACTTGCCACATATATAGCGGCAATTGATATGCTGACATCAGCACACGCATAGACATGATGACATCAGCTGGATTGATGCCAAAATAAGCTACAATATGTGGGAGGGGCGGGGCTTGTTGTGCCTATCATGATGTAGTTTGCACTAAAACAGAAATAAAAGTACCACCATATGTCATGAAATACGTTAAAAGGCTCAAAAAAGATTTTTAAACAGAATGTGGTGAGTTGAGATGTTTTCATCAACAAAATTACATTCATTCATTCATTTTCCAATTTGCTTAGTCTTACCCACAATACCCCACAGGAGAAAGCAGGGTACACTTTGGACATGTCATCAGTTCAGCACAAGGATGATATATTTTACAAATGTGTCAAGATTTCCAGCTTTAAGATTCTTAATTGTCTTTCAACATTGGTACGATGAATGAAACTGCAATCCACAGGATCAACAGTGACTGAACATTTAAGAACACACACCTTTAAAAGGAGAGAAAATGGAAAACAGAGCACACACATTTAAAACAGAAAACAACATGAAGAGGAGGAGAAATGACTGAATGTAAACAGATTATTGTATAACATATATAGTATAATGGCGATATTTTATAATATCACCAGTATTGATGCGATTGATTAGAATTGAGTCATATGAGTCAATGTATAAGTAATAAAAAGTGTTTAATATGACTTTAATGACACAGTAGTTGAAACAAAAAACACTAAGGCTTCATACCTTCATCCCATAATCCACCGTTAATACTTCAGTATGAACTATACTTTCTTATCAGTGTACTTATTTCTGATTGTTCATGGTATTCCTTGTTGTATATAATATAATATATGCATTGTGTGACAGTAGTCTTCATGTTTTTATTGTTTTATGACTGGTTTTGTACTGTGATTATTGTTTTTTTGTACAATTTCCCTAATAGTGCTGCCTCTTGGCCAGCTCGTGGTTGGAAATGAGAAATGGTTCTCAACGGTTAAAGTTAAAAAATAAATCAAATAAAGAGTTAAAAGGCATGACAAAGCTAATGTTGACACATGGATGTCTGGATGCACCTCAACTACTCCTACGGTGTGGAGCCCGACTGATATGGGATTTTTGGGGCTGATGATGATAATGATATTGGGAGCTAAAAAGCCAATATCTGATATATTGGACAATATCTGATATATTGGCCGATATATGAAATGAGAACATTGATATACACAGGATATAATAGTCTTATATTAGATAATGGTGGACATGTTGCATTTTGTTCACCTCACAAAGATAATTTACACAACTTTAAAAAAAAAAGATTATGATTGTGTGTGTGTTTGTATATATGTGTGGGGTAGCGGTCCATGATTGTCGGAGAGGGGGGATAGCGGGCCGTGATTGTGAGGAGGAAGGGCGGGGGGTTAGTAGCGGTCCGTGATTACAGCACAAACACACAGAAGCAGAGCGACAGAATCTCCGTGCAGCAAAAAAAAAAGTTCATACATCGGTTCAATATTGACCCGACTAATCAGCCTGCCGATAAATCAGTCGGTCAGTCAGTAACTGTTAAAACATGCATTGTAACCTCTTAATGCTTTTAACTTTGGCTTAAGCGTTGGCTTCGACCAGTTCTATATGTAAAGTGTCACGAGTATTTTATTATAATTTGCCGTTATATAAATACAATTTGATTGATTGATTGTTCGAACTGCTCATCAAATCCCAAGTTCTTAATTAATGGTCACTTATCGAATCAGTGGTGGTTTGAAGACCTCATCCACAAGTATTTCTAACACTATACACCCTGCAAAAGCAAACTTTTCAATGCGTTATCCTGATCTCACCTGCAGAAGTACCTCTGTCGCTCTGTCTGTTATTGGATCACAGACAACGTTCAGTGAGCACTGGAATCAATAAGGTATTTTACTGGACAAACATTTAAACCCCATTCAAACCCCATCTTGCTCTATGGCTAAATTGTTATTTCATCAGTGGTTTGTTCATTTTTCTGCTGACGGTTGTTCTAATAGGGGGTTAAAGGAGTTGGGTGGTGAACTGGGGGATGGTTACGTTGAGTCTTTATTTACCCAAGCAAAAGAAATCGATGCTTCTCTGCCGTAGGAGAAGTGCGTGGATCAATGGAAGGTTTCAAAAAGCCTCTGTGAAAAATCGATGTCCCTTACATGCTATTGATGGCTGTTTGGCCGCAGAAGAAAGATAATGACAAAGAACACCTGTTTATTGTAAAAAATGACTCCCTCCCACTCTTTGTTTTTTAGTCTTTTTGGAACTCTTCCTGCCTTTTGTGTTCTTTTGAAACGTCTCACAGTTTGTTGTTTCCACTCACTTTGCTAGACTAGACTTTCATTTTGTTTTGTTAAAAGCTGAGCACCACTCATCCGCATCTGCTGTAAGGAAGCGTGGCTCTGCTGTCTATCATGTGGGAGAACAAAACCGAGGTAAACTTGTGCAGCTGACACCAGGCTACGTTTATTACATCCCTGTAACATCAGAGACTGAAAAGGTGTAATATTAAGCCAAGAGAGCCCAGACTCCTACACCTTGATGTAGTGTGGAAGTGCTAGAGCAATTATATCAGCACTGCTATTAATAAAAAGTAGTCAATAACATGGCAGTGTACTCTGACACTGTCTGGCATTGGGAGCCATGGGAGTACAGTTCTGTCGTGGCTTTACCTAAGCAGTCAACATTTCCCTTGAGCCATGTCAGGCCTCAGAGCTCAGAGACCAGTCAGTAGGGCCTCTGTCCTGACATCTGCCCGATCCTGTGCCGGCCTGATCAAAGTGACAGTCCTGTAGACCTGCAGAGAGGCAGGTGAGCGCTGCTGTCACCCCGCCTGTCCAACTGATGGCAACTTGGGCAGGGCGGGGAGAAAAGCGGTGGGATGGTAGGGAAGGCCGCTGCCTGCATGTCACTCAGTGCTGGGCTGGATGACAGAACAGGCCATTAGGAAAGGGACCGACTTCACAGGCCATTAGGGGAGGCATCACACAACCGCAGCACACATACTGTAGCACCGAGCAACGGCACACAGTAGGAGAAAAGACAAGGGATATGGGGATAAACGAAGCGACAGGGATAGGGATATAGAGGCACAGACCAAAAGCGTTGTTTATGCAACGTGTCTTATGTAAAACGTGAAATGTAATTAACATTAAATGTCAAATACGGAAACACTTAACGTCTTCTCGTCGCGATTAAATAATAATTCGACAAAGCTTTCGTGATGTTACGCCGTGTTAGTTCATATTTACGCTTGTTTTTTTTTTTTGTTTTTTTTTTTTGCGGGATGGCTTACATTGTTTTGTGCTTTAAACGAACAAAATGAAACAGACACACATAAGCCTCAACTCTCCATGGAGGACAAAAGAGGTTATAAAAGTGAACTAAACACATAAACAGTAAGTATAGCAAAATCATCCCCATGCCATCCAACCCCCAGAGCTGTCTCCTTGTTAAAATCTCTAGTTCTCAGTATGGCCCGGCCTGCCCTCCAGTCATCATTAAAGAGAAAGACAGGAGCCCGAGAGCCCAACAGAGGCATCAACACGCATCACTTCTCCTCTTCTCTGAACGCTCCACTCTCAGCTACCCACCAGCCCCTGACGGACCTATTTACTGCACAAAGTGGATTGTGTTTGGCTGCACAATACACTTCCAAATGTTCTTTTGATACTCCCTCTCTTTTCGTCCTGCCCCGTACTATATCTCTTTCTGGTGCTGACCAGCTAACGGACACAGTAGAACTGTCTGGCCGCTTTATGGCTGAAGGGCTCAGTGGGCTCACATGAAAATGCCAGAGTGTGACAGGCTGATGGGACACACTCCAGCTGCAGAAGTACTTCCAACTCCAAAACAAAGATTTACAAACTTACTCCAGTTTGACTTGATGTTTTTGTCTCACTATATATCTCTCTCTATATATTTTTATATATATATATATATATATATATATAAAAAGTTTCCTTCAAGCGGCTCCCCAGGCTTTTCCCAGTGGATTGGATGAAACTCACTTGAACAACAAAGAAAAGAAAAAGAAAAGAAAAGAAAAATGCTTCTTTTGCACAATTTAAGACCCAAAAGAGATAAACTGTGAGAGTTTTGTAAACAGTGAACAGTGAAGGAAAGCTGATGGCTAGATATTCTAGATAAAGAGAGGAGGAAAGTGGGAGCAGGGAATGAAGCAGTCTCCTGGAATGATGTTTTTTGATGAATTACAGCGCGCACCACGAGCTTCGAGTCTACAGCTTTGCTATGAGAGAGACAAACTGCACGCTCTGTTGTGACAGAATCTCTGAATTTTAAGCACTCTGCAGCTCAGGCCTTTGCACAACACATTTACACAAACGTTTATTTATTCATGTTTTGTATTTCTAAGACAGGCTTGTACAATCTCGACCTCCAACCCTCTCCGTGTTGTGTTTATAATGTGTACTCCTCCCAACGAGCACATTTGTAACGATGAAATTTGCTGGGATGTTAGTGTGTTGTTGTTTCTACATCGCAATCTTGAATGCTTAATGAGGACAGGTTATTGAATAATGATTAGGCACAACAGCTGAGGTGTTACTTACATATTCTTTCTTTCGGAAACATGGATGCACATACAAACACACATGCTTGTTTAGGAAGGTTAGGGAAAAAAAAAAGAAAAATCATATCATTTCCTACTTATCTATGTATTTTTGTGCTTCAAACCATATGTGTTCTTATGGGGCCTATAGGAGGAGGACTGACTTCCCCGCTTTTTGGGTCATGACAACAACAGCTTTTCATGCTTCCTCCTCATAAATCTTAGAGCTTCAGTAAAGATTCTGTGACTAATTGAATTGTTATAAATAACCTATAACAATAGCAGTGAACTTTCAGAAACCTAATGCAACCGGAAATAGCCTAAAATGAAAAAAACAGAAGCAAAAAGAAGCCGAAATAAGCATTCGCTCTCACCGTGAACCCCATGGACCCCCCCCCTTGGCTGCTCTTTTGGAACCTACTCTATCAAAAGATGCATCTTAAGGCCAATCAGGGCTGTTTAAATACCTTAAGAATTTTGCATTCATAATTACACGAAGAGAACACAACATAATCATTTACAAGGATGTAGAGACCAAACCATTTATGCTAATGTAATTCCATTCATTATCGAGGTCCGTCACACACCCTCAATCAGCGTGTCCTCGAGAAACCTCTGATGTAAATTCACTCAATAATTCTTCTACAGCCAATCAAATGTGTCACTTACGCTGACGAGCATCTGAGGGAACGGTCCTCGTGAATTTTCAGCCACGTTAATAGGAGGGATCACCCAGTCCCTCTTCTGCCTCCGTAGACCCGTGGAGCTGTTCCTGCCGGAGCCTGGGAATACGATGACAAGAGGTGGCTCCTGGAACGCCTCCTTCTTCTTGTCCTCCGTGACCTTTAAGACAATGCGAAACTTTATTGAGGAGGATGCTAATGCTAACAGTGATGGAGGTGTAAACTGAAGTGTTTTCGCAAAGTCAAAGGCTACTAAAATCACATAATTACCGCCGTTGCTGCCTCAGATCCTCCTACTAATTTTGTCACGTATTTTAATTTCAGGTGTTAAATATAATTATGCTTATCACTATGACATGAGTATAGCAAGGTTAGTTATATATCATTCAGTAGGTAGAAATAGCTCAGTGTGGTGTCTGTGATTGTTTTGATCACTCTGTTCACAGAAAACTAAGGAGACCATTTCAACCAATTCCAAAGTTAATCTTTTCTTAATTACCCGTACAACAAAGAGAGACAAAAATCAGAATCATTTACATATTGCAAATGTAGAACACCGTGCATTTGCTTATACCAGAAAACCAACTGTTTTTCACAGAAATTACTTAGCATACATTTACTAAACTCATCCACTGAAAGAAAACACATTTCATATATTGCAACTTACAAAAACTGTGAATGAAAAAAAAAGGTTATTTCCATAGGTTTGATATGACGCTCAGGTTTTGGTTTTAATATGTTTAGTCTGTGTAAAATTGAAAAACTACAGATTTTTCAGAAGGTAGTGTTGACGGATGTACATAAATTTGCAAAGAGCTCAGTAAATAGTTATTCGGGTGCTGAAAATCCAAAGAAGATGTAGACTAATGTTATGACGTAAGTTTGGAAGTACTTTGAGTCTATTAAAAAGAAATATTTACTGAAATAAAAAAAGAAAGTATTTTTCAGATATAACAAATTTTTATGTTATTTTTATATCATTTTTATACAAAAAAGGTATGTAACGTGGTAAAAAAGGTACAAAAATTACATGTTACTATTATTATCACAGGTGCATTTTGTGATTCCAATTAATTATGCAAGGGGAAGTGTTTCACAAAAACGACCATATGATGTATATGGGTTTAAAAGGACAGGTTCCGCATGTAACGCCAGTGGACACGATGGGTTACACACAAAACCTGGAATGAGACTGCAGATTCATGAAAAACCTGCATGTCTGGATTAGAAAAACCACTAGGATCATCAAATTTAACACTGTCTTTGTTTATAGTGGTATATAAGACCATTTACAGCCATGTTTTCCAGATCAAATGCACTTACACCTCTGTAGTTTTTCATGTCCCAATTTTGGTCCATTTTGGCCCCAATATTTGATTAAAAAATCATTAATTTTGGGATGGCTGAGAGGAGGAGTATAATTTTTTTCCCATTTATCTGAGGTCATCATTAGGTACATCCTGGGGGGAAATATATCAAAATTTCTCTTTTATTATTGGGTCTAAAAAAGCTGGAAAAGTGCCAGGTACCAAAATGAACTCAGTTTCATAGAAGCACCCATTATTTTCTTTGCTCTTTTGCTAAAGAATGACTGATATGCAATAAAATTAGAACTACAACCATAAGATCTATTAGAACGAGCAATTTCCATAAGTGAGACATGGTGAACTAACATGGAGAAAATCATTTACTTGTGCAGTTATTTTACATGGATACATGTCTTTGTAGGTTTGTTACACCCAAACATTTCTATGTACATGTGCATTTTCCAGTGGTATATGAAAGAAACCGTAAATGTCAGACTTTGCCAGATACACAAGGTATAAAAAGCCTATTAACAGAGAGCATGTCTAAGACTGGATTTACAGCCTCCTTCAGTAGACTGGGACAGCTGAGTCACACACTCACGCTTCAATCATATACTCCCCTCACACACTCCCTGCAGGCAGAGAGAAATGACCATCACAAACCTGTCTTTTTGAAAGATGCTCAAATAAGAAACTTGAAAGGAGCCCATTTTTAATCTCCTCGTGAACATTAAGTCACCCATGAGCCAGGAGTGAACAGCACCGAACCGCAGAGCTCGTTCAAGTCCATGGTCACGTGTCCAAGTACATGAAATGAACGTCATTATAGAAACTTACATCGAATAAACAAAGTCATTGAAAACAGAGTTGGTGGTGGTGGTGGAAGGGGGGTGGGATTTTTTTCATTGTGTGGCTCAGGGCTGGAGATAATCAGATATGTTGCCTGGTGTTGCAATATTGACATTACAACTCCAAGGTTAGACATGGTCCATCATTTCAAGGTTTTCTTTTCACCTATACCATACCACATGTCTCTTGTCCCTGGAGCTAAGCTGAGCTGTATACAACTGACCAAAGGTTACATGAAATTGACAATTTGCACAGTGAATTTACCAACATATCTCAGGGTTACAAGGCAGTGGAAACCTGTCAAGAATTCAGTCACGAACATCATTGCAGCAGCTATGCATCAGTTGCACTCGCTGTCTCAATCACATTCCCCTGAGCAATCCTTGCTCCCATGCCCCCCCCCACCCCCACCGCCCTTCTTTTGCAGTGTTATTGTTTCCACCCCCCCCTCTCTCTTCTACCATCCTGACAGCTTGTCTCAATAACAGTGATTCCTCAAGCAGTGGACTGTGTTCACATGATGGTGTACCAGCAGGTAAAACAGCAGCAAGGAGCTTCGCCAAACCAAAACCCACACTGCCGAGCCCAGACAAATACCACTTCATGTCTTTGTCTGCTCCAGGGACACGAGTGTGGAAAATATAACGCTGTGTAACAGGTGCACGATTAATTTTAAACCAGGGGATATGGATAAAATTTCATTAGAGCAAGGAAAAAAGAAAAAAAAAACTATTAAAAACAAAACATAAAATTAATTGGAATTCTATATGCAGCATGTTTTAAGTTTTAAGGCTATTCTTATCAAGTGTATTTTCTTTTTTTTTTTCTTTTAAATCTTACTCTTATGTGCTTTTTTTGTACTTTTTATGCCTTATCTTACACTGATTTCTTGTTATGACATAGCGCAGGCAGCTACTCTAATGTATAAACTAATGGATAAGCACGGTTTAGCATTTTTCAGACAAATTACCTTCAAATTAAATTACATTTAACAGGAAAGTCTAACCTCAATCTTTGAGGTAAAACATGAAATAATGTTTACATAAATACATTTTTAATATTTTTACATCCACAGGTAGTAAGTCAGCAGAATGTATTTGCTGGCCAAGCTTATGGACCCTGCAGTTTATATTAAGTGTGTAGCCAAGCTCTGAGCCTTTTACCTTCTTAAGCCTTTATCGGGCAAGTGACTATTTTTAGTCATTTCCAAATAGGCCTACATTACAAGACAGTGAGTCAACAATCCGAGGTCCAATGTGGTCTACAGGGTCTGTAAGATCCACCTCTGCATGAACAGTGAGTGTACCTGCTTTGTTTGGTACCAGGAAGTAATGGTACTAATGTAAGGAATGGTGTTCAAAGGGTTAATGTGGATGTGGACAGAGGTCTGGAGCAGCACTTATGTTAGTCTAATGTTCTCAAATACATGTTCCTTTCACATTGTGTGGGTTTTTCATGTTTTTTTATTTATGCTTCTTGGACTTGTTTGACACTTATAGGCAAGGAACCAAAAACGGTAACTTCACTGACCTTGATTTTTTATATACCAATAAAAAATGTTGAAAATATCACAAAAGTAATAAAGTCTTGTTATGCCCTCCAATAAAATACTAAGGTTGAAAATTCTATGAGTGCCCTATAAAGGGTTAATGCATTAGAACCAATATACATCTATTGTTAACTGTGTGGTCCCTACGCTAATCATTTTAAATCATGTGGTACGTGGAAAACATGTTTTTCCTCATATTTAATGCCAAATACTGAATAATGTAGTACACAGTATTTTGTTGTTTTGCATCTTAATGGATTCTTTAAAAAATAGATGGAAAAAAAAAATGAAAGGAGACAAAAATTAAAAAAATTAATTTATGTAAAAAAAAAAAAAAAAAAGCAGTGCAGAAAATAGTCTCGTGAAAATAGAACACTTTGTGTATTTTTAGTGTCTTCATGTGTGTGTGAAAAGAACGTGTTAATGTCAGAGAGCAAGAAAAATCTAGGTTTGTGAATCTGGGAGCATGAGGGAAAGAGGTTCAATCTCCATACATTTACATATAAAGGGGCATGTGTTTTAAAACCACTTCCAATTTTCCATTTAATAGTACTCCTGTGCAATATGTAGCCTTACAGTTCTTGCCCAGCAGTTGACATTTGAGAGTAAAAATAAAATACAACACAGGAGCGGTTACGGTGTTGGAGGATGGCTATGGCTTCTGGCACATATTGAAAGTTAAGGGTCCTGTACATTGCAGTTTATAAAAAAATGTTTTCCCTTTGTCTCCTTCTGTTTGTTCTTGCCTGGTCAAGGTCCCACAGAGGGTTGGCTTGTATCTGCCAGCGGAAACAATGCTTTCAAGGCTGACTTCATTAGATGGACGCCCAGGAGAAAGGCTTTTAAGGCTGCTTTAAAGGGTCCAAAGACGTTTCAGAGAATTTGGCAGCACATCGTCACACCCGCAGCCCCTGTGTAACCATGCCA
>JAPTYQ010000028.1:12509084-12520054 GCA_029814465.1 Ostorhinchus cyanosoma | reverse complement strand
TGTCGGAGATACTCAGAGTGGCCTTCGGGTTCAGATGACTAAAGAAGGAACATTATGGTAATAAAGCATCCATCCACCCTGTTACAAGCTACGTTTAAGTCACATGAAGTACATAAAATCGGAATATGTTCAAAATTACAACAAGTGTTGCCAGGTACAACAAGCCCCGCCCATCTCACGTATTGTAGCTTATTTTAGCGTCGATCCAGCTGATGTCATTACGTCTATGCGTGTGCTGATGTCCGCATATCAACTACCTCTATACAGTATATGAGCCAAGTTTGAAGTAAATTGAAACAAAAGTGATGTTTTTATAGACATGTGAAATTTTGCCCATTATAAGTAAACAGGGAAAAAAAAAAGATAAAAAAATTCATAAAAAATTTGAACTTTAACCTACCTTTCCCAAAATGTAACCACATCTATTCAGCATCACTAGCAATCTATAAACCAAATTTGGTATGAATTCAACGCATAGTTTTGCTTCTACAAACATTTGAAATTTCACCCATTATAAGTAAATGGGAAAAAAAAATCATAAAAAATGTGAACTTTGACGTACTGTTCCCAAAATGTAATTACATCTATTCTAGGTCATTGACAATCTATAAACCCAGTTTGGTATGAATTCAAGAAATTGTTTTGTTGCTAGAGTGTTAAAAACAATAGCCCTTGCCTCCACTTCAGGGGGTGGGGTAAAAAAGAATTTTCATATAAACATGGCAATGGCTCCAGGGTCTTATGGGTGGGGTAATAAAGAGCATTTTAATAAATAATAAATAAATAAATAATAAAATAAAATAAAATAAAATAAAGGGCATTTGAGGCAGGATATTTACATTGAACAGTGACTAAAATCACTGAGAAAACCCATCGAGAAATGTCTGATGTTCAAAATATTTGACTGAACAAGTAGAAATGACTGAATACACATAAATACAAAGACAGGACTACATCATTTACATGCACATGTACAGGAGCTGCCAACAGAGTGACGGCTGCACAGTTATAAAGCATGCTAATTGGAGTGGAATAGGCTGAGGTTGAGAACGATTGGGCAGAAAGCATTTGTGACTAGGTCTGATGTCTGTGCCTGCTTGAACATCTGCAAAGCTTCATAAATTCTGCAATCTGTAGTGAAATACAGTTTAATAGTACCCCCCCCCCCCTCCAATATTCACGATCTCCATTACCCATGATGGCTCTGTAACATGAAATAAATGCATGATTTACACACTATGTTATTCATTCATTATTCATTCATGTCAAATTTCATGCGCTTTAAGGTACTTTATGCAATGCTCAATCAAAAATTAACAGTCAATGAAATGATATAGTACGAAAAAGGCCAACTCTGCACTTCGCCTCAGCCCTGTGTAGCCCTTTAGCATCAAGTCTGTGGTTTTTGATTTTACATCCACAAATTTACTGCTTTGGTCAAGGCAGCTGAGCTCTCCGAAAAAATACCGTTTATCTGTCCAACATTCCAGTATGCATATAAAGAGCCACATATTTCCTTGTAGTAGTAATTGGCAGAGCCCAAAAAAACAGCTAAAAGGAAAATAAATAATACCAGTGATCAATCCAAATAGCAGTTTTAGACTTCCCTGACTACCTGGACCTATAAACAGTTGATTATTGAGCTTAACACTTCCATCTGAAAAAAACTATATGCCATTTAAAGCGGTAAATATACATTTAGTAATAAGCTGTCTGCTGCGTAGGTGCATGAATATAAGATTACATGTGTGAACTTTAAAGTAGAGTGTCATAGAGCAAACTAAATAAGAAACAAGCGCTGATGAGTGCTAACAACATGTTCCTGAGGGCATCTATGTCATTATGTGTTTGTCAGCACATAGTGTTTTTCTATTATGTGCTAGCACTGTGCCTTCTTGTGGACTGAATGAGCGGCCTTTAAAGAGAAGTGACTGATGGGTCTTAAAACTGTCAGCCAAATGTGTCTTATGGCTTGTAGACAACAACAACAGGGCATAACCCAAAGAATAAGAGAGAGAGAGAGAGAGAAGGAGAGAGGGAGAGAGAGAGAGCTTTTAGGGTTTTTGTGTGTCTCCATAAATGTGTTTGTCTGTATGTGTGCAGGAGGGTTGTCTGGTCCAAATGGGTCTCTAGTGCGGTGAAAGTGTGAAGTACACAAATGCTTTACTGCAGGTGCTGATAAGGTGCACACTGATATGACGGACCTGTGAGCCAATACACCGGCAATCACCGTTAAACCTCCCCCTAAGCGCACATACATGCATTTCTACATTTATACACCTATATACACACACTAAAATAACCGTGCACTAACTCCAGGCTGGAGAAAAGGCTCCCAGAGGCACAGACACAGACAGCACTGCAACAGCCTACCTTCCAAGTACCTGCCCAAAACAAATCCTCCAGCACACACAAACAAACACATATGCCTTGCAAACAAATGTGCATATATCATTTGTCAGACTGGCAGAGATGCAGAACAAACTTCATTGCAGCTAATTGTTGTGCAATCTAGCAGGAGAAGGCCCTGGAGCTCTATTGAAGAGGCCATGTGTCTATGTGTAGGCTTTTATGAGCAGAGGGCAAAAGAATGTCTCAGTGTATCTGCGCTAGAGATATACGTACACATAAATACGCACATGTGCATCAGTGTGAGTTCACTGTGTGTATGTGTGGTCTGCTTATGGTACTTTTTGTGTGTACGGGGGAAATAAATTAGCAGCGCTAGCAGGTTGCTCTGACAAGTCCTGTTAATGAGAACATCCTCCTGAGCCTTTTAGGCCGGGGAGAGAAACCAGAGGCCGTGATCATCTGTTCAGCCTGGAAGATGGCATGGAGGGAGGAGGCTGCAGAATGGGAAAAAGCCTGCACAATTAGACCACACCATCTGCAGGAGAGGTGCTAATGTGCAGTTGGAACTATAAGCACTGGAAAAGGAAAAGAGTAAAAAATAGCTACACTAGAAAAAGAAGACCCAGAGGAAATGGAATATAGTTTTACATACACAGCTGTAAATTAAGCTTGAATTATGATATTGTTCTTAGCTTGGACATTTGTGCATTATCAAATCCTATACTAAAAAGCCATACTTTGGAACTGAAATAGCCTCTGGGTAAACATGATTTAGTGGTGTACAGTATTGTAGCAAAGTCACAAATTGCCAAAGGCAGGATGTCCCTATGGGGTGTGCGACAGCTCCGTTTGACTGAGTTAAACTGAGTTAAACAAGTTATCACAAAACTGCAATGTTGTATTATTGCTTAGAATTTAAAAGAGTAAAACAGGATGAGCATTCCTGCACCAAACTGGCCTTCTTAAAATATATAATGTCACATATGTCACAGGAATCCATATGCCTGTGGGTTTAAAAAGAGTGAGGCATAGATTTGTGAGTGCATGTGTGTATATGCATATGCATTTGTGATAAGTTGCCAGTTTGGCTTGAGATGACTCACCTGCACCTGGCTTTATGAGGTAAAGCCAAATGGCTCGAGTTTGGAAAATCACAAACCAAGTAGAGGGCTTTTGGAAATGCATGTGGCGCATCACTGTGTAGTATTACTATGATTCATCTTCACAAAACTGCAAAAGCTTGTGATAATCGCTTTAGCTAATCCTTGCATGCTCTGGGCAAACAAGCATGGAGTGAGTGAAGGGGTGGTGGGGGGGTTAAACTTGGTGATGGTGCAGCATCGTCTGGATTTGAGGTGTGTTTTATGTAGTTGAGTGAAGCATAGCCTGTCCCGTGCAAGTATACAGATAATCTTCTTATGAACATCTTAAACATGTGCCCTGTCCAGTGAAAACGAAGGAAACAGACATCGTTCAATCAAAAACTGTTGGTTGAGTTCATGCTTTTTGACAGCTGTTGATTCCATTAACACAAAGGTGAAGAAAAAATAAAGTTAAAGCCACAGTCTTGACTGGCAGAGGTGTGATTTGAGATGTTAATTGCATATATTTATGATATTGGAGTGAATGTGTGTTTTCACATACGGATGTGTTTGCACGTATGTGTTTGCTGGAGCTTCAAAGTGTAAAGTCAATTTAAGCGCAGCAGCATTTCTATCTTGGTGTATCTATCACTCTTTTTTTTTTTTTTACACAAACAGTGCCTCTTATTCTCCACCCTTCCTGGTTTGAAAATCTCACCTGTGCTGCTTCTATTCCTAGAGTATGGATGCCTCCGGTAGAGCAAAGGCACAAAGGTTTACATCCAGACTGACACCTTCTTGGAATATGGCCTATAGACACGGCCACAGGATCACCTCATTAGCATCAGAAGGCGCTCTGCTCTCTGACAAGTGAGACTTCACTGCACTGTTCTCACAAAATAATGAGCAAATATAACCTCTAATGGCTAAATATAGGTAACTGGGGACTCGAGAGACTTGGAGCAGAAACCATATACTGCGAGAGGTGTCTCGGGCCTTTCAAAGTTTCACTGTAATGTGGGTGTGAGGAGTACACAAAGTAAACAAAAGACTTTAAGAGGAGGAAGTGATAGTTGAACTGTGTTTGATGGGAGCTCTTAGCCTGTAGCTATAGCGCATTAGGCACAGATGAGCCACAGCCAGCTCCCACACTGTTAATGTGGAACACATTACAACAGCACAATGAGTTATGATTGCCATTAAAGAGCAAATTATTCAGACTTCACAGCTGGATTTAAAGGGCTGCCACCACTGAGCCCTGTCCTTTCTCATTCCTGCCCACGCTTACTCCACTAACCTCACTTTACCCAGTGTGTCCACTCATATTTGGACAAGAGTTGATTTTTGTGGATGCATATAACCTACAATATGTTTTTTTTTTTTTTATTATCATTATTTCGCACTTCTGTGGATGATACTATTTGCATCAAACTGTGAGAAACCTTGAGTGTTCAAATACGTATGCGCGCTAGAGTAAATATCTCAAACTAAATGTTTGTTGCAACACTCTTTTGAATTATGTGCAAAGACGCTGAGCCACCTTTCTGTCATTTCTGCCTAAGCTCCTCTCAGTGCTAGCGGGATTCCTAATGATGGCATCATGCATTTTGTTAAACCATGAGGGAGCAGTAGGTAAAAAGCAAGTGGGGAGAGAGAGGGGGATGAAGTGGGAAAGTGTAGAATCACAGATGAAGAGACCATTGCTCTCTGTTTCTCGCCCACATGATCTATCTCTCCCTCTGGGGCCAGGAGCCTAGCTGTGAAATGAATGAGAGGCAAAGCGTGGGCAGGCGCTAACACTAAGATAATGACGCCGTTTTGTCAGCCCTGGCCTTAAGCTCTGTCTCTTGGCACATGAAAGAAGAGGGAGATGGCAGGACAGTATGATGGAGGAGAGGATATGTGGTTGTAAGCTCACAGTACGATCATACGTTCTGGGTTAGTCTATGGGCGTCCTGCGTAGACAGGACAAATAAAGTATTTGATTCAGCCTTTGACTTCTCCAAACAGAGCTAACTGTGGAAGAGAGCTCTCAAACTGTGTCACGGGTGTCAGTGGTCTGAAACCATAACCACTTCTCTCCATCAAGACAGTTAAGGAAAGCTGTGAGCAATTATTTAAAAGAAAAAAAAAAACAGTTTCTCCCCAAGATCATGTAATGAAAAGTATTTGAGGAAGTCGACTGTCTGTTTTAGTATATGTACCCCAGTGAGCTGGCCTCAACTACTGCGGAGAAAATCCACCAAAGAAACCTACATTGTGCTGTGAGACTGCGATTAAAACAGTGGAAAGTTAACCAAATGAAATTATCAAAGAAACGATTGGTGCTAATTATCGCTGCTGTTAAACATCACACACACACACACACAAAAAAAACTAACAAACACACTGCAAATATTAAATGTGTTCTCCATGGGTCGGATTGAGCTTCATTTATTTTAAGTTGTAGCAGATAGTGAATTGTGGCTGCGTGCAAAAACTCATGCTGTGCATCAGAAACCCGGCAGATGCTTAGTTATGACTAAACCAGTAAAGACAACACTTAATTGTACAGTGAAGCAATTGGAAGAAGAAGGAGGGGGACCCAAAAAAAAAAAAAAAAAAAAAATGATAAGCTGGGAGAAAAATCCTAAAGTGCAAAGCTTTGAAAACGGATAATTAGATCTGTGACAACAGAGCACAATAACAGTGTCAGCGGGGATGGAAACGCCTGCATTGCATGAGACACCAGCACAATGCGCCTGTCGGAACAAGTCGAACATATATCATAGTGAATGATTTTGTCATTTTTGCATAACATGAGTTGCTAGTATAAAAAAAAAAAAAAAAAACAATGCCAAGATGACAAAAAGTTTATCATTCAATTAATTGCTTTGCTTTTGTGAAGTCCCTCTCTCTTTCTGGAAGTCAGTGAGTCGCTCTTTCCATCACAGCCGATCACGGACTGAACAACACGCAGTGGAAGAGACAAAAGTCCTGTCAGTGGCTCATTAAGCTGCTCATTAGGAAGCAAACTCTATATTCAAATATTCTCTGTGGTGACCATTCGAGTCAAGGCTAAGTCATCCCTTTTGCTCACGCTTGCAAGGCTGAGGGCTAAAGGTCAGTAGAATCTGTCATTATTAGTTCCGTTACATTTTCTTTGACTGGTTTAGATTTAATGACCCGATCCTGGGGTCAGACAGCCTCAGGGTCTGTCTGCACTCCTGACCTCTTCTCTTTCTGATACAACTTTGCCTGGTTTCGATGCTGTAAATCACTTTCTTTCATTGTGTTACATGACCCTTGCCTGTAGGCTCATGATACAGTAATTTAACTGAAACAGACGTTGTGATTCCTTCAGCTTTCAGCACAGAAAAAAAAAAGGAAAGAAAAAAAAAAAAAAGTAACACTAATTATGTAGAAGAGATTTTAAATTACAGTGTTCGTCTCTGTCATCAACGCAAAATCCTTGCATTAGCTAATAAAGCTGTATCTGAACACAAAAGTGGAGCCATGACAGGAGAAAATCCTGCAAATATGGGTGTTTCTGCAGAGAAAACACAAATCGAAAACACCAACAGCACAGAACTATACTCACCAATACTCTGGACACTAATAATTGTAGGCGCCATGAAAGCTAAACTCAAAATTCACTTGTTTCTCCAGGCATTTTAACAGCAGTAGATAAAGGAGGATCAAACTGGTTATTTTAAATATATACCTGTTTATGATTGTAATTTTATCTGTGTTCTGATTTGTATTTTATTATCTGTTTTGAAGTATTTTGTGACTTTTCTTGTCCGTGAACGGTGTTATATAAATAAACTTTGCTTGCGTTGTGTATTAACCCTTTCATAAAATGCAATATCTGGTGAAACTTGAAACTTAACATGCTTTCAACGTCCGATTCCTGACTTTTTTGCCTCTTATACAGCAGATCTTGCATGAAATTTTCACAACTTCTATCCTGTATCCACTGGACCCCTTCTTCTACTCTATGGGGCCCCCTCACAAATGCTGGGCTTTATGAATTTATCATGTTTAGCCCCCCCTTAAACTGTACCCCAGACTCTGGATAAGTATCATAGGTTTAGTATTATGACAAAGCACTAAATATGGACGTAACTGCATGTTCGGTTTTGTAAGTTATGGTGTTAAATAATGGCCAGAAAAGCAGATTATTATGATGTGAGCGCAGAGTTGACTCTTGACCTTTTGGCTGTAAAATGTCATCTCATCATCATTTAATCCTATTACATGTTTCAGGGAAATGCTGTCATAATTGGCCAATTTTGTCAAAATTATGGCTGATATCAGTGCATCACTGCTGAATTTTAGATTTGCACAGTGGTGTAGTGGTTTGTTACCACGGAGGAAAACAGTTTCCTGGATTTCTCCCACAGTTTAAAACCGTACACTTTAATATGTTAATTGGTCACTCTAACTTGCCCTTAAGTGTGAATGACTGGCTGTCTCTATAATGAACTGTCAACCTGTCCTGGGTATATCCCGCCTCTCTCCAACGTCAACTGAGATGTGCTCCAGCCAATCCAACTTATGGTAAAATGTGTTTTGGAAGACCACAGCAGCTTTGACCTTTGACCATTAACTTCTAATCAGTTCATCCTTGAGGCCAAGAGAACATTTCTGCCAGATGTAATAAAATTCCCACAAGGCATTTCCCAGCTTTTCCATTCACAGGAATGGCAGACGGGCATCCTGAAAACATAATGACCATGGCTTCTACCAGTGCAGAGGCATGAAAAAAAGACAAGCATCAGATTTAAGAGTAAGTGGAATGAAAGGCATGTGGAGGAGGTGGTCTGTGTGGTGTTGCCAGAACAAGATTTCTGCCTTTGCCTTCAGCCTCTGCTCATGTCTCATCAAATAATTAATATTCCCTGACTGTTCCTTCACTGTTTGTATATTTCAAGTTATAACTGTTTTCATTTTCAAAACACACATTCCTCTAAGTGTTTCGCCTTAAACAGAGCTACAGTATGTGTGCACGGGTTCATTTCTGAGTATTTATGTACTCACACAGCGAGTGGGAAAAAAGATAGAGATGGGTGACAAAATCCAGCATGAAGCTGCCTAGTTGGGTGCTCGGCCATTATTAGCCTTGAGGGCACCTTCAGCGCTTCATGTGGTGACGGATACAGTCACTTTAAAGATACTGCATATGGTGGAAAAACACAAGCTTAAGAGCGTTTAACTGTGGAGTACGGAAAACGTTCACAGCTACTGAGAAGATCACAATATGTGCAATATATGTTTATTAATGTTATTTGAGTCATCTTTATCCTTTTGTTTCCGAGCTCAGAAAACATTCTACACTCATATGTATCTACTGTATTGTGGTAATTTCATTATTAACCCATCCAACACCAACCAAAAGCATCTACTGATCTAAAATATTTCCACTAATCTTGTCAATGCATGTAAATAAATGCAGTTATTCATCTTTTCATGGTCATCAGATATAACCCATGTGGACGTTCATATTCTCTGTAGTGAATGTGGAAACACTGTCATCTTCTACAACATTAATTCACCCGAAAAAACCCATAGTTTGATGCATAACAGTGAATGAAAATGCTTGGTTTATGTTCAGTTAATGATAGATTTTACTGAAAAAGTCAATTTTCTCTGTTTTTGATATATTAACCATCCGCTTTAATCTGAGCTTTTTTGAACATCTACAAGATCAGTAAATTAAATACAAGAAAATACCGGATTTATACTGATAAACTGCAAAATACTGAAGATAATATTATAACAAGTGGTACCAGGGACAACAAACCCCGCCCCTTGCACGTATTGTAGCCTATGTTGTCATCGATCCAGCTGATGTCATCATGTCTATGAGTGTGGTGATGTCACTATATCGACTGCTTCTATACATGTGGCAAGTTTGAAGTAAATTGAAACAAAATTGATGTTTTTATAGACGTTTGAAATTTCATCTGTTATAAGTAAATGGGAGAAGAGAAAAGATTTTAAGAATTCATAATTTTTTTTTTTTTAATTTTGACCTACTTTTCCCAAAAATCTAATCAGATCTATTCTTGGGTCGCTGGCAAGTTATAAACTCAATTTGGTATGAATTCAACTAATAATTCAATGGATGAGGTAACAAAAAAACAAACAAATAAACAAACAAACTGAACAAAACACAATATCCCTTGCCTCTCCTTCGGGGGGGCGGGGCAATAAAGGATGATAACTCACTTAAGAAAGGTTACATATAAAGGAAATTTCATTTGGGAACTGACACAAAAGTAACACTGGGTCTTTCTGGGTTAATATTGATGTTTTATTTTATTGTGCATGCTTTAATCATGTGGTAAACCTACGTGCCCACACGCCAAATGAATTTCCTAATGGGATAAAACAGCTGAGTCGAATTTATTTGAGAAAGTGTTTCGAAAAAATCGGATCTGACACAAGCGACTCTTCAAACATTTGCATAAGAAGCTGCAACTCAACTAGTACACACTGTTGAAAATTGAATCCAGCAGAATTCAATAGGATCAATAGGTTACTTTAATGATGGGCAGTTGGTTCACAACAAACTTGTCATACGACTCTCAAGCCTGGCAAATGTAGATAGTCTTTCTACTGAGGAAGAGCAGAGGATGGCCTGAGGCAGAACATTCAACTTTGACATGAAGAATCCATTATCTTAAATACAGCATGGCTTCCTTTGCTACTCTTGCATATATCTCTTGTATAACTAAAGGCCAACCGCAGCAGCAGCAATAACAGTAGTGTAGGTTTTTACAGCACACTTTGTTTTTCTACAACGGATCACAAAAGATGAATACTGTGAACTGCTATTAAATCTAATTCGGATAATTAAATAGTAACACCTTGATTGAAGAGATCCGAGGATTTTCACATCAGTCAAGTCATTGATGGTCATTTTTGTTGCTACTGGATTCAATAGGACTTCGAATTAGATATTAAATATGGGGAAAAAAATTCGAGGAAAGGTGTCATTTATAACGGCTTTTAACTCTATGTTTTTGTAATAATGAAAGCAAAGGTCATTATCTTAGGATTTGTAAAAGGACAGTTGACTATTTTTTTATACTGTAATAGTGAAAAAAATGAAATAATACAAAAAAAAAAATATATATATAGTGGATCTAATACTAGTTCCGTCCTTTGATTTAGTTCACACATGCCATGGCTGAACCATATTATATTTATGAGTAGACCAGTTTTGGTCAATGACACTGATTATTTATTAATTTGTTTACCACTGTATAATGTATATACATATGTAATACTGTTGTTAGGTCATGATTTATTGTATTCATTTGCAGAGACATGATATATATTTTTTTTTTAGCTGAATTTTTAATCATGTTGAGCTTTATCTCAGACACAGATGGTGATAAAAGACATAAACTGACAAAATAAAACTGCCTGAAGTGGTGTATAGAAAAAAAGACACACTTGGAAATGCATATACCCACATAAAAACATACTATATTATATTATATAGCTTTAAATACTCTCTCTCTCTCTCTCTCTCTCTCTCTCTCT
>JAPTYQ010000028.1:12483327-12494518 GCA_029814465.1 Ostorhinchus cyanosoma | reverse complement strand
TTCAGAATAGTCATTTTCAACCGGAATTAGGTGTTTACATGGTCATCTTAAAGCGGAATTAACCTTTATTCAGAATTAAAAACTCGTATGTAAACAGGCTCACTGCTGCCTAAAGTTGGAATACAATGTTTTTCTGTCTTCTCATGAAATAATTCCTACAAAGTGATTTAATCTTTAATCCGTATGTAGTCATTGCATTTGGTCAAAGGTAATTATGGATGTGTATGAATAGGAAAAAAAAGAAGAATGTGTCTGAAAACAAAATTATTCATATTTTCTGGCCAACAGTGTACTTTAATATCACAGCATAGCAGCATTTCCTCAAAGCTGTGATATCTGAATGTTACAGTTAAACATTATAAAAACAGCCAATTACAAAATTAGGCCTTATAGGGATAAAATGATATATACTGGGGGTCAGTTTCTCTCTATTTAAATGTACTGTAGACCTACACAGCCACCAGTGACAAAAAGCATCTACTGATGTAAATGTGAGTAATCTTATCTATATATAATATATGTAAATAATTTAGGTAAAATGCAGATTCTTAGCTTTTCAGCAGCAACAGATGTGTGTCTTTTGGAGATTCAGAGGCTCCAGAGTGAACATGAAAACACTGTCATATTCTGCAACACTGACTCACCAGTAAAACCCACGGAGTTTGACAAATGACTGCAGTTGTAGAGGCTGGTTTTTATGTTCCGTTAATGATATATTTTGCTGAAAAATATACTTTTTTCAGTTTTCAAATAATATCCTTTGAATTTACTCTGACTTTTTTTTTTTTTGAACATCTACATGGTCTCTAAATAAAATATAGGAAAAATGCATGCTTTTGACTGAAAAATGCAAATGGCTGAGGGTAATATTAACCCATAAAGACCCAAACAGACACTGGTGACTGTTAGCATGTACTGATGTAAAGTGTTTAATACCTGTTGATCCACTAATCTTATCAATCCATGTTAATAATTGATGTAAAATGCAGTTTGTCATCTTTTCATGGTCATCAGATATGACCCATTTGGACATTCAGAGATGTAGTTACCATGGAAACACCGTCACCTTCTACAACATTGATTCAACAGTAAAACTCATGGAGTCGAATCAATGACAGTGGATGGACACACTTGGTTTATGCTCAGTTAATGATATATTTTAGTGAAAAAGTCACTTTTTCTCGCCTTTTTTCTATATACATATAATAACCCTTAGTATTAATTTGAGCTTTTATGAACATCTATATGATCAGTGGAACAAATATAGGAAAATACCTGATTTATACTGAAAAAAACACAAAATACAGAGGATTATATTATGATAAACGGGGATAAATCCCTTAGGAAAGGTTAAATAGAGAGAAAAATCTATTTGGGAACTGGCAGAAAAGTGGCATTGGATCTTTTTGAGTTCAAATAAATAGCGATGAATCACTTAAGCAAGGTTAGATGTAGATAGAAATTCATTTGGAAGTTGCAAAAAAAAAAAAAAAAAAGTTCGAGGTCTTTATGGGATGAAAATACATTTATGTGAAAGCACGTTACACATATGCGAAGCAAACGAACAAATTCCAGATGATTTCTTTCTCTAACTTGTAAAAAGATGATCATATGTTTTGATAATCGAGCGACGAGAAGATGAAAACAGTCAGTCATCCGATAGGTGCGACGTTCACTTCCACCATCATTTATACCAGTGAAACGTCAAACCTGCCATTGAAACTTAAGAAGTCGCACGCAGTTGTAAGATATATAATCTTCACCGGAAACGAACGGACAGATTTAGGAAGTGATATCTCAGCCTACATGACAGCAGTGTTAACTTATAGTTCTGTATAAGCTGTTAAAACTACAGCGGCTATGAAAAACCAACAGTTCCACCGCCGAGAAAAAAAAAAAAAAAAAAAAGCAAGGTGATAGCTCTTCAACTGCTTTACAGACCAAACACCTTTACCAAGTCATTAAATTCACACCAACCCCAACATACTGTGTTGCATTCACAGCTCTATGTGAGTGTAGTAAATATCAGACTAAATAAATGGAACTTTTGCTATAGTTGGGCTTTTGTTCATTTGTTTTCTTGATACATTAAGTTCTCAAGTTAACCCCTGTGAACGGGTCACAAATGATCAATAATACCTGAAATGAAACCTTTTATTGTGATGCTTTTTCATCTCTATTACCCACTCCTAATACACACATTATGGTGTCGTTTCCCTATTATACTCTCCCATGTGTCTATTCCACCGTACTCATAAATCTCTCACTTTCGCCTCAACACTTACTCAACATCACGTACTTCTTTCCTAACGCTTCTATCTCTAATTGATTTTTCACCATCCCCTCAGTTTGGTGTTATCGTTCTGTTTTATAGAAGGTATTTACTTTGCTCCTCAGTCAGCACTTCTTTTAGATCACGAATCTATAAAAAATAAATTAATAATAATAATAAAAACTTGAGGAGTGTGAATAACAGGTTAAATATAAAACTAACGATATGAATAAATAAATGTGTGAAAACGTCAGACTGAGAAAACATAATCTATATTAGGGTATGATTTTTTTTTTTTTTTTTAATTAGGAAACACACTTTAATAGAACCACAAACTATTATATTCATTTTCACAGAGAGCCTTTCAAATTCAATCATGAAATACATTTCTTAAGTAGATCTTGTTTTATTCATTGGCTGAATGCATGGGCATCACATTAGAAATTCAAATAGAGCCTGTGCAAGCACAAGTCTTTCTCTGACATAACAGGGTAGAACTGGGAAAAAAAAAAAAACAAAACTAAATTTCCTTTATGCCACAGCTCAACAAAGGGCTGGAAAGAGGGCAGTTCGAGTAAAAAAAAAAAAAAAAAAAAACATGGACATGATTTTCTTATCCGTACTGAAGCATTGTTGATATAAACTGTCAAGTCTGGAGAGGAGAAAAAATTAAGCTAACACAACTCTCTTCTATTCCCATCCTATTCCTGCCATGTCTTTGAAGAGAATGCTTTGTTCAGCTGTGTTATTACATTATCAGCCAACAGACAATTTGTTTGACAGTGCTTCTAGAGAGAACGGTGATGTGCAGTACACATTGCCTCATTCCCCTTTTCCTGGTTTCAATTAACAGTTTTCTGCTCTCCAAAACAGTCAGTGCACTTTTTTTTTTTTTTTTTTTTAATGTGTCTATTCAGTAATTCAAGGACAGGCTAGTAGGAATTCGCAGAAGCTGCAAGTTTGCTCGCACGTTAATTGCTTGGGAGAAAAGGGAAAAAAAAAAACACACACAAGAAAAAGAAAGACAAAAAGCTCCGGAATACACACAAAATTCAATAAGGTTGCTGGCATTTTTTGAAGGAACCATTGTATCGCATTTCTCAGAAGACAAAAAAACCCTGGCTGATTTTGTCAAAAAAAAAAAAAACACGGAGCAAAGTCGTTTTTTTTTTTTGGGAAACAAATAATCTATCTTCTGTCTTCACCAGCATGCGAACTACTGTATATTTTGGAGCAGATATCGCAAAAGTGTTATGACGCAGATGGTGAGAGACTGTCGGTGGAGTCGGTGTGTGTTTTGACTGACGTAGTGGTTTTGTTTGTGTGTGGGAATCCAACACAATATACATGATTTTGAAGTCCATACAGTTTGACCAGGTGACTCCTAATTACAGCCGAGAAAATGTCAGACACTGCTGTTGACCTATTCCCTCTCACACTGTCAGTGCAGCACTAAGATATCTATTATAGATATTCTAAAGGACAGGCATGTCAGGAAATTGTCAGAGAAAGGCATGTCCAGTGTTACTACCACCTTGCCTCCAGTGGTTTCTCCTCAAAAAAGGGGTAATGCTATTTCTTTTTGAGATGGAAATATCTCCTCGGTGCTGGAATCCATGTAGCGATACTTCATTATATTTCCTCACTGAATAAAACTGCTGTGTTAAAACTTCATGGGTCTCACCGATCCCTTCTAGGTGTGCGAGTGCAGGAAACACACGCATATGCAGAAATACAAGTATACTACGCAGTGGTTGAACATTCTGAATGACAGAGTTATACAAGCTTTGCATGAGAATACAGATAATGCAGTCAGATGGTGAGGGAAAGCGATGTCAAACAGACAGGCCTTCAAACGAGGCACTGAGCCTCCCTCTCTCTCTCTCTCTCTCTCTCTCTCTCTCTCTCTCCCAGTGAACTGACAGCCTCTGGCCTGAGATTCAAGCAGCGTCAGGATGTCAAACTCCACTATGTTTTGACACCCATTGCTGTCCTCAGCAAAAAAGAGAGAGGCAAAGCAGCGGAGAGGGCTTTTGTAAACACAAAATTCACAGTCCATTTGTATTTTTGTTCCTATTGAATGCACAAACAGACCTCACAGAGCGGCACATACACACAAACATGAGAAAGATGAGAAAGACAAGAAGCCCATTCAGATGTCCTTTAGAAATAGTAATTGCTTTCATGATTTCTTGAATTGTTATCACTGCAGAGAAGAAGACCAAGTTGTGTTTTTGTAAAACATAAATCGTTCGCCGCCACCTTTTTTAAAATTTTCATTTTTTTAGGATTGTGTAATTTCCCTTAATATTTCCTCTAGGGTTCGGGTAAACACAGCCACATTGTAACACAAAGCTTTTACAACATCATAGCATTCTTATATATCAGCTTTTTTGGTACATAGTGTATAAACTAGGCCTGATAAAATACCTTAATAATCATATACAAGGTAGAAAAATGCACTAGAGGATATGATGACTCATGTATTACATGTAGCTCCTGTCTTATGTCCCAAATGCCACATTATGATTGAAACATTGCTGCTCTTTCCATAGTATCTCTGTCTATTTGATCAGAGTTAAAACGTGGCATTTCCATAATGGACATCAACGTTACAGACTGTAGTAGAGAGTGGGAGGCGAGAGAGAGAGAGAAACAAGGAAAGAGGAGCCAGACGCTGAGAGCAAATCTATTAACGATAGTGATTCGGAGCTCGCTGGTGAGGATGGGGAACAGAGGGGTCCATTCATGTGTCTCTTGTCCCAATAGAACAGATAAGACTAGTGGAGCTCAACTAACTCTGTAATTACACTGCGCACAAGTCTGTAGAGGGTATTTTTTCGGAGTACCCAGGGCACAATATAACACATCCTTCCAGCATGGTAAGGGTTAAAGGCATTTGAGTCCAAAGTAATCTCAAATACAAAGTGCACTATCACCTCTGCCATCTGAAAATGCTGTCAGGATATAATTTGTCTGTCTAGGAGGATGGTATGTATGTTTCTGCCATACACCGAATAGCTATCCTTTGGCCCCACTGGTCAATGTGAATATTTGTCTCCACTAGCTTTCCCCTGAACGGTTTCCATGCAACCCTTTCTCACCCTTTACTGTCACTAGAGCCTTGACAGAAGGCAATTTTGGGATGTTATTTGGGTGATTTTATTTGCTCAGTAGGGCGCCGTGCCCCCAACTATCGCTGAAACGTTTTTTGTTTTTTTTTTCTTCACAGTCTCTCCCCACTGTAAAACCCACCTGAGACATGGTTAAAAAAAAAAAAAAATCAGAGTAATGAAGTACACAGCGCATTGGCAAAGGCATCAATCAGATGACAGCAGGAGGAAAGACAACAAAGGGAAAGAGAGGAGGAGAAGTGGCAAAGAAAAAGAGAATAAAAAAGTGGAAAAAAATTGTAAAGAGAAGCAATGCGGAAGAAAAGACCCTCGTGCATGTCGGTGAAATATCACAGAGACATACAATAAAGAATGGAAAAGAGAAAAAGTGAAAGATAAATGTGGAAAAAGGCCTAGAAAAGAAGAACAAGGGCAATAATTTGAGACCGGATATACCCTTTATGGACAGTGTCTGGTCGGGTTCCCCTCTGTGACAGCTTATTAAAGTTTCATGCTAAAATGAGTCAATATTAGATATGACATTTTCAGGGTGAACTAGTCTGGGGCGGATATGGGAATAGGGTGAGGTGCTCGTTGCCATGGTGGCCAAATGACCAGCTCTGACCACAGATGACCAAACCAGAAGAATTGATGCATAAAGCGCCTCTAAGATGACTGCTTAACCTTCCCCTGGATTTATTAACTGAAAAAGAACATGCCAGAGAAATGAAATGCAATCTAAAAAAGATCTATCCGCTCTGAAGTCTGTTCATTTTGTGTTATTTCGTATAAGACACGCAGATGAAAAGCGTACACTCTTTGTATGCTATGTCTTGACACTATTCTGTAATTCCTTACATTCTTAACCTGTCTTTGCTTTATTATTCCTCGTTTTTTTTTATTATTTATATATATAAAAAAAAAAAAAAAAAAAAAAAAAGGCACCATTTTGATCAGAGGCAGAAATGAAGACACAAAGCGGTTGCGATCAATCTCTGCATCTGCCCGAGTGAAGAAAAATCATTAGTGAAGACAGTTGTAGAAAAAGATCCTCGGATATTTATTTTTATATTTGATAGTGGAGAAGATGTTTAAAGCAAAAGCAAAAAAAAAAAAAACTTAAAACATACTCAGAGGAGATTGTTGTATTGTCTGAAGATGTTAAAAGAAAAAACATGCCGTCAAAAGACAGGACATGACACAAAAAGCAGCACAATGTGGAAAAAAATAATGATCCTTCGCTTGTGGGAAATGCCATCCTTAGCCCTTTCATCTGAGTCTCCTGCTCTTCCTGTCAAACCTTTAGAGGTCATTTGACTGGCCTAAAGCAGGCTATACACCAACCGACCGACTAATCACCGGCGCTCCTAACCTTTTATTTTCTGCATTGAAGTAAGGAATCAAACACATCGAACAAATGATTCAGAAAGGGGGGGGGGTGACAGAGACAAGGAGCTTTAAAAGACACCGATAAGGGGAGATAAAAGGGGGAGAAGGAGGAGAAAAGAAAAGCTCAAGTGAGAGGTGAGAGACATGATTGACAGTCAAAGAACCAAAGTGACAGACAGCGAGGGTTCCCTTTATTTCACTGAGTGCAACAAGGCGGGTTTTTGGGTGGAACAGTAGAGACACGGCAGGAAACCACACAAATTGTCAAACCAATTAGAGAAATGGTTTAAAGTTCACATCCCCGTTTTTTTTTTTTTCTATTCAAACCGTGCTGCTTTCTTTCTTCTCTCCTGAAAAGATATACGCACACAAAAGTGAATGGAGTGGAGGGTATGCACATATCCAGGTTTTTTTTTTTTTTTTTTTTAAGTCAGTATACGATATATATGGAGAAAAGTTTACGAATAAACTGAATTTTTTTATTTTCCAGAAGGCCGGAAAATAAAAAAAAAAGATAATGAGAAATAACATGTTTTTCATCGTTACATCGATTTTATTTGTTTAACTTCTAGATTTGTGCATGCATCAAATGGAATTTATTTACGTTGATATAAGCGTTGTTACATGTAAACCTGTGTAGTGAATGAATGAGGACTTGTAGCCACGTAGCTAATTTGCACGTCGCTAATTAACCTGCACTTTATTACAAACATTTACACTAATGTGGAATCTGCTGCTGTTGGTTATTTGCATTATTGTCCAACTGATCCATTAACTACCGCTAAACCTTATAATACTGTTATTGTATTTGCACGACCGCCATTATTACACGTAGGTTTGATTTAGATAAACGAAGGCGAGGGGTGTTGTTTTGTTCGGTTTCTTCGTTTATTTGTTTGTTAACACTCTAGCAGCAAAAGTATTGGTTGAATTCATACCAAATTGGGTTCATAGATTGCCAGTGACTCAGAATAAGTGTGATTACATTTTGGGAAAAGTAGGTCAAAGTTCAATTTTTTATGATTTTTTTTTTTTTTCCCATTTACTTATAATGGGTGGAATTTCAAAGCAGCAAAACTATTGGTTGAATTCATACCAAACTGGGTTTATACATTCCCCGTGATTCAAAATAGACGTCATTACATTTTGGGAAATGTAGGACTAAGTGTAAATTTTTTAATGAATTTTTTCCAACTTTTTTTTTTTTTCCCATTTACTGAAATTTCACACATCTGTAGTAGCAAAACTATTGGTTGAATTCATACAAAATTGCAGTTATAGATTGTTAATGACCCAGAATAGATATGATTACATTTTGGGAAAAGTAGGTCAAAGTTAAATTTTTTTCTGAATTTTTAAAATCTTTTTTTTCTCCCATTTACTTAAAATGGGTGAAATTTCAAATGCCTACAAAAACATAAATTTTGTTTCAATTTGCCTCAAACTCAGCACATATATGGAGGTAAGTGATACGCTGACATCAGCACACGCACAGACATGATGACATCAGCTGGATCGATTCTAAAATAAGCTACAAAACGTACAAGGGGCGGAGTTTGTTGTGCCTGGAACCACTTGTTTATATGTATTTTATTTCATATTTTTCTACTTTATTGTTCTGATTTCAATTCCCAGTAATGTCCCGTGCATTTAGTGAATTGGCAATAAAAAACAACAACTTTGAATCTTGAAAATATGGACAGACACCAAAAACCAGTCAAATAATAGTGCAAGTCGAGAAAACAACAAATGAACTTTAAAATGGGTTTTCGTTTTTACGTGTGGTGAGAAGATCCTTCAGATCTGAGGACCTTTAACTGAGACAGGACGATGACAATTTTGCATTTTGCTGGTTTTCCGTCTCCAATCACCGCTCCTTCATTTCATATTTTAAGATCATCTGAATACACATTTCTGGCTTAAGACCATTCACACACTTAAAACTTTATTTCCTAAATGAGAAGTTTATAAAATCCTCAAAACTTAACAGGTTGTCCTTTTTGTGAATTATACAATGGTGCCATTTTTGTTGTTTTTTTAGGCTTGTTTATATCTATGTCTAAGTTTCCTTGTTGTTTGTGGTACTTGGCTCTAGATGGTTACACAATAAAGCAAATATGATACAACCGTTGCAAGCATACGAGGGAGAGGCAAAAAGTCCTCAGACGAGCGCCGTGTCACTGGGGATGAAACAGAGCTCTGTTAAATAAATATATGAATCAAATAAAGTTTTTATGATATTCGTCTGAGAACTTTTTGACTCTCGCTTGTACTTGAATCACTCTGGCAGATAAACAAGATAATCAAATAATGATTTAACCCTTAAAGACTTTCAACTTCCCTACATCTAACCTTTACTAGATGATTTATCACCCTTTATTTGGTTATTATCCTTTACATTTTCAGTGAAATTCAGGTATTTTCCTATATCTAATTTACTGGCCATGTAGATGTTTATAAAAAAAACTCAAAGGTTATTATATTAGAACAGAGAAAACTGAAGCCAAAATAGTTTTTCAGCAAAATATATCATTAACTGACCTTTAAAATAAGCATCTACAACCATTGTCATTTATCATACTACATATGGGTTTTTACTGGTGGTTCAGTGACGATGTTTCCACATTCACTACGGAGCCTCTGATTGTCCAAATGGATCATATTGGGTGAAAAAAAGCATTTTACTGGCATTATTTCAATGTATTGATAAGACTAGTCGAGAGGTTATTTAGCATTTTATTGTTCTGGCCGCCAGAGGGTTGAAAGAAATATCAATTTGACTAATGGTAATATTTCATATCAACAAGAATCGTCTGGAAAGGTGCGATTGTAGTATTTTATTTTCTCTATATAGTCTACAAGTGGTGTTAAACTGTACAAGGTCGATCCGAGGTCCATAATTAGGTGAACATGTTATATTATCATGTTATATTTGCATATTTTTCCAGATTCCACCAAATCAAACGCATCAAATGCAAATTAATTCAACTCATGGCTAAAGGTGAAATCTCATTCGTGCCACCGGCATATACAGTATTTGCGCACTAAGCACGCACATCTCATTTAATTCTTCATACGCTATCCACTCAACATGCTTTGATCTGACAATATCAATCTACTTGGCTGCCCACAAGGACAGGACTGCAGACTAAATCACAGGATACGTTCTTTTTTATCTCGTCTTGTTCAATCAGTATACATTTGGGGGAGCTTCTGAAAATAGCTAAAGATAATAAGGTGAGTCAGTGCTCTACGGTATTGGCTGCTGCCCTGGTTTTAAGTTGGAGAGGAGGAGCTGGTGTTAGGTTGTAATTTCACACTTTAATTCACATTTTGCATTTACCCTCCGCTGCAGCCGAAGACAGAAATGTTTAATTTTGCTCTCAGAAATTGGCAAATGTAGATACAGAATAAAAATCTTCCCAGAGATTCAAAATAAATAAATAAATTTTTAAAAAAAATCTCTTGATTATCAAAGATGTGTTTGTATGTATGATCTAATCTGTTGTACATTTTCCTTTTTTGTGCCTGCAAGGGGAACTGAGATGTTCGGACTTGGCATCTCTTTTCTTTAATGAGTATCTCTGGAGATGGCAGGTGCATGTTCAGCCATTCTTTTACAAGCTCAGCAACAAACAGGCCAGTCCTCTTTCTCCCACTGCAATTACCACTGTCATTAGCAGAATCACATTATCAACAACAGCAAACGAGCAATATTGCTAATAAACCCACACAAAACACTGTGTAGCCCTGGAATCAGCACACGGACCAAGATCTATTGCAGGAATTACAATAAAAAAATAAAAAACACACACACACACACACAAAAACACAAAACCATGAAAATTTCAATATAAAATCAAACAAATGAAGCAAACTGTTTTGGTTTCGTGATGTGTTTGAATTAAGGGATTATTGAGCCTTTGCTGTCATGGGGTTTTGACTTTGGAAACAGGCTGCCTGATGAGCTGCTTCATGTAGAATTGTCTCTTAAAATCCATTTATATAAACAAATGAATAAATAACTATATTTACCTAATAGTCCTTGAACTCTTATGTTTTACTTTAACAATTACTGTTTTGGTTAAAGGGGTAAAATGTAATATTTCTAGAGCTAAAATTATCATTAGCGTTGTAAATAAAGAGCTCTGAAGTTGCGTCAAAGATGCCAGTGTATTGGACTGTAGAGATATGAACTGAATATACAGTTGTGCTCATAAGTTTACATACCCCAGCGGAAGTTGGGATTCTTTGGCCATTTTTCAGAGAATAGAAACACAAAAGCATTTCTTTCACTCATATTTAGTGGTTTGGTGAAGCCATTTATTGTAAAAAAATGTGTCTTTTTAAATCATACTGACAACAGAAACTATCCAAATGACCCTGATCATAAGTTTACATACCCTAGTTCTTCATC
>JAPTYQ010000028.1:12468936-12482973 GCA_029814465.1 Ostorhinchus cyanosoma | reverse complement strand
CTTCAGTTTCTTTCAGATTTGGGGTTTTCTTCATGAACTGCATGTTTGACTCCTCCCCAAAGTGGATCAATGATACTAAGGTCAAGAAACTGAGATGGACACTCCTTCATCTTCACTTTTTTTCCGCTGTAGCCAATGACAGATCGACTTGGCCTTATGTTTTGGGTCATTGTTGTGTTGGAACATTCCAAACCATCCCATGCACATTCAGTCAGGGTATGTAAACTTATGAGCACTATGGGACGGAAAACTAATGCCACTGGAGTTCTGACCAAAGCCTCAGAAAGTGACAAGATTGGATAAGAACTGATAAGAAACTATATTTAGAATCAAAGAAAATGACAAAAATGATAAAAGCTAGAAGCCTGTTGTTGTTGTTTTCACCTTTGGACACATCTCTAAATTAATATAATAGAGTTTAGTGCTAAAACCGCAGTGTTTTTTTTTTCTACTTTCTTCTGACCTTGTTTGGACAATTCCAAACAGATACTGAGTGCAGCTACCGACAACACAAACCTACAGAAAACAGAGGTGATTTGTGGATTTTACTGTGGCTGTTTTCTGTATAAAAACAGAGCTAAGCTAACAGAGCTATAATGTAAACTATCAGCATTAGAATGATACAGTTGAACATATAAAAACCTAAGCATTATATGATTAGAATGCAATATGTTATTATCATTGTAACTAAGTTTTGTAATTGGAATGTAATATGTTATAGTTGTGATTTCTGTTGTGGGTTATATCAGTCCTGGGTTCGATTCCAACACTAGTCGATAGGGGCGGGACCTTTCTGTGTGGAGTTTGCATGTTTTCTCCGTGTCTACGTGGGTTATTTCTGGGTACTCCAGCTTCCTCCCACCATCCAAAGACATGCACTGATAGGTTCAGTAGTTAATCTAAATTGCCCATAGGTGTGAATGTGAGAGTGGTTGTTAATCTCTACAGTATATGTCAGGCTTGCGATGACCTGGCGACGTGTCCAGGGTGAACCCGCTAAGTAGCTGGGATAGGCTCCAGCGACCCCCGTGACCCCAGTGAGGATAAAGCGAGTTCTGAAAATGAATGATTGAACGTGTGATATGTTAACATTAGAAGGTTACAAGCTTCAAGAGGTAGAATGGAAAAAATACAGTCACAGTCGTACTGTAGGTGGGTTAGCGTGGTTTTTAGGAGCATGGAATGTTTTATATTTTATAGTTTCATTTGCCATAAAGGGAAGATGGTCGGGTCTGTGGGGCTACGACAGCCGTGGTGGGGAGTTATATATGAAGGGATTGGCTGAAGTTAGGAGGAGGAAGGTAAAACCCCAAGTAAAGAGTATAAAGAAGTAGGGAAAAGATAAGTCAGGGCTCTTGAGGACGGGGAGTCAAAGAGACGGGGCCTATGCTTAGTGACTTCATGTCTGTTGGCTACGGAATCTGATTATCTGTAACCCTGGGAGACCACAAATCTGCGCAGGTTTGATTAAAGTTCATTCAATGATTGATTCATTGTTGTTATTAAATCCTGTTTCAGGTCTGTTTTATGGTAAAGGTAATAACCAGCGTACATAATGAATGCAGGGGATAGAGAATTGGAGTAGTAATAGAATAATAGAAGTAGAATCCCAATATCAGCTGATGCAGCACATGAAGATTATAAGACACTGTCATTTTGTTAGAAGGAAAAAGTCTGATGACACTATAATCCAGATATGTGTAAAGAATGAGTTTTATACTTTATTCAGTGAGTGATACAGTCTGTGGATATGTGGTTTTATGTATATTATTGTATGTACCTTTCCCCTGCTGTTGAGACTTTGGACTATGTAATATAAGGCTTTTAAATTTCAGTCTCATTTTAATAAATTTGTATTATTAATCTTGCCTGTTTTCATTTACCGCAGTAACACACTTAAAAATGCATTTTCCAAATATTTCATTTTTTCTCACTAAACTGCTCATACTCATGGAACATCAAGTGCTTGTGTCATTTTTTGGATGTTTGACATAAGCCTTTCAGCCTCCTTCAGTGTGTAGTGTATTAACAAAGCAGGTACTTGGGGCAGTTCATCCCATACCAACCCAGAGTGTGACGAGGCCTTCAGTAAAACCCCAGACACCAGATGAGGTGAGCACTATTATTATGTTTACCTTTTAAAGGCAGAGTGGCAGCAGGGGAAATCATCTACTCTCATTCACTTCCTGTTTCTCTGTCTCTGTGTGTTTTCGCTCCGGCTCAACTTTGTTCCTTAGACTACAGATAACAATCGCCTCCTGTGAGATGCAGAGAGGCAGTTAAAAAACAAATAATGAACACATTTGGAATTTTAAGCTCCAAAGGGGGACAAATTGGTGTTGGCGTCCAGAGGACTTTCATCAGCTATTTTTAAGTTTCAAGGTTGAGGTGAGTTCGTGGCCCTTCTGGAAAACCACCGGGCGGGATAATTACTTGCTGTGTATCCTGAGCGAGTGTGTGTGTGTGTGTGTGTGTGTGTGTGTGTGTGTGTGTGTGTGTGTGTGAAGATGGCAGGCATGTCTGTCTCAATAGATAAATGATAATCAGCCCGGAGGCAGTTTTTCAGAGATCGAGACTTAGTCAAGTGATATTATTACTGAGGAGGTTACGTTTTAGTTGCTGTTTGTCTGTCTGTCAGTAAGATTATGCAAAAACTACTGCACAGATTTTCCTGCAACTTACTAGAAGGGTAGGCTAAGAGCTAAGGACAAACCCATTAAATCTTGAAACAGAGCCAGCAAAAAGGGTGGATCCTCATCCTGATTTATTTTCTAAAGATGTGAGAATGAAGGATGTTTGATTGAATAACAAAACTGGCCTTTTTATGATGGCACGTGCTTTGATTTAGCACCAAAAAAAATGAAAGCTTTCACTGAATCAAAAATGCTGAGGGAATTGAGAGAAAGTGAAGCCAAAAAAACACATTTGTCATGCCATACATGTTGTGTGTAGGTTGGTTAACTTGCTCGGCTGAAGATGCCTCACTAGGTGGTCACTTCAAAATGGAGGATCACACATCTCACACAAACACATACAGCAAACAACCCACCTCCCACCTCCCACTCCCTCCTTGGGGCTCTGTCATTCAGGGATGCAGGAGTGGAAAGGAGGGTTAAGGTTAGTGGGTGTTCATCCCTTTGAATTCAAAGAGCGGCTGAAGTCTGTTTTGTGTTTTCGTAGCTCGCCTGGGGCTGAACGGAGCTTTATTTACTGGAGCTGACACGCCAGGGGCGGCAGAGAGCCCTAATTGCTTCACGGCCTCCTTGAGCTGCGTGATGCCTTCACTGTGAACATGGATATCTCACGGACAGAAATTAAGGGGCTGTAGCAGGGAATGTTGCCCGTGTACACTTTTTAAGACAACCCCGATGCACACATACACAAACGCACACAAACAAAGACGCTGCTCTGTGAGGTGTGAGCAGAAGAGTCTCTAATAGCTCAACTGGACCAGGACCAGTTGCAGAGAGAGCTTAGGCACGCTACGCAACGCTAACACTTACACAGCAAGTACAAGTGAGCACAGACTCTGCTTCAAGTAAACTGAGGTTTTGAATGTTTCCTATTATGAGCAAACCCATTACTAAAATCTTATTTACACTCTATAACGATGCACACTGAAATGAAGGGACCATGGCACATTACACGGATCTACTCACATTGCTCAGATACTGCATAAACCCTGGTTTAATCAAGCCTAATTGTCGAGATTATGAGGACTTGTGTATGTTAATGCTTCCACAAACACCAGAACTGGAACAAGTATTGTCCCTTAGGAGGGTTTACACATTTTCCTCCGCTCTTAGTACATGTTAATCTGCAAGTCAGCTGAAGACAAATATGATAATAGCTAGTGGATTAAAATTTGCGCATTAAAAGTCATCTGGATTTATTCATGAACGGTAACATCAAACATTGTGCACTGGTTTAAAGTTATCAACTAAAAACCTTAATGTGCATGTTAGGATAAATAATGCAAATATTTTTCGAAGTAGTGTAGACTAAAAATATGGCTTAAGATTTAACAGATTTACTTCTGACGTAAAGCGTACAATTAGCGCTCCCCGGTCTGCACCGAGAAGCCAATGGCATGTTGACAACTACCTATTCGCTTTCCGTTTGGAGTAGAACTAAAAGTTTTTCTGCAGCCACTTCTCTTTTGAACACTCTCATCCAAACAGATAAGAACAGCATCTGACAGGCTAATTAATAATGAAAGCATCTCTGTACCCTGGAATTCTATTCCCCCAATAGGATTTCTATTAATGTTGATTGACCCTGGCTCACCCACTGCCACTCTGGCACAGCTCTGCACTACCCCAGCGCCTCCTGAGGTGCCAGTGCAGGTTAGCTGATACATGCATAATTCCCAGCAGACATAACAGTAAGAACTAGGGCAGAGGATTCAGTGGTGTGCTCCTCTTCCCACCCTCGCTTTCAATCCCCTCATCAGCAGGCTGTTAATATTTAATTATACAAGCTTCATTTCACACTCTCCAGCTGAATCCATGAGGTGGGGATGGAGGTACAGGGGACCATTATGAGGGAAGTGATGAAATAGAATACTGGGCATTCAGGGGGTTGGTTGAGGATATGAAAAAGAAAAGAGGAGAAGAAGTAGAGCGTGGAGGACTAAGATGCAAAGTGCCACTGTGACTGGAAGTCAAGTTGGGCAGCTCAATTATATTTAAATACAGTACGAACAGCGGTGACCCTTTAAGAGGTCAAGGCCTCTTATAAATGTAATTACACATCAAAGATGCACCAGATTCCACAAAACTTATGTGTGACTATAACTCACTGTAAGGAAACACACACTTCATGCTCTTCTTTTGTAATGAACCATGTCTTCCATCTAAAAATTGTTCATTGTAAAAGATTTATTTGCTTTCCCTACGACGAACATTCGTTCCAAGTGCAAAATTGATTTTAACTACAACTTTTATGGGTACAGTCATGGTAAGGCTATGCAATCAAAACATGTTTAAAATTATGGAGAGGTCTTGGGCTTAGATCTTAAATATAAAATAATCTGCCTTCACTTTGGGTTTGTTTTTCCTTTTCATGCTATAAGGCAAACTCAAACTGCCGGCGCCTCTGTTGGCCACTGAATATATTTAAAACTTTTTTTTTTTTTTTTTGGCCAAGTTCTGACTGTAAACTTGTACAGATAATTCAGTGTCAAAGCAGAAAGTTTCTAATCTTTGAACCGTAATTAATTCTAATAACTGTGGATAACTGGATCAGCACTTTCCTAAAATGTTACTCTGTTCATATTGCTTTTTTCCTCCTGTCAGATAAATGCGAGGCCTTCTCAAAGATTATCTGACAGAGGAGAAGACTTTAATGATATAAACAGACATATTATGCTGCTGTGTACATTAGAAACTCCTCTCTGCCTCAACACTCTGTTTACATTTTATACATGACCAATTTAAAGTAAAACCCTCCCGTCAGCTTCCTCAGGCTAATGAGTGGATACAAGGTTCTGCTCAAACTTTCTAGCAATGCCGAGGTGATGTGAAGTATTTTAAAGGAATTATTCAATAAATGTGCAAAAACTCCTATGTAGACTATTTAATGTTGTAAATTCATCCTAATATTAGACCTTTGGGCTATTTCCTTTTTAACAAATCTTTTAGGAGTGAGATCTTGCAGATGAAGTGGTAGAGCATTAATAATTTATGTGTGAGCCTTTTTATAGAGCACAGCCCTTGAGATTCATAATTCAATTCACATTAGGCCATGGAAAAAAGTTTAAGTTTTAATAAATAGGTATTAAAACTTTAACTGATATTAATAGCGCCAATTAAAGAGCATACTGTGGAGTTATGCATCATTTCTGTACTGGTAAAGAGGGAAACCCAGTCGGTAGAACCTCCCTTTGCTCTGTGTCTTTTACTCGCTTTATCTTCACTCGAATTCTCTGTCACTGATTTCTTATCAGCGTTTCATCACGGTCTACTTTCCAATGAACAGATAATGTACAGAATTGATACACAATTTCAAGCATTGTGTGAAAAACATTAACATCTGTGCAAGCATTTTATGGCCTTCATGAATTTAAAAAAAAAAAAAAAAAAAATGTTCAGTCTGCTATAAATGTATGAGACGCAGCATTTTACTCCACCTCATCATTCCATAATCAATTCACTGAACAATAGTACAAGATGAGAGCGCCTGATCATCCGTGGTCTTGATTGATGAGCAATTTTCCTTGTCTCCCACATCATCGTTTCCTCTAGTGTGCCCGGTCAAATGGTGCGTGTTAGTCAGCCAATAGTCATTCATTTCAGTTTATGAAGTGGAACTGCTGAATGGTCATGCCATTAAAGACATTAACATGCACATCTTTGCTACAGGTATCAAGCGCATGCATGTTACTGCTGTTTTAACCAAAGCTCCATTTCACAGGTGACTGAAAGAGCATACATGCATGTTACTGCTGTTTGTCTCCACTGGTTCTCAAGTACAAGCGTATCTGGTCTTTTTCCAGGGTTAGCTTTACAACTAGGCTACTACAGGGACAATCTCTCTGGGATCTAGTTTTTTTTTTTTTTTTTTTTCTCCCCTTGCTCCCATTTAGAGGTCTGTGATGCACCACTTTGCACAGGTAGACATAGTGGATGAGGGGAAATAGAATGGGCCTCCTTTGTTCTGCAGCTCTGATCACATAGACTTTTTTTTTTTCTTGCTGGAGCCAAGAAAGAGGATTGAGTAAAATAATGGCTTCAGTGTTTTAATTTGTGTAAGAATTTATCCTGGTGCTTGGTCAGTGTAATGCTAGAGTGTCTTGTGGGCTGATCAGTTCGAGCAGTCAGAGAGGAATGAGATAGTCCAGTGGGGAAATGAAGACAGAGAGAGAACAAGACCGAGAGAGAAAGAAAGAGTGAGGTTCAAAGAAAGAGAGAGAGAGAGAGGTTCTGCTTCTTTGCTCTGGTGATTCCCGATGAAATTGATTCTCATACCTCCAGAGATCTCCCACTGTCCCCTTTCTCCCCTTCGTCCCGCCTCTATTACATACCTGTCCACAGGATGAATGATCTACACATTACCCATGAGCACCGTTGACCGGTACACGCCTGAGCGACTCCCAGTGCTTCTGGGACTTCACAGACATGCTCGAAAGACATTGAGAGAGAGAGAGAGAGAGAGAAAGAGAGAGAGAGAGAAGGAAAGAGGAGATGGACATCGGGGAGGAGCTGATGGATGGAAGTAAAAAAAAAAAAACAAAAAAAACTCAAAATCCTAATATTAATGGACAAGGAAAGGAAAAAAAATGGTAAAAAAAAAAAAAAAAAGGAGGAATTGTGGTGTATAAAAAAAGCGTGAAGGGGTTATTAAGGCAGTAGAATGACTTGTCCAGGTAGCAGGGGATAATAGAGCCAGCAAGTTAGTGATTAAGGGTTTGGTAGGGGAATGGATGAAGAAAAAAAAAAAAAGATTCAGAATTACTGAAAGAAATAAAAATTCAATGTAGAATGGTGCTCAAAGAGGTGGTTATGGGGTTTGTGAGAGTAGAGGGGCTACCTTCCTATACCAAATAGCTCCAGGGGGCACAATCAGCGCTGGTGAAAGCTGTGCCTATGGATCCAACCCTGTAGTTCACCACTGCTCTCCCAGGGGATAGGTGTCACTCGTGTGGAGAAAGAGAGCAGCCACTTTAATGAATGGAGCTCTTTATCTGAGCCTGAACAGCGAGTTATTACCTACTGAGTAGTCACTACGGAGAGGGCTCTATTTCCAGTGATCCCTAGGGCAGGAGGGGCGGACGGGAGGAGTGAGATGGGAGCGAAATGGTGGAGAAAAGAGGAGGAAGTTCATATTTGGTACCTTATTTTGTAACAGGGTATGACATCTCTGCCCTCCATGCTAGAACAGAGCCCTGAAGCATGGTTGAGCATCGCTGATGAGAGGAGCATTAGTGTGGAAGACTGCAGGAAAACCACACAATAATAACACCCACTGGGAAGACCTCAAACAGGGTTGAACCTCAGCTATTCCTTTTTGCATTTCTATTCAGGAGAAAGGGAATTTTAAAAAAGTATTCAAGCAAGCATCCTCACAGCACTATATAACCAATACCATTTTTTTTTTTTTTTTGGAAAGCATTTGTTTGTTTGTCATTCCAATTAAACAATGTATTATATTATTCACACAAAAGGAATTGGTTTTACAAAAGGAGAACATGATTTCACTGTTATTGACACTGGGAGCATGCTTGAACTGAATTAATTCTGTGTTGGATTGGAAACAAGCTTAATGGCAAACACAATTTACTTTATATTATGCGAAAAGGTGCAATTTATGCTGTGCAAAATATCAATAAAGCCTGTAGGAAATATTCACATTCTCCCACTGTAGAGACTCTAAACAGTCTTTACAAATTAGTATGAGTGACCGTGTGTCTGCGTGTACACATAATAGACTGACCTGACCTTCTGGCCAGCGTATGCTACAATTTGCCCCTGGTGACTGAATAGGATTAAGCAGGCAAAAATTAATATTAAACACTTTTATTTAATAATAATATTTATTTACAAAGCACACCATGCCAAATAGACAGAGTGCATTGTGTTTTACATGGGATGCAAGTATTCAGCAGTGTGTGTAAAACCTGTAAATGTCTGCGGGCAATGCAGAGCCAATCGCGGAGCATGGAGCCAGTCTGAAGCGTCTGTTCTTCAGCTCTGTGAGCTCTGAGAGCAGCTCAGCTCCCCTGATGCTGCCTGATGGTTTTAATTGGTGTCCTCTGGCTGGGAGCAGAGCACAGACATCCCTATCGCTAATGGAGTGAGCTCCGGCAAGAGTGCTAGTGCCTGTAGAGCGGTGTGTACACATACATGTGCAAGCTTATGTAGATTAACATGTACGCTAACACACACGCTCACATCTATGTAGAATACATATAACCACGCAGTTAAACACATACAATGTAAGCATTTAATTCAACTGGGAAACCATCCAACTTTGCCTATTTCACGCCTCTCTGCATTGACACATAAATCTATACGCCCGAAAACCTGCCATAAAGATCAGATCCTATGTGAATATGTTTCCTCCACATATTTCGCAACGATGATACGTTACTTCCTCCAGGAACATAGTATTTGATATCTATCTGTTAGATGCTAGTGTTCAGGAATGACTTTGACACGTTGAAGCTGCAGTAAAGGAAAGGATGAATAAGTGCTAGGAAATAGGGCCTCGGAGTGCCACCGGAATCAGCTCCATTAATAACAGTAGTTTTATGAAGCAGAAGCACATGTAAGTTTAAGCCGATGTACAGCACTCGCACATTTCCTCAAAGACACTTTGGTATGTCTCCAATAGTTTTTACAAAGAAGTAAAAAGTATCGGCTATGTGAACACACATTTAAGTCCAAAAACGAATGAGTTCAGTCGCTGCTTCTTGAATGTCTAATGACAAAGTTTTTGATTGAGTGCATAAAAAATCTCCATATGATGAGTTATGAGCTGTAAAAACACAAATAAAACCCCACAAACTATATTCAATCAAATATCGTGAGATAACGTACAAAAATAAACACGTTCGTAGAAACTAATCCGGTGTATGGTGTTGTGTGATTTGTATATCCGAAAGAACAAAAAGACAAAAAAAACTGTAGAAGAAAAATGTTTTCCACTGTTGACTCTGGGGAACGATTATAGATGTTATTATCCTCTTGGACAGATGCTGTTTGTACTGAGTAGAGCATCTCCAGAGCATTGCAAGATGAGAGAAAGACAGCCAGAAAGAGAGAGAAGTATGCAGGCAGACCAACCAACACACTGTGGGTGGAAGAACAATCCGTGAACCTCCATTTGTCTAATGAGCGTCCTAGACGGAGACGGAGACAGAGACCACTCCCTGACTTGTATCGGCCAGGTGGGAATTCTGGTTCTAAGGATAGCATTGCTAAAAGCTACATAAGCATAAGCATCAGAAACACACCGTGAAAAAGTACAGATGAGGCCAGGGAGGAAAAACAGTTAGATTTCTGTGGAAGGGAAAGCCCACGTGTAAATGCTGCGGGGAAAGTAAAAGTGTAGCATGCAGTGGGAGAGTGACCCTTTTTAGCATTCAAGTTTCATGCATTTACTAAGTGAATGAGAATGCAACTCTGCCATATGTGTGAAGTGCACAGAAACAAAGCTGACAAAGAAGATCAATCATAAAACTTCACACATCCCAGCACCAGCTGTCACTCTAATTGGCTCCTTCTACCGTCATCTTTAGAATCAATTCCATGCTAATGCCGCACAGGTAATACTGGTTATGGGTCGGCAAACAATTCTACTTCCTCTAATGAGCATTGGATTTCCATATAGAACACAAGCATTTATCTGTACTGGCTTCAGACCCTCTGTATGCAGAGTTAAGTTGTGTACTGTATTTTGTGCCATTATGGCATAGTGCCAATCTGGATTCTTAATGGGCTAAGCTGTGTTTACTTTTCAAAGACTTCCACATGAATTATTGATGGTTGTGAGCTGATGTGCTTAGAATTAGCCTGGAATAATCCATCTGCGGGCCTACCTTACATCCTAGGTGCCACATCTCTCTCCAGGGTAAACAGGCTGATTGGAAACTTATGTAGCTCTGTGCAGTAATTTGTTAGTGTTTCTGCTGAGTGTAAAATGGTTATTTAAAGTGGCACAGAAAAACAAGCTTAAGAGGACAGGCCAAGTGAGCACAACTACTAGGTGACCAAAGGGCTTTACTTCACTTTTTTTTTTTTTTTCTTTTTTTTTTTGACTAAACATCAAAGCTAAGACATGCATGGATAAGCTCAAATGAATAAATTAACGAATTTGTTTTTAATAAATCCCACATCTGAGCTTCAACATTGCACTAATCCTTGATCCCTTTTCCTGTAAAGCAACAAATTCTACTCCTTCTGGTTAAAGACATCGGTTAGTTTACTGTGGTGGGCCTAAAACAATCTCCCCTTCAGACCAAAACATTGCTTTGTTTAGTATTAGAAGCCGTGAGAAGAATTTAGAACATTGGACCTGGAGATCGTGGACCTTAATATTTTACATTAGGGGTACATTATCGATTCTTGAGTGTTTTCTGAGTGGGAATAAAGTATTTCAACCGGTCATAGTTGAACTTGTTTGACCAGCAACGTTAGCACTCGTACGAACACATGGCATTCCTGGAAGTTCATTCCAATGCCCGGTTGACAAATACTTGAGCATGTTACTGGTATTTGCACGCTTACATATAATTACGTCATTACACTGATTACACACAGCATCATTCTCGTCTCTTCTGGTGAAATGTAGCCAAGCTTTGGATCGCTTTATCCTCTCCATGATTACTCATGGTTGAAGCCGGTCAGCGGGTGACGAAATTACACCAATGTACTAGGATGAAACGTAGGGAAAGCCAGAAAAGATCATGCAGGGAAATGAGAGAATTAGTAAGAAGAACTGATAACGCTGGATGAGTACAGTTCAGTATAGAATTGATCAGATGGAACTGGTTCGAAGTCGGAACCGGTTTTCCATTCCCATCCCTATTTATCATGATCACATTTACTCATATTTCCCTCTCTCATATAGATCTTCAGGTCGTTACATGAGCCCAAAGGGGAGACCATACTTGAAAGGTAGCTTTAAAAATGACTGTGTAATGTGCTGTAAAAAATACATAGCTACTCAACTTTATGCACCATGAATGAGTGAATAATAAAAACTAGAATAGTTATTAAAGCAGCTCTAAAAAAAAAAAAAAAAAAAATGCTGGAGAAAAGCTGAAGAAAGACACAACTTCTGCAACGGAGTATTTCTTCCTGCTGCGTAGTGTGAGTGATGCCAATTTGTCCAGACCCCGATTTAGTTTCTTGGCCCTCTTTGGTGTCAGAAAACGGAAAAGGCTTTGCATCTGAAGTTTGGTAATAAACTCTTGGACAGGCTCCATCCCTCGGACAGAAATGAGCCAGGCTGAGCAGAGAATAAAGACATGTTTCCTCAGCAGTCTGTCAGAGGCAACTGGCTCTGCTTTCTTTCCTGTTTGTGTGTTTTTAACCATTTATACTTACTTTACTTCATTATTTTTGGCTTGAGAATACCCATCTGCCATTAGTGGGGTGACATGCCTTTGAGCAGTTGACAAGGTTTAAGAGCATAGCACTGCAGAAGGAAAAATCCTGCTTAATTAGTGTGACTGTGGATTCAGGAGATATGTTTATCGCATCTTGTGCATGTCCTCACGCAGACATTTTAAGCACTTTTACACGGAAAATGGAAAAAAAAAAAAAATCTATAAGCGTGGAAATGGCAAAAGATAAGTTAAAAACGTAGCAGTGTGACTCATTGCCTTTTTAGGGTGATTTAAGGTTTTGCGGTTGCGCTGGTGCAAGAACAAGCTTCACAATGATCTTTTTTTTTTTTTTGTGGGGTGGGGGGGTTTCTCAGATGTCCATGTATAGTGAGCACAGACTGATGTAGTCTATCTTCCTCTCCATGTCTGTCCCTTCCCATCTGTATCCCTCTGTTCCCCCCTGCTGAGCTAATCCAACCTGGCCAAATCCCTCTGCAGAGGAGGCCTACATAGGAGCTGTCCTGCTGGGTGCAATATGCCACCCACTTTCGCGGCAATGCCAGCCCCATAGGGCATCGTACCCAACTGTGGCATCTTGTCAGTAAACAGACAAAGATGTATGAATCATCTAAGTGAGTCGGAGCAGGCAGTCCTGTGGTAATAGCATGTTGAATTATGAGTTATTTGCTCCAATGGGTTATCACATCTTGATCCTGGAAGACGCCACGTGCCAACACAAACATTTTTTTTTAAAGTGTTAATCCTCCACTTACCTGCCGCACATCAGATGCAAAATCGAGTCACCTCTAAACGGAGCCGATTCGCTACCAAGAGACCAGCCATGATAAGCTGCAGTCTGTTGCTACATAGTCAATTACGCTTCGACTGTATAGATGGTCTTACACTCCCTCTACAAGAGCTTGCACCCTCATGAGGAAAACGCACATCTCAAATTAAGTTGATCTGTCAAGGGGAAAGCCTGTTCTCGTATCTAATTGGCAGTTGAGGCTTAAGATTCCTAAGATTCGACGAGAAAGACTGGTGATCAGTTTACTTCCATCTCCATTCTTTTCTTTTTTTTATACTTGTCTTTGCTTTATCTGCTCTCTGTCTCTGCCTGAGGAATGTTTCAAATGCCGAGACAGCTTTAATGAGTTTAAGATGTGGGTCTGCCGAGGCTCTTTTTGTGTGGTTTTGTTTCTATATCTTTATCTCTGGCTAACACTCAATTGGACATGTTACAGAGTTTAGCCTGGCAAAACAATACACAATATCAGTCTCTTGTAAGAAAGAACGTAGTGTTTTTCACATTGTGTGGGAAAATGAGCTACTTTTTATTTGATGGGAAACTGACACCATTCAACAAATTGCTATGTGTTTTTTTATCCGTCTTGTAAGGTTTTTTTCTATGTTTGAGACAAGTCGCATTGGTATTTAAGTCTTATATAAGCCAGACATTATTAATTGGTCTAAGGGGGGTAATATAGACTAGATCATACCTGTGTTGGCCCATCTTTCCACTGGATCAAAAGGGCGAAAAAGTGGTCAAAGTGATCTTAATTGGGCGACACGGTGATACAGCAAGAAGGTCCTGGGTTCGATTCCGACACTAGTCGATGGGGGTGGGCGCTTTCTGCACATTCTCTCCAGGTACTCCGGCTTCCTCCCACCATCCAAAGACATGCACTGATAGGTTAATCAGTTATGTGAATATGAGAGTGATTGTTTGTCTCTATATATCAGCCCTGCGATGAACTATTGACAGGTCCAGGGTAAACCCCGCCTTCCCCGATAAGTAGCTGGGATAGGCTCCGGTGACCCCCGTGACCCTAATGAGGATAAAAGCGGGTTCAAATAATGACTGAATGAAATCTTTGATATTTTGGCACATACTTAATCAGTTATTACAGTTAGAATAAGCCAATAGTACCCATAAGGCTGTGAGTTTGAGTTCATCAAAAATATTGTGAGTAGGTTGACTGTAA
>JAPTYQ010000028.1:12458717-12468836 GCA_029814465.1 Ostorhinchus cyanosoma | reverse complement strand
AGTTAGAATAAGCCAATAGTACCCATAAGGCTGTGAGTTTGAGTTCATCAAAAATATTGTGAGTAGGTTGACTGTAATTCAACAGCTCTACAATGGAATGAAACTTAAAATGTTAATTGTTATTTTTCTTGAATAGCTGCCTAGAAAGTTGAGTTTGGAACTGATTGGATTGACTTTTATATTAATTAACAGGTATAAAATAGCATGTAGAGTTCATTCTTATGGCAACCACTGACGCACAGACAGAGGACTTGAGTCATGCAACACACTGTGTATTGAAGGGGAGTTTGAGTGTTAGGAACACGATGTGACAGATGGAGAAAAGCCAGAAAGTAATATATTTTAAAAGGCATAAAAATGGTGATGTCTGACAGCCAAGCCTATTGAACTTAGGATTTTCTGAACGGTGGAAGAAAAAACAATAATAATGTAATTTTGTCACACCACCAGCAGGTACTATATGTACCTCTGTACGGCATGATTTAGCAAACGACGCCTGAATTATAGAAGGTATGTGTTAGTCACTGAGTGTAAAATTATGGATGGTGTGGTAAATCAAATTTTTGATGTTAAAAGTAGGTCCAAGTTAAAAATTTTTAAGAATTTTTACATTTTTTTTTCTATTTACTTATAATGGGCTCAATTTCACATGTCTGTAGCAGCAAAACTATAAGTTGAATTCATACCAAATTGGGTTTACAGATTGACAGATGTGGTTACATCTTGGGAAAGTAGGTCAAAGTAAAAAATTTTTATGAATTGTTATAATACTTCTTTCTTCTCCCATTTACTTACAATGGGCACAATTTCAAATATTTATAAAAAACATACATTTTGTTTCAATTTAATTCAAACTTGGCACATGTATAGAGGCAATCGATACGCTGACATCAGCACACGCATAGACATGATGACATCAGCTGGATCAATGCCAAAATAAGCTACGATATGTGCAAAGGGCGGGGTTTGTTGTGTGTGTGTATGTGTGTGTGGTTTCTTTTATTATTTGGGATACTTTTTTTTTATTTAGCTTGTTATTTTTCTCTCAGAACCAACAAGGAATGATGATGTCTGGTTTCAAATCTGGCATGAAATCAAAAGAAACAGGAATAAAACCACAGTAAAATAGACTGAAGGTTAAGCCAGTTATCATTTATTAAATCAAAATGGAGATCACATATTCAGAAAAATATAACTCTGTTAGATTATGGGATGGATTAACTATGACAAAATTATGGGCCTTTTCTGTTCATTTCTAGCAGAAGAAAAATAAAGAGTGTTACAAATGAGTAATTTCATACAGAGGGTGCTCATGACTGGATCACGGAAGCAGGATATGGTTTTAATTGCATTACTGGCTGTATGAGCTCAGGGTCTCCCACACATAATTATGTGTAACCCTGCTTAACATGTATTATTTTATCTCCAAATATCACCGATATGGTTATGGTGTGAGAGATGCTTTCTGGAGCTGGATTTATGAAGCTGGTAATAGGTGAGAATGTCATCGGAGGATTACTGTATTGTTACAGCTACAGTTATCAATTCAGAAAATGAAGCCTGGTGGTATCTCTAATTACTGCATAGAAAGCGATGAGGTGTTTTGTGCCAAAAATGCAGACTTGTGTTTCTGTTTTTCAAAAGAATATTGCAAATTATGATATTATGAAAGAAGAAACATTGAATTGTGATTAATTAAAATATTTTGAGGAGCTTCGGGTAACTGATATCTTATGGTCTTCATGTATAACACATTATGTAGTTAGGATGTTAATATTTTGTTAACATTAAAATAGAAATATCATGTCTCCAATCACTGCTAAAACTCAATGAATGAGTCAAAAAGCAAAAATAAAGGTTGAAGGTATGAAGCAATGATTATAAATGAAAAAAAGTACATTATATGCGGTTTTGTTGGTAGTCGAATACAATGCAGATATGCTGTTTTCTACTTGTCTTCTGTAATTTTACTGGAATTCACCTTTTTATTTTTTTTAATATGAATATTCTGCAGCCGTTGAACTTTAAGGAGGCTTTGCAAATCAAACCGCATTGGAGCAGCAGTCGCACATTGTCAAAAATAAATGTACATTTTTATCTAAATCCTGCATCTTAAGGTTCCTCAGCTGGAGCTAAACAGGTACTTTTACACGAGGCAGAGAAACTACTGGTGTGAGCAGAGAATATGTTTAAAGGCAGATAAGAAAATATGTAATGGAGGGTGATGTGGAGATTCACAGATTCTGGGCAAAGGGGTGTGGAGAGACTGACAGAGAAGTTGTGAAGAATGTAGTTTCCTTGGGTAGATGTAAGCTGACAGGTAAATTAGCATGTGTGGCTAATGGGGCAAAAAGCGGCCAAGTCCTTGTAGGCACCATTTCACTCTGGCAAACAGGCAGCTTGTTGACCCAGCCATTGCCTCTGTCACTCCAAGTCTGAGCTTTAGCATTCAAGCACACAAACAAACACCCTCCTACTTTACCACTGACTGACTCACATACTGACATGCTAACAACACACTCCATCACGAGCCTGTATTGAGCTGCAACGTGAGGGCAGAGAAGAAGAACTTAATCTAACAGGATTTAGAATTAATCACAAATGAATCTTGAAATGTTCAAAAAGGGTTTTCAGACGTTGGCCTCTCCATTGATCTTCTATCATGCATTTTAGCAGAAATAAGACGCAGTGGAAAATCATGGATCACAGTGTGCATCTTCAATGGTGTGCGTGGAGTTGTTTACAATCTGTTCATCAAGGCGAAAGTGTAAATCTCTCTCATGCAGCTAACTTTTTTTTCCCCCCACCTTCCTGCACATAGATGGAATCAATAGCCAGCTTGCTTATTCTCTGAATGCCATTTGTTTTAGTTCCAATCACTTTGCTGGGTATACCCTTGATGCCATGTTTGCGTGATAAATCAACACCTTTGCAAAGTGGGAGGAGTGGGAATGTATGTGTGTGTGTGTGTGTGTGTGCAGAGAGTGTGTGCACATGCATAAATGTTTTGTGGATCTGTGCAGCAGAAATCACAGTTGGGTATTACCACATATCAGTGTGCCTGTCGTCTCATAGCGGGTGTCTGAATGTTTCATCTAATCATTAAACGCTGACAGGCTTCACAGAGTAGCGCTACTGATCCCCGTCAGAGGAATACGGGCCCTGACTTCATTAGCCCTGTTAGTACTAAGCTGCTTTACCCTCGCTCACGCCTGGCTTAACCTGAGCAACGATAAATTCTAAGAGGAGGAAGAAAGGTAGACAAAGAGAAAAAAGGGGTGAAACAAAAGAAAAGCAGGCGCAAAGATATTTAGAGAGCGAAACTAAGGTGCAAAGTCAGGTACAGAGGATGAGGAAGTGAGAAATAGGAGGGGAATGGGAGGGCATGGAGCGTGTGAACCCAGAGTTTTCAGAGGAAGGAGGTGGGATAAAGCTCAAAGCGCTGTTTGAACCGGGAGGGCTTTACAAATGCAGAAACGAGCAAAACAATCAATTAACTTGTGTTTCAATTAATCAATTATTACACTAGCATATCGACAGCCAAAGTGCTTAACGACGAATCCAGCGTGAGACTCCTATGTGCTGAGGAATTAGCATTGACCTCTGTGCACACACACGCATCCCTAGTCATACTAATTTATGCTTTCACATATGCATTTAAGTATGTAAAGATATGCACACACATTTTTCCTTTCAGCATATTTCTCCAATACACTCTTCTGGTTTCCCTCCTACTAGGACCCCCCTCCCTGTTCATTCTTCAGTATTTTTCTCATGCCAGCAGAGGTTTTTGGCTGGCTTAAGTACGCCCACAAGCCCCTGAGGGACAACCCATGACGGATGGCACTGCGTGTGACTCCGATTCGATTCAGCCCATTTGATAAATTTATTGCTGGCATTTTGAAAATGAAATTAGAGGGACGTCTCCTAGAGACTGTTTTTCCGGCACAGGTGCCATAAATATACTTCATTTGGCAGAAGAGAGAGGGAGGAGGAGTGTAAGGAGGTGGAGAAGTGTTGGATAAAGGATGCCATGGTAAGGGGCAGATAGTGGGGATGTTCCACAGAACTAGTGAACTAAAGAATAAGGTCACATCATAATGAGGTCCTGTATTAATCATGATATTGGTGGAGAACAACAGTAAAGGTTATTCAACTATAGTCTGAACAGTATCTGAACCTAAATGCTGTGTGAAGCTCTTTGTGCAACGACATGTATTCCGGCAACATATTGATTTAACGGCATGTGAAGAGGATACATCTCTCAAGTCGTGCACTGACATACTGAGAATGGGAGGAGTTAATATTCCAAGTGCACACAAATATCCTGCTATCTTCATCTTTCACTCCCAGACACATACAAAAACACAACTCCACACATACAGTCTTTTAAAAGGATGCACACGCACATGGTTTATGTACATTATCTTTGCTTCAAGGCCCCATGGCTCTTTACTACCAACGGCACTGTTACAGCTGCACCGCCATCTATAACTCACGGTGTATGAATGAAAACAGGAGGCTATTTTTTCTCCGCTGCACCAAGAATATGCTTGAATGAAAGAAGGTGAATGTTCTTGTTGTTGCTGACCAGAATGATTTTAATTGGACACGCAAAAGAAAAAAAGAAAGACATACGGAGACGCGAACGTCATACATGGACGCGGACACACGGTGACTCAGAAAAGTGAGCGTTCATTCACTGTCAGGGTGGGGCAGCCTTATTTATCTCCCTCTCATTCAGAAACATATGCGTGTGCGGCTGTGGAGGGATGATGTACACCATGCCAGGCTCTGCTCTCCTTCAGCATTCATCAGAGTGCGAGGCACAGGTAACCCACATCACTTACCTTTATAGGCCCATTTGACAGCATCGTACACAGCATAGTCATCACATACAGTACATAGGCTTCACAACGGTGTGTGTGTGTGTCTGTGTGTGTATGTAGCTGGGTGGGTTGGGGGCGTTCAGAGTGTAACCTGTCTCACAGATGTTATCCGCCACCACCTCCAACAGATCTAAAGGTTTGTAACATTAAAAACGTCCCCCCTGAGATGCACGTTTATGCGTTCAAAATGTGCGTGTTCTCCATATTATACGACATCCAGGTGACAATGAAAATGTATCAAAGAACAACACTAAGTTCTTATAGGCGACGCAGCAGGGAATCAAAGAAAGTTTCAACAAAATCAGTAGGGGGTTCTCGTGGCTGATTGTCTGCCCCTGCTTTGCAATCACAGAGCGTGACACACCCTCTGCCATTACTGGATCTGGAATATGAAGCGAAGAGGGGCTGGGACCGTTTGGTGCATCCACCTGCAGGCTGCCACTCACAACAAGACCCCCGGAGCTGTTTAGACAATCTGACTGTCTGGCCCCATCATCTTACAAAAATCAAAACAGCCTACAGGTACGCGCCTATAAATACATCTCCAGTCTCCCCCTGAAGATCCACTATGCAAAACAATCGCCTCCCCCAAACTCATATTAACATACACATGAAAGTGTGGAGGAGTCTGTGATTAGCCTGAACATAAGACTTACAGAAAGCTGCGCATAAACACAGACTGTGGGCTGTCTATCATTTTGGGACAGCGCAATAATTTAGTCTAGGTGTCAGTGGGAGTGAGCGATTGACTTTGTAATCAAACAGATTGTTCTGTAGCAGAAACACAGAATGACTCAATTCCAAATCAACATCAACTATGCCACTGCGTGTTTTTCATCTCATTAGCAAAAACTGAGAATACACACACACACACACACGCATACGCACACACACACACGCATACGCACACACTAAATGCCACCAATCTTAAAAAGAAGAGGGGATCCACAGGTGACTGATTGAGTGCTGTCTTACCTTTTTGTGATGACACTGTGGTATCTGTAGATAAAAGAGAGGAGACACAGAGGAATGTGTTAGGAGCTGACAGGCTGCTGTATAGCAGACACATAAAATGCTGCAGATGACAGCGATGGCAGTGATTTGCTGTGAGGAAAACAAGCCACCCAAGAGGATAAACAGACAGGAGGGGGTTGTACACATCCAGAGGGGGTCTCTCATCTCAGACCTGCGATGAATATCCATGATACCATACAAATACATGCTTAGCTATGCCTGAATATGCACACTAATATAGAGGCGCATGAAGTGGGTGTTGAGCAATGCACACAAACGTACACAGAAACTTTTCTTTGCTCTACAATGAAAGACCGGGAAGAGGAAAAAAAGCATCTGGGCAAACACACTGAAGGTTGGCGTCAAGTAGAAAAATGAGAGTCTCTAGACCCTGGAAACCCTTGATCTCTTACACAATTTACCCTGAGCGAGGTTTCTAATAAGTAAAAATAAAGCCACTGAGGTGCACCGAGACAGAGCAAATCAAACCCTTTCAGTAAGCATTTTAGGATTTTACTCAGAACCCACATGAGACACTTCTAACCCACAAGGTGTGGATGAAAACAGGGGCTGCATGGAAGGAAAGATGTGTGCAGCTCTTTTTTTTCGTACTACACAGAATGCCAACAAACCCAATAGTGAAGGAGGCGTATTTGTGGAGAAAAATACTGTAAATTTAGCTTATTGTTCTCATAAAATATTTACCAGGACAGTGTTTGCAAGATCCAGAGGTTTCATTTTTATTTAATAGACTTGTCAACTTGCAGGGATGTTAAATAAAAACAAAGAAAAACACAAACTTTTTTTTTTTTCACACTTTTTACTTTCTGCAGTCCAAATCCTTTCTCGACTGGCCATATGCCCAAAAGGCCCAAATGGCCACAGACATGGGAGGGGAATAATTGAATCCGGATGGATTTGTGGTGTGCTGGGCTGAGGAAGTGATAATCCAAAGCTTTGCCTAATTGCCAGAGTAAAGATGGCGTCCATTGTGGGGGTGGCGTTGGTGTTTATCAAGGCAGTGTGGCGTGGGATTGGCCTGAGCATTAGGGCTTTACACACTTTTGTTTTGCGAGGTGTTACAGTGGATTTAAGCAAATATTGGCCCTCTGGTTATTACATGGTCTGATTGCTTGCTATGCGACTGTCCATAAGCTCTGCATGTCTTTTCTAATCTGAGAAGAGGCTTCAAATAATTAGTTAGTGAAGCACTCTCACAGCCCAGTGCAGTCAACCTTATCACTAAAAGAAAATCCTTGGTCCATTTCCTTCTCACCCCAAAGACTTACAGTCTCTCACGACTATTAAAACCTTTAGGGCAGTAGAAAGGCCGATAAAATATTACCCAACATGTCACAATCACTGGCTCATACCATGTTCCTTCTGTTATTTGTTGTGAAAGTAAAGCCTGTGTCAAACATTGTGTCTCCAATCATTTGAAATCTAACTCCATTCTGAAAATGAGTAACGTTCCAAAGATTTCCTGGAACAAAAAAAAAAAAAAAAAATCATAAAAGAAGAACAAACACGGTGCGTTTTACCACCTGTTCTGTCTGTAGGTTTCAATTACATTTGTATTTACAGTATTTTCAGTCTATTCCTTTCATAATGACAGCAGTAGAAGGAGGAAGCGTGCAAAATACTTAATATACACTCTTATCCATGGAGTTGAAAATCAATATTTTTACCTGTTCTCATGAAATGATTGTGACAATGTGATTTATGGTTGATAGATAAAGTGCAACTGGGACTCCGTATTTAATCATTGCACCAGGTCAAAGGTGACTATTGATGTGTATAAATAAGAACAAATGTACATATTATGTGCACAGCAATACTGTACGTAGACAATTCTTTTTTCAATTGTTCAAAAAAACTGGATTTGATCTAATGATACAGGCTAAAAAACATGACATAGATGAGAAAATAAAAAATAAAAAGGTGATAAGAATATTAGAGTAACAAATGCATGGCTGTATGGGTGTCAAGTGTAAAGGGAAAGTGAAATTCAGACTAAACCCCATATCGATACGGTATAAAACTGGATAAATCGGGTGTTAAATATTCTCCTGGTTGAGGGTTTCAACAGCTTGGAGAAGAGAAAAAGAAATCCTCCATTTTTTTTGTTGAAGCACCTGAAAGAAAAGTCCATTTTAGGTTTTAGCCCTGGTGAGACATTTTATCTTGTTTCCAGTATCTGAGTGAAAGGCAGTGGTTTAACTCACATGAGTGTGTGCCAGCAGCCTATCTTTGTATATCCAGCAGTCCCTGAATGTAAATATTGTTGAAGACGAAGAGATTAGAAAGAGCTTCCAGGGTTTAGAATCAGAGCCAACACTACACCTCTTACAAAGTCTGAGCGGCTAAAACAGCACCTGTAACAGACGAACAGTGGACGCCAAACAAACTGTTCAGTTCTTTTCACTTCCTCTAAAGCACAGGTGTCAAACATAAGGTCCGGAGGCCAAATTCGGACCAATAAAGGGTCCAATCTGGCCCCTAGGATGAATTACACTAAAGATATTAACACTCAATGGTGTAAATATCATTTTAATTCAGGTTCCACATGCAGAACAATTAGATCTCCATTGGTTCAGAGCAGTAAAATATGATCATAATAGCCTAGAAATAATGAAAAGTGCAGATTTTATCCGTTTTAGTGTAAAAAAAACAAACAAAAAAATTTAATTACATGGAAAATCTTTATTTTAACAAATTATCTTTGTACAAAATATGTGAAAAACCTGAACAAATATGAACAACCTGAAATGTCTTAATAGAAGTAAGTGTAATTTTATCAATATTCTGCCTGTTTCTAAATGTTTTGTGTATTTGTAATTATAATGTACGTTGTAATTGAGGCAAACTGAGGCAAAATATTGTTAAAATTGCACTTGTTTTTCTTAAGACATTTCAAGTCGTTCGGATTTTTAAGGAAACATTGTAGATGTAAATATTATCATAATGTAATTGCACTTTTTTAATGTAATTGCACTTTTTTCACTGTTATTATTTTACTGGTGTGAGATCATATTGGGCTGAATGTGGCGCCTGAACTAAAACCAGTTTGACACTCCTGCTCTAAAGACGTATAAGTTCTTCGAGTTGGGTTTTTATGAGCCACGCTAATGTATCAGCAGAAATCAGCTGAGGCAACAATTTAGATGAAGGTCCTTTAAATTGTACTGTTGGGTGTTAGCTCAGCTTAATTATAGTTTTAATAAAACTATACGCTAATGACTGTGGATCGATCAAGCTCTGCGAAAAGAGCTTGTAAAGGCCAGGCAAAAAAGCTGAGGAGAACACAACGCAACTTTGATTTAATTTTCGTAGAACAGGCTATAATTTCAATTATGGAGTAATTAATTGCCCCAATACACAGTCACCTACAATAAACAGCAGGGAACCACATCATGTGTCACTTCCTCTGTGTGAACCGCGATGTAATATATTAGAGGACAAAGTGGAAGAAGTGTAATTTGATCACTGTTAACACAGCCTTTACAGCGATAAATAAAGGAAGTCACAGTTGCTTGGTGATAATAAATAATTTACAGTCCACAGTGATGACTAGCAGTGAGGGTTGGGGTGGGTGGGCCGCCGAGAGAGGCGTGATGTCGGGGAGATGCCAAGGTGGATCCTGGGAAAACTATGAATTAAAAAACGTGGTCAATGCTTGCCCCCCCATAGGGCTGCAAATAACAATTAATGTAGAAGCTCTGCCATGAACCAGTGACATGTCCAGGGTGGACGTCACCTTCACCCATAAGGATAGGCTCCAGGGACCAGCGTGACCTTAGTGAGGATGAAGTGGGTTCAGAAAATAAACTAATCTGTAGATTATTGTAATAACTAAGTGATAAACACAAAATACTCCATTCTCAAAGATCGGTATTCAACCCAAAGCACTACAGGCTCCAGACCAGTCTTTAGGTAAAGTTAGTGAGCACCTAGACTTCTGATGGAGACTCGCAAGATCTAGTCTTCAACCAGCTCCAGTTATAGACTATCAAACAAGTGTTGTATTGTATTAGTTCTAGTCAACGGTAGGTAACATTAGTCTGGGGCCTGATAAACGGAGATGGATGAAAATTACGACGAGTGTCTAACTAGCTAGCGCGCTAAAGTAATCACGATACGTAGGCGATCTAAGCTAGGTTTACATCATGTTTGCGACATAGTGCGACATGGGATTTTTTCTCCATACTCAAGTTTT
>JAPTYQ010000028.1:12373569-12384423 GCA_029814465.1 Ostorhinchus cyanosoma | reverse complement strand
TTAGGCTTGGGGGAGGGGTTACATCTTGATTGTGCCGGCCAATACTAAAAACCGTGTTGAAACACAAATGAGATGAGCAGCGACCAGAGGAAGCCTATTAAAGCTTTGGTAATAAAAGACTTAGTGTTCATTAGTGGGCTGACACCAAACTGTCCTTTATTCAAGGTTCTGACACAGGATACTGGCCACAGTCTCCTTTATACACCCCCCCTCCCCTCCCACAGTGGGCAAGACAGGTCAGAGGGATGGAAAGATAAAGGGATGCACAGAGGGTTAAGAAGAATATTATTCATTCGAGCCACGTTGTGAATAATTTATCTCTAGGATGAGGAGCAGCTCTGGATCCATAATTAGGCAGAGGCCACTGTTTGGTAGACTTTCATCTTCCACAGTCTAAAGACCCCTTACCCCGGCATTAAAATCACCAAATAAAAGTTTCTATCTTGCTATAACAGTACTGTACTCTCCATACAGTAATAGAAAATCCACACAGATGGAGACGTCGTTCCAAACTCCTGCACGCTCTTACGGTTATCGTCATGGGGATGAGAATCAGCCGGCGCTACAGGACATTGCTACGTAGCGCTACCGCAGCTGGGTCGCTACTATACGTACGCTTCGGCGGTGGCAACAAGAGCAGTGAGTGGCAGGAAGAATCAGTCATGGGATCAGCCTGAGAGACGAGTGCTGAGGCAGAGAGGAGAGCAACAAAGACAAGGAGACAGAGAAGAGAGAGGAGTGAGGAAGAGAGAGCTCCACTCAGTCTGCAGTGGTTTGATAAGAGTTATTATTTCATTATCTCTCCCTGGGCCTAGTCCTGCGCTAGCACACACACACACACACACACACACATATATACACATACATAAACACACACATACAGAACAACCATACAGACACACGTATACACACAGAAAAGATAGAGAGAAGAAGAAGCAAGGAAGGAGAGAATGCAGATTAAGGAAATTTTAATGAGGGGGGATAAGGGAAACAGGCTGCAGAGCACTTATCACAGTATAGGCTCCCAAACTGCAACTGAAACAACCGCTCCACCTTTTACTACTAACACCATTATTTGACCGTGTTTAATCACTCCACCCACCCACAAACACACCCCACAGGATGGCAGGGATATCAATTTTTACTCATGTCCCTCTAATGTGGATATTATAGAGCACTGTTGCAACAACATCAAACTGACATTAATAATATTAGTGTGTGCCACGATGCTAAAAACGGTGCCAGGATATTATTCTCTCTGCTTTTAATCTCTGGAAAAGATGCATGGTTGTATCAGTCGATTGTCTATCATAGTCAGCACTGTAAGCAAATTTAATTTTTCATTTCTGTTATAAGCTTAGTCGACCAGTTTAGGAAGAGCTGGATGCAATTCAAAGTGTGGTGGGCTGTTTGATGCTCGTACCATATCCTCAGTGGGATGTTTGTCCCCATTAGAGATTTATTTGTCCCACTGTCTGGCACGAAGCCAAGCAGAAGCTGCAGGCTTCTTTTTTAAAGCCCCAATCCACCATCACTGTCAACTTGGGAATGTACACCATATACACTTCGATGAAAATGCACAAGTATGAAGGCTGGTGGTGTCAGCTCATATTAGAGTTTTAATAACTGCTGTAGTAAGGATTCGATAAAAGTTTTTGTCCGAATGTTGTGGATTCCAATATGACCGGATACAAATATTCCTGCTTTTATTCCTCTGTTCACCAAATCAAACCAAGGATGTTGAGCTCCTGTTATTCAAGTCACTTTTTTGGGGCTGAAAATAAAAGCTGTTTCATCGATTTTTAGTGTCATCGGGCAAATTTCTGTAATTACCTTTCAGCATATTGTAATTTAAGTGATCTAAGAGGACACAGTATTTTGCAACTACTATTCACCAATGCAGTAATGTCCCAATTTTGGGGGTTTTCAGATGGTAAGGGGTGTTAAATATCTGAGAACTGTGGTCAGATTCCGTCAGATGGAACCTGGACATGATTCTACTGAGTTTCACTTTTCCACAGCAGCATGAAATGAAAGTCAGATCCATGCATACTAGGGGTGTAACGGTACAGACTTTTTTGCTATGTTTTCTTTTACCAGTGAATGGTGCGTGCTCCGTAACGACCAAAACCTGAAAGAGAAACTTGAATGTTCTATGTTTCTGTTCTACTCTCTATTGTCATGGTTCTATATGGTATACAGTGATATACTGCAACATAAAACAATAAGAATAAAAAAAGCTGGAGAAAAAAATGACACTTATTATTATGTAGAAGTGTGAGATTTGGTTTAAATACAATAATAATAATAAACTACAGCATTTTACACAGAAATTGGTCATTAAAAAGTGTTTTTAAGAACTGATGTGCCCAAAATGAAAGTCCTTCAATACACAAAGGTATTGGTATTTTCTTAAATCCCTGGTTAACTTAAGTGTTTTTGACATTAAAAAGGCAGAGGCGGGCCATGAGGAAGAGGGCAAGATTAAACCTAAAACAAAATCCAAAGCCAAAAAAAAAAAAAAAAAAAAGTGCTTGAAAATGTAGAAGTTTTGTAGCGCTTGGACAAGTACGTGGGCACCTATGAAGACAGGCATGTTTAAATAACAGGAAAAGAGCACAGTTGAGACCCAGCTGTGTGACTGATAGGGTAATAGCTTTGACATTTTTGCAACAGCGTTTTAATGCAGCACTTCAAAGTACCAGGTAAAAAGGGGTGAGTACCTGAGAAAAGAGTGAGAAACTTTACATAGTCTCCTGAGATAAAAAGTGGAGTGCAATTAGAATAAAACGCTCTAAGGATGATAATCACTGTAATGCAGGAGGGACACCTGCGGGTCAGATTTAACCATTTACGAGGAGCGACATACATTTGTCGTCAGTGGTGAGTGCTGAAGTGGAACGTCTCTGCATGCATGAAACACACAACCCCTATGATTACAAAAAAAAAAAAAAAAAAAAAAAACCCATAGAGCCTGATATTCACAAGTTTGAAAGAACAAACTAAGCCTGAGCAAACACATTCAGTTGCGAAAAGGATATTTTTAAAGAATTCAAGTAGAGGCTGGGGGTGATGATTTCTTTTTTTTTTTTTTTGTTTTTTTCACAGATGCGAGAACTGATGAATAGAGTAGTTTGTAGTGAGCAGAACAGGCCAGATGAAAGATAAAAATAAAATCCGCTAATTGGGGTGTCGGGAGACTGAAGTCTTGACCAAATGAACAAAAAGGGGCTTGTGACCGGCTCTGACTTTCATGGCTGCCTGAATTACCGCAAAGCCCAATACGTTGCTGTTTTTAATTCAGTGTGTGTTACATTCTTTTCTCTCTGGAGTGACCCACCTCTCTTTGTATCCCTGGGGCAGGTGGAGCTAAGGGAAAGGCGGGGTGTGGGAGGTGGTGGAGGTGGTGGTGGTGGTGCTTGGCAGGAACCATGTGGCCATATTCAGCCCTTCATACTTCATTAGTGTCTCCTGCTCGCTCCCGCACCCTTTTTTCCTATCCTCTCACATGCCGCCACCATCCCGACCTCATTTATCGCCACAGTCTCTTGGGGAACTAGCTCTCCCTCAGGGATGTCCAAGAAAGGAAAATGTGTTTGTGTGTAAAAGGATAGGTAAGTGTATGTGAGGATCTGAGGTGCAGCAGTACTTCACAGAGTTGTACCGCAAGCATGTGGTGTTTCTGAGGTCCCCTTGATCACGTCTCATCCTCTATACTTCTCTCTTCTTTTTCCAGAACAGACTTTTTCCCTCTGTCACCGACCAAACAAAGACAAAGAAACCATCATTCCCGTTCCTACGCTTTGTGTTGGATCTCGTATGCATTAGCATAACATAAAACAAGTGGTACCAGGCACAACAAACCCCGCCCCTCGCACGTATTGTAGCTAATTTTGGCATCGATCCAGCTGATGTCACCATGTCTATGCACGTGGTCATGTCAACATATCAACTGCCTCTATATATGTGCCAAGTTTGAAGCAAATTGAAACAAAAATTATGTTTTTATAGACATTTGAAATTCCACCCATTATGAATAAATGGAGGGGGAAAAAAGATTAAGAAAATTATATAAAATATAAACTTTGACCTATGTTTCCAAAAATGTGATAACATCTATTCTGGGTCACTGGCAATCTATAAACCCAATTTGGTATAAATTTGAACAATAGTTTTGCTGCTACAGACATTTGAAATTCCACCCATTATAAGTAAATGAGAAAAAAAAAAAAGATGTAAAAAATTCATAAAAAATTCAAACTTTGACCTACTTTTCCCAAAATGTAAAGAGATCTATTTTGGGTCACTAGCGATCTATAAACCCAATCTGGTATAAATTCAACCAATAGTTTTGTTGCTAGAGTGTTAACAAACAAGACCCCTTGCCTTCCATTTGGGGGCGGGGTAATAATGGGTGACAAATTAAAGGAAAGCCTGATGGGAGTGGTCTTCTCTTTGGATCACAACGCTCCAGTCCATAGGGCACAAGACGCCACCAAAATGTTTGAGTATGAAAATGATAAGAATCATATGCAATCCATCACAGTCACCAACAGTCAACGCAGCCGAGCAGTGATGGGTTGGACAGCACGTTCCACTAAACATCAAAACGTTACATGGAGACCAGTGAATAATGGTGTTCATTAGAGATGCACCAATTTTAAAACTGTTGGCCAGTACAGATACAGATACAGATATAAGCCCTGAGCCATTTATTTCCAGTTAGAATCATTTCAATGTAACATATAAGAATAAAATAGCCGATTGCCGACGTTTCATTCATATAAAACCAAGTTAAGATCAGAAAAAAGCAAATAAAACCATTCTCCAATCATCCCGTCAGAAAACATGATGTGCTTTTATCATCATCAGGAGTTTCAGCGGTAGAGAAATCCCATTTGTATTGTTGGAACTGCTTACTTTCACTTCATTTTTTTCTGAACTTATTCATATCATACACTTGGTCATGGACTCTTAACTTGTTTTCGACATTTGCTCATGTAAGTGCTTGCTGTGGGGATTGTGTTGTGCTGTTCGATAATTGGCCTCGTTGAACTTTTAGGTGTAGATCTTCTGGATACACGAATGTATAGAATGTGTATTTGGCTACAAGTGTTCTGTAGTATTACCATGGCAACACAGCCAGAACTGCGCGAGCCTCTAGGGCTTTAAAAAGGCAACAATGACAGTTTGGCCAATAACCAGTGCAGAAGCCAGTGTTACTCTGTCTTTATTTATTTTGTTTTTGTTGTAATTAATCCCTCTGCTTAACAAAGACATTTTAATTATAAGAATACCAAATATAATAATATAAAATATTAAATATGTGATAAAGTCTTTAAGCCCTTGATCACATTATCTCAACACTAACAGAAAACACAGATTAATACATAAAGAAATGAAAAAAAAACAAGCATGCGGTAAAATTACAGACATCATTGCATAATTTCTTACATATTTACATGATATTATCTTTAAAGAAAGTTCAATTCCATAGTGAGTTTGTATTACATCCATCACAGATTTTCAAAGCCAAAATCCAAACATACTCTGTCTTTACTGTGAATATATCTTTTTAATGATTCAATGTAGTATTCATGCTATTCATATATTGTTTTTTTCTCATACTGGTATTGATTCTGAATTGTGGTTGCAGTTGCTGGGTGCATCCCTTGCGTTTATCCTCCAATAGAGTTCGCAGACTTGCAGAATCAATGCCAACGTTCATTGAAACAGCACCTTACTAAGGTTCTTTATCTTGTTTTTCTTCCTTAAATGTCGCCGCCTCTACACATACATAAACTTCTCATGCACATGCTCATTTAAAAGCCCATTCAGATACACAGAAAGACAACAAGAATACATGTTCAATACCATCTACAAGACTCTTCTATTAAGTCCTGCATGCGTGCAGCACCCACCTCTGCCCTGGTAAATGCAGCAGGTGCACACACATCTATATATAAACCAGGAGATAAATGAATACATGGTTGTACTTTAGAGACTAGGCTCTGTGACCCTATTAAAACCCTTCCAACCCCCTTTTTTTTCCATTTGCTGTCCCTGGGTTTGTCTTTCTTTCCCTCTAAACAACCTCATCTGTTATTCCGACTCCATAGAAAGGCATTACGGACCAGATGCGCGTATATTGGAAACGCAGCTGAATTAGAAGCTTCTAATAAAATACAGTGTACTACAGCTAATACCACTCCAGGTTGTTTACAAGGGAGGGGTTACGATATTACATAGAAAAATACAAGCCTTTATTTCTGTCATCAGACAACGCTTGCTTCAGTATGAAAGCTACTAATTTACAACTATTCATTTTCAGATACACTTCACAATGCCCTCTGTGAATTCTTTATAAATCACATGTATTCTTAACCTGCTGATATTTCAATTACACACTTAATTTCTTGGATAAACAAGTTCTTAAGGCTAAATCCAAAAAGGAAATACATCTCCACAAGTGGCATGATGTACCTGTGTATGTGTGGAAATTACATTTACACCAGCAAATTGGGTAGAAATTCACCTTCCAGCTCACACTGATTGGTTCTAAAGTAATGTTTTTTGACCCAACTGTGCTAGAAAAGGCTGATAACTGAATGAATTTGCTTCCTCCTGTGTCCTCATACGCCAGATCATATTTCTGAACAAAGACGGCTAATGCTGCCTAAGTTAAAGGCACTTGGTGCAAATATAGAACAAGCTGTCTACTATTGTATGTTGTACCTAAAACATCGCTGCAGCCAAAAACCCCATTCTCATGGCACTAAAACTTTAGACATGTCAAGTGGTTTGACCCACAGCTTTCCCAGTGGTTGCGACCATGGGAAAACAGGAAAAGATGCGAACATGTTAAAGAGCAGCAAACAATTCCACCACTTGTATCTAAGCCTCAGGCAAAAGTGGTCACATTGGTCTTTCTATCGCATTCACACAGGGTAAAACATTTCCCATGGTCCCCGCAGGAAAACGGAACACCCACAATATAATTATAGTGGTTCTGAAAGCGTGGTCAGAGTATTTACTTGCTATGTTTGGTGACTGTCACCGAGGAAGCAAATATTCATTGACACTATGAACCATGAAGTATTTACTCAATACATTAGGTTGCTTTTAACAGTTCAGGTCATCATTGTGGGAGTCACGCCAAGGCCTTGTCATAGAGATAGATCTGTGATTACTGTATAAAGGAGACCAAAGAGGCTTTGCCCACGAGAAAGAAAAGCAGACACAGGGGGAAGATCAGGGATGAGAGCAATAATGGAGAATAGAGAGGGAGCTGAGAGGGAGGGACGAACGCGAACGGGAACAGATTGAAAGTGTCAGCGCCCCACTTTACAGCAGATGGGGATTTCACGACGCGCAGCTCTCCTCTCGTTCTCTATTTACTATTCTCCACTTAGGCTTAGAGAGAAGCAACTCTTTAGTGAGGCTGTCATGGCTCGTCTAAATACATTCATTTTCCACTGCACAAACAAATGCAACACAATTCAGCATGATGATATGAATTCGTCAACTGCAATATAAATCTACTTGGGTCTAAAAAAGAATAAATAACAGCAAACACGTAGGTGCAAGAATATTTTCTTTAAGCCCAAGAAACCAGAGGCATTATAGTGTAATTGGCTTCACACACACACACACACACACACACACACACACACACAAACACACATCCCGCTGTCTCCATCCTCAAGGACTGCTGTGGGTTCAGGCATAGAGCACCCAGCTTGGTAATGAGGGAGAAAACTAATATTTGGAGTGCATTAATATTGTTGATCTGAGGTGGCGCTGAGGCTAAGCACACCAGCTAACGCTTGTTTGTGAAATATGCTGGTGTTTGTGTATTGGAAGAGTAGTGGCAGTCAGGCGAAGAGCATCAGTCAGCCATGCGTTGGCCAGCTGAACCCAACAGATCTGCTTGTACATAACCAACAGAAATCTATCCCCAACCTTTCATTACCCGTATCTGCAAGGATGCATGTAGTGTCATGCACGGAAGCATAAATTACACACCCAGATACATTTTAATAGAGTTCAGGATAAAATGTAAACTGGCTGCATGTTATTTTCATGTTTCCCTCCTCTACTTGATTTCTTCCTCTTTGCTGACAATACTGAATCCTTGGCAAACATGATGTACATTTACTTTAGGCAGCTTTTATTTGATCGTGTGAGGAAAAGAGCTAATATTTTCCACACCATCCTTGAGCAATTTTCTTTCTTTCTTTCTTCCTTTTTTTTTTTTTTTAACTCTGCTCTCTGTAGCTGCCCTTGTCATGAAACAACCTTTTTGTTTTTTGTTTTTTGTGTGTTCTACTGCAAGTGGTTTGTTTTGTTTTATGTGTTACTGGTGAAAATACACTTACAGATATAAATTGCATATTCATATTTTAGTAGGGAATAAATTATCATGCAGGGAATTCTTTTTTTTTTTTTTTTGTTTTGCCATCATAAGAAATTCTGGTGGAGACCTCATGATTTAAGACACATAAGTAACAGATACACCAGCAAAAATGAATACACTGTAGCGCCTCCCCTGCACAATAAATCATTGCCATTATCTTAGAATTACAATCATAGTGATATATGAGACTAGGAAAGCATCTTAAGGCTTTTCTGTGAACTTTGAAAAAAGAAAGGGGATATAACAGCCTCTCAAATGCACCCGTTTCTCCACTGTGACAGTCAACAGTGCAGTACAGGTGCTGATACTCTGCAGGGAATTTGGCCTGAGGTCAGTCGGAGGAATCCAGAAGGGTACATGGGGTGTCACTTCCATTTATTCCTGGCTCCAACAGTCTGGTTTATGGTGTTAGAGTGAATCTGCTGAGTGGAGGGAAGGACGAAAAAAAAAAAAAAAAAAAAAAAAGAGAGGGGCGGGGGGTGAAGGAGGCATAGTGTATTTAAATTGTTGAACCACAGCTATTACTCCGTTGCCCAAAGCGTGAATGTGTGTGACACAATTTCAAATGACATTCTGTCTTCTAACAGGAGCCCAGAGATGACCTGCTGATCCCATTGTCTCCTTGTCTCAATCACCAGTGTGTCACTAAGGCCAGTGCCAGGTCATGCACACACACAGATTTGTCTTGAGTCTACGCCAAAGCAAAGGTGACAGGGATGACACCATAACAAGGATGACTCACCCTTTCAAGCTGTGCATAAAAACATCAGCTATTTGCATTTGCCAGCCCTGGGTTAATTTGTTTCGACTGGAGAAATTAAAAAAAAAAAAAAAAAAAAAAATGGAAGCCCTAATTGCCTCTAGTTGTTTCCTCCTTGGCTCTTTTTTTTACCTTCTACAGGACAGCAGATCCTTGTGGACAGCACATTTCTCTATTAATAACAGTTATTTCAGCTCCCTTACCTCACTGGACTGGCTGATTAAACTCTTAATGAAGCTGATATCTCTTTGGCCACCAATATTTCCCCGGTGTGCTAAAGAAGCCAAATGTGTCTCAGTCCCTAACCTCTTTCAAATCCCTCACACATACACACACATACACACACTTCTACGCCTGAGAGTCCAAAACCACTCACTATCTCAACAGATGTGTCCTGGCAAACACAGCTTTCCTGCAGATTGTGTCTCCAGCACGGCGGTGTCAGGCTGCATCAAGGCCTGGTGTAGGCATTAGCACATGCGGCTAACCAGCGAAGCTGCATATTGAATTACGACATGGCCTCATGTGGGCAGAATGAGCAGAAACACATGTGTCGCTGTCGCTTATTTAATGAGCACATTAAGCACATCAGCACACTTAACCATACAGCATCTGCAAAGGCATCTGCATGGTGTAAAAATGGCTGATCTTTGGACGTCTAAATGAAATTAATATATCTCAGTACATCTCTTTAAGATTCTGTCATCTTGGGTCAGTTCAGTTTAAGTCAGCTTATTGCAGAAAACACCACATATTTTGTAGATCAAATATGACAAGATTATCATTCCAATTCCAAATATTTGTAGAAATGTAAAGTGACAAACTGTACTTCATCTGACATCTGACATGCACCAGCAAAATAAGTGCTGCAACAAAGCCAACCACAGGGAAAAGATACAAAAGGAGCAGTTAGCACAATAGCATCTTAGCTAGCAAGCCTCAGTTTGCTCAGATCAATAGTTATTTACTCCCTGCAAGTGGCTGGGGACAAAAAAAAAGGAAAAAGAGAAAAAGAGAGAGGGGGGATATGTATGAGTGAAAGAGAGATGCTGAGTAACAAGGCAATCAATTTTAGATGTTAAAAAAAGAAGTCCAATGCTTCGAGGAAATGAGAAAATATCTGAACTAAAGCAACTAATAAATGTCGAACCATGTGTTTTGTTATAATCACTCCATCCATCTTAATCCATATGCTGCATACGATGTGTAGGAGGACTGCCCTTCCTTTTTTTATTTTTTTATTTTCTCACAAAATCTTCAACAACTCATGATGTGCCAAATCCAACTTTCTGTCCCATGCCATATCTTACATAACTTGTACTTATATAAAGTGGTCCCACATTTCCATTTCAGAGGAACTGTGTAGAACTGGTTCCCAACCTCTTTTGACTCGTGACCCCATTTTAACATTGGAAATTTCTGGCGATCCAAGACATTCAAAACGGAGACTTTTATTTGGGGTTTTTTTTGGGGGCTAAAATTTATTTTTGATCATGTAATAGTTTGCTAATAAACATTAATTCTAGATGACATTTAGTCCATATAATGTATATTATTATAGATGGAGGCAGAAAAGCCAGGTGTAGATTACTGCACAAAAGGAGAATCTTATTTTCCTTGGTCAGGATATGTACAGTCAGTCCAGCTTGTATTTACAAGGAGACAATTAATACTGAAC
>JAPTYQ010000028.1:12357333-12373469 GCA_029814465.1 Ostorhinchus cyanosoma | reverse complement strand
GTAGATTACTGCACAAAAGGAGAATCTTATTTTCCTTGGTCAGGATATGTACAGTCAGTCCAGCTTGTATTGACAAGGAGACAATTAATACTGAACAAACAATAACTTAAACTATGAATTATGAAAGAGCTGTAGCATCTGAAACCGACTACAGTGAACATTTGACACATAAACAGTGCTTCAGTTTCAGCTTCAGTTATGTATTATGATTGTCTCTCAACTCACCATATACTTTTTTTAAATTATTTTTTAGCAGTTACTAGATATTTCCGGCGACCCCATTTGAATTTCAAACGGCCCCCACATGGGGTCCCGAACTCATGGTTGAAAAACACTGTTGTATAGGCCGCCAACACATGTGAACAACCAGCAGATAGAAAACAATCCAGACATGATCACATGACACCTTGGATGACACTGTCCATTGATAGGCTGCTTCAGAGAAGAAAATCAGTGCTGTCAAAAGCAAAGAGTGAGAGGCTAAAGGGGAGAGGGACATGGATCATCTGAAGGTGTGTGGGTAAATGTACGTCTGAGTGTGATTGCATCTGTGACTGCGCCCGGAAAAGTATGTGAAAAACTGTGTTGGAGAGGTGAGGAGTTGTACAAATGAGGGACTGTATTGACAAAGCCTGGACTAAGAGAGACTGAGATGCGGAGGGCAAGGAGATAAGAGAGCCACAGCAAACAGCAAGGCAGGCCAAGTAATGGAAAAAGGAGGGGGAGAGAGAGAGAGAGACTGAGGCTAAGGGGGTGGGCATGAATACTTGGGAAAATCTGTGAGGAAACGTCGTCTGTCTCACCATGACATACAGTCTAACATTTTTAATGCAAGAACTTGTGTTGCTCTGCTGAGGTTTGGCTGTAAAGTCTCCGAAAAAAGACAGCACGGACAGACATCAGAGGTTACATCCTAGCCTACAATACCAGGCCTGTAATTGAATCTAAATTAAAGCCAGTGCTCAAATAATCCATCCCACAGATCACTGCTGAGTATGTTACAAGCAAAGCCGGAGCTCTGTGCTGTACAGTACATTAAAACCCTTCATTACCATGAATAAATTGCCTAACAAGATACGAAGTGCCACTCTACATTGGATTCTCCTCTACACAAGGAGAGCTCAACGTAGGAAGTGATATGGAGGGGAAGGAGAAAGAGGCTGGTGGGGGTAGGGGTAGGGGTAGGGGGTGGGGTACTGTGGGAGCGAGCATGTGGAGAGAGAAAACGAGAAGAGAGATAGCCCAATCACTGTCAGCAACTATGAATTATACATGAATTGTAGTTTTAACACTGTCTGCTCACTACTCCACTTTGTCACTATTAAATATTCACACCATCTTTGTAGACCATTGTTAATTACTTATCAAAACAACAAAAGGTCTCAACCAGAAATTGCCAATGACAACCCCTGTTAGTGTGTGTAAGAAGCTTCCAGATAGTGCTATCAGATCAGATGGGTGGCAGCATGACTTCCTCTCCTGTATATCTCAGACTGTGCGCTGTACAAGATGTCACGGTACACCCATGACCTTGGACGAAAAAAAAAAAAAAAAAAATCTGTTTTATTTCAGTTAAAAACATTAAAAACAAACTCTGGCAAAGGTACATCTATTTTTTTTTTTTTTTTCTTTTCGCTGTCTCTTTCATCCTCTTGTATCCTACTATTTGACCCGGAACATAGAACAAAATAAAGGCCCTTGGCATGTTTGGCAGGCGCACGTTCAAAGAGCTTTTCTAATGTGAGGAAAAACCTGACATATGTGTATTTCTGATGCTCAAGAGTCAAAAAGCATCTGTTTACTAATACTGGTCGTAACAGTATTTGGTGAAACAGCCAAAAAGTAGAGCCACAAAAAGCTGTGTGTAGATTAAAGGACTAGTCTGCATGAATCACAAAATATTTTATTGCTTATCTTTGGTACAGATGCAAGGAGATTTTGATACAGCTACAAAGAAACCATATGGTGCCATCACAATACAATGGAAGCCAGCGGGAACATTTATCTTGCTGTAAAATGAGTGCTTCAGTACTTGTTATTTAAAAAAAAAAAAAAAATCCAGCTACAGAAATAGAAGCCAATTCCTTACACACATTAAGCACAATAGGTATAACACTAACATGATACATATCGTATTTCCTCAAGTAACAACTGGGGGTCAATTACAAGTCATGTCTCTATTAATAGACTGTGATGAGATTGATGCAAACAAATAAAGGCAGTTCTCAAATACCAGCTGGGTGAGAAAATGATATGGATATACTTCTGGTTGCTGTCATGCTATGTGCTGCCGGTTAACACACATTTTTCACTCCTACAAGTTTAATTTAATACATTCAACACTGTAATCCAGCTGTTTTTAACACTTTACATCACTCAGAAAGTGTCACTGCAGGTGTGTGTCACTTTCCTTTTCTGCGAATCTATAATTTGTATAGTAACAGGAAGATACTTCCTCAACAAAAACTCTATGATGCAATGAATAGATTCTATACAGCGTTGCGATGAACTGCGTGAACCCTGTTTTGCCTGCTGGTAACCATGTGACCCCATATGGACAAAGCAGTTCAGAAAATGGATGTACAGATTCTATCTACTGATACACAACAGTACAGAAGTGATGTGTAGGAAAGCGCATTGCAGTACCTTTCGCACAAATACAGCGGACCACAAGCAGTTCTGTACAAAATACAACCTTTTCGGCTTTTCTAAAAGAGGAAATTAGAAATAAAAGCCTGCCTCCTTGAAGTAAAGGCCTCTTATCTTCTGCAGCTGAGGTAAATACAGTAGTGGCTCCAACCACTATTTGAGGAAATATGGTCGTCATAATGCCTTGTCAAGTCATGATTAATCGTTGTACTTGTATCATTCTCATTTATAAACTTAGAGCAATCAATCCTGGCTCTTTTTAAAGATGTTTTTAATTACATTTACCTGAGAGTGATTAATGCTATTATTTCCGCTGGAATTATCTTTGCATCGAGCCTAAAGTTACATATGCCTGTTAGCACGTCCTTGTGTTGGAAGCTCAAAGAATTAGTCCGGGTTCTCATTTTTATAAATTTAATTATCTTGACTTGATCTGACCACAAACCAAATAATCCCCAATCTATGGGTCGACCCCTTATGAGCAAGGTGGGTTGGGTCACCAAGAATGGGCTGGTGTTACCCCTGTACTGACAGTGTTTTTACATCTTATCTCCTGTGGTTTATAATCCTTTGTGGGCGTGTGTTTTGTTCACCAAGATGTGACCCATACTACCCTAAGAACTTTACCGCTCACTAGTGAAACAAAAGAATCCTAACTTAATATTAACAACTAATTACTAAAAAGATTAAACTAAAGACCTCAACTGTCTAGATTAAAATAATATTTCATACCATATGCATACAGTCAGTGGTGCCGCAATGAATTTTAGATCCCCTGAAAGATAATCACAATCTGTTGGAGCGGGGGATGGGGGGGGTGGAGGATAGCAGCCTGTTCTCGTTGGAGCGCTGCAAAGTGAAAGTGAAAGTGAAACTGAGGATGCTTTACAATTCCTCCAACTCTCCAAGCCCACTCCACTGCTCTATGGTACCCCCGGGAATGCTGCCCCGCCCCCCCTTAACGACACCCCAGCATATAGTAAATGTAAACAAACACACGAATGTAGCATCAAATACAGGCAACATGAAAACTTGCTATAAGTAAAACAGAGCGATTCTTCACTTATCCAGAAAAAAACCATCAGAAAACTGAAAATCGCCTCTGAAAAACATTCTTGTTCACCCAGGGAAAGAACAAAGTGAGCATCCAACAGTATTTTTCCCCCCAAATTTACACACCTTAATCCCTAGCTAAGCGCCACATGTAGGAACCTTGAGCTGTGTGGCTTTACTCTGCTGGCTGGGCTAACAAGGCTGTTGGGACCTGCTGGAAAGTCACAAGGCAGCGAGTACAGAAATGCCTCTTCAAAATTCAACCTGTATTTTGTGCAGTGAAGGTGGGAGTGTAAAAGCATTAAATTTGGTTTTCTACAAATGTGTAAAAATATTTAGTCATGCCCCCCCCCACCCCACCCCCACGATTCCATTTCTCCAGTCATTCGACCAAACTGATCAAATGTTTGAGTGTGTGGGTTTTTGTTGAGGTTAGTGGCAGTGGGTGGGTGGGGGATAGATGGTGTAAACACGCCAGCCTACATGGATTGGGCTAATATCCAGTTTGTTCCCTCTCGCCTCAGCTCCACGGTGGCTGCAACGCAATTTCTTCCAATTGACCTCCCTGCCACCGGCACAATCACTCTCCACCGGAGACACAACAGCCTCAGAATACGGAGCAGCCAGCAACGCTAGCCTGATGCTGGAGGAGCAAGTACTGGAAGGAGGTGGGGATTGAACCAACCGTGAGGCGGAAATGAGATGAATTAGAGAGCGAGGAGGAGGAGGCACGGGGAGGTGAAAGAGTGAATTTATTCTGTGCTGTAGTGGCAGTGACAAAGCACAAGCATTTAGAGATCAGCTAAGGAGGAAATTAGAAGCATTACAGCCAACAATGGTTGTTTCCGTGCTTTCTTTCTATCGGACTTTTAGTTGTTTAAGTGTGAATGGCATTAATTGAACTGTAGAACCGAAACAGAATCAACTGAAAAACAAAAGGAACAAACCAAATTATTATTAAAGGCAATCTCAGCTTAAAACAGTGTTGTGATTTAGTTCTATTTATTATTAACGGCTACCTTTAAAACATTGTTATGATTTGAGTGCCATGCTTTGTGAAAAGTGGATTCTGTCAGGTATACAGATCATCAATTAGTAACATTGCAATAATACAAACATTAGGGAGTTGTCCAAAGAACAGATTTATGAGCGCAATAGCCCAGCCAAAGGCTAAAAAGCTTTATAACGGCAAAGGATTTCCAATAAAAGTGAGGTTGGAGCCCTCTAAGAGCAGCACTCTCAAGTAATAGGATTAGCAGAAGTCAAGTGTACGGCCATCTTTACTCTTTATGTTGCAGAAATCGCTGAGAAGCATCTCTGCCACAGCCAATACAGCTGTGCTGATGGTGCAAGAAATATCCTGAACTTGCTCCATGACGATGGGCTCTGGCCCTATGAACTCTAACCAACACACACACACATATATATATATAAATATATATATATATATATACACACACACACACACACACGCACACACATGCACGCACACACACTTTTGCCGTCTACGATGTCTCTATAAAGCCAGAGGCAGCCACTGAGTTTGATCTGCACACTACTCTGGATTTTGTCCATGTACAGCAAGGGAGAAACCAAGGAAGAATTGATGGACTGGAGTTCAAGAGATGAAAAGAGATAGTTGAAAATAAGTCATATGTAGAGTAATGAATAGAAGGCTCCCAGCTTATCTCTCACTCTCTCCATTCAACACAAACTGCTGACTTCACCATGTTTCCCACAGCTCCTCTCCTCTCCTTCCTCAATCCTCCCCCACCTCGATCTCCCCCGTGGCATTTCCCTGGGACCTGTTCTCCTCATTTCTGTAAATGTTAAATGAAATTAGTGCAATGCATCAGTGAGTTCATTTTTCCCACTGAAAATCACTTTGTAATCTGCTCTGCACATGAAAGGAAAGCAGCAGGGCACCTGAAGGTCGGCCACATCTCTGCGCTCACCATGTTCTTCCTTTTTTCAAACATAGGAGTAAAGTCATTGATTTTTTTTTTTTTTTTTTTGTCCACTTCCCCCTCTTGAATCCCCCTTGCAGACTTATGTGTGTGTTCTCTATTTCTTCTCCCTGTGTCTCAGTAGTGCCCAGCTGAATTTGTAAGACTCAGTGTGTTTGGCTTCCCATTAAACTCATTGAGCCAGCAGATGAGCAGGGCATCCTATCTGTGCCAGGGAGCATACAGTATGTGTGTGTGTGTGGAAGGGGTAACGCTGGGTATGTGTGTGTGTGTGTATGCATTTATGCATCTGTGTGTATAAGTCTGCACAAACGTCAGTCTGCAAATAACTATCATGCTGCTGTTTTCCTCTTTCCCTCCTGACATTCATGCCGCATCTTTACCTCATTTCTGCTCATTGCTCATTTCTGCATCTTCCTCAAATTCCCTAACGGCTTGATGGGTCTTCCTAGATCTTACTGTCTACAAAACACACAGGAGTCCCTGTGCAAATGGAGCACCCCCTTAGCTTTGTGAGAGTATTCACAATGCTGACGGCTTTCTGCTTCTTTCCCCTGCAGAGACAAATTCTGCTGCGGAAGTGGTAACCACCACTGGGAATTGAGCTGCAGGAGGATAGAGCAGAGAAGAGCAATGAGTGATGGAATTGCACAAAGATTTAATTCACCTCTGAGGAGATGGCAGCTTAATGTATATAAATGTACTATAAGGAGAACAATGAGGATAGAGGGGCGGCTATTGCATGGGGGATCATCATGGCTATCTCAAAGATAAGGGCCAGAGACATAATACAAGATAATTCGATATATTATTACCCAAGTATAAATGTACAGCTCTAAAGCTAAATATGGGATGCTTTGGTCATTTGTTTGCTGCTGCTGCTGCTGGGGTTGGACGGAACTGATTTTATATGACAAGAGAAGATAACCAGATGAAGATAATAACATTTAATTTGTTAGATTTATTCTTTATTATGTCAAAACAGATTGCTATCTTAACATACCTTATGACATATAAGCCATGCATATTTATAGTACTAACACTGAATGAGCCAGTGTTTGTTACTATACATTAGAGGAAAACAAGTATTTATTAAGACATCAAAAATGAATAAATAAATGAATACTGAAATAAAAATATAGAGTATTATGTTGTTAATACTTGAAAGCCTGTTAACTAAACTTATTTATAATACTAGCGGATATAGCAATCTGCATCTGTTTGTTAGAATTTCTTTTAACATATATTTATTTGAATTTTGAATAGTAGTCACAGTACATGCATTAAATGAACATAGACATACAATATGAGCCCAAACCCCTCACCCCACATTTTATCGATCAAGGTTTGCAAAGAGAAGTAAATGTATAAACAGATAAAAATAAAGAACATAAATATACACAAAGTTACAAAATTAAATGCATAGTGCAATACCATTAACATGTGTCAAGACAGCAGATTGACACAACTCAAGGGATTGTAGAGCCAGTGTGAAGCGGTGCATACAAGTATTATTGCAATACACACAATGGCAGATACATTTATAGCAGAAAAAGTGCTATTTTAACCCATAAACACCCAAACATCCACTGGTGACCAAAACCATCCACTGATGTAACAGCTTTAATACCTGTTCATCCACTAATCCTATCAATACATGTCAATAATTGGTGTAAAATCCAATTTGTCATCTTTTCATGGTCATCAGATTTGACCCATTTGGCTGTTCAGAGGCTCCGTAGTGAATGTAGAAACACCGTCATCTTCTACAACATTGATTCACCAGTAAAACCCATGGAGTTGGATGGACACACTTGTATTTACAGTAAGTTATGGATAGATTTGCTGATAAAGTCACTTTTTCATTAGTTTTCTCAGCTTTTGATATAATAATCTTCAACTTTGAACTGAGCTTTTTATGAACATCTACATGATCAGTAAATTAAATATAGGAAAATCCATCATTTTCACTGAGAAAACACAAAATACAGACAATAATACTATAATGAATGATAGTAAATCACTTAAGAAAGGTTAGATATGGAGAAAAATTTACTTGGGAAGTGCCAGAAAAGTAGCACTGGGTTTTTATGGGTTAATCAAATTAACATAGAGTGCACTTACAGGATGTGTTAAGAGGAAATTACAGGTTCAAGGGTTTGTTTCAGATTAGTGTTTTCAAGAAACTTTAAGAAAATACACCGAATTTTAACTTCAACTTATATTTGTTATCATTTTTGATTCGGGAGCATAATTCAGTATTTTAGACACTAAACTTGTTCTAGTTTATCAGTTACATGTCAGAGTCAGTTGGTTCCTTTTTGTTATTTTGTCTGCTAGAAAATCATTTGATTTTTTTTTACTAATAAACTATTTGCAAACCACTTGAGAAACTGAGCAAACTCAAAGAAGATTAGCTCCTTAAATGGTACCATGTGTGGATTTCATGTGGGCCAGGCTCTTGTTTGATTAAATGTCAGTTTAACATATTGTCATGTGTACAAGGTGTTTAAACACTAATAGTTAGATTTTTTTTTTTTTTTTTTAGGCTTATAATGTGTTGTGCTGACATTTCTTCTGTGGAGTTGAACACACTCCTGCAGGGTGGTGGTGGCTTTGTCCGTCTGCCTGCTCAGACTGCCAAATACCCAAACACCCAAAGTCCACCATCAAGAGACTGACTCTGCTCCAACCACTTCTACCCTCACTTTCCCCCTTCATCAGACCTATGTGTACAGTGTTCGGTTTCATCCACATCATGCAGACAGCTAGCCACCGTCCTCAGCAATGGGCTTCAGGGTGTCAGATCTGGGGCATGCTGTGACACTGGGGGCTGGCTTTCATTCCACCCTCACACACTGACACTTTGTTCACTGTCACACTCCACCAGGACGTGCTACGAAAACAAAACTAAGTCTGTTTAGTAAATGTTCCTCCCAATGTGCAAATATACACACATATGTAAGGCACTAATACATAAACCCTCAAACATGCAGATGTACACACTTCTGTAAACGCCTCAGCTGGAAGAATACTGTGTCAGCTATTGCTCTGTGGGAGAGGGAAGCAAAGAGATAGGCAGCGAAAGAGAGAAAATAAGCTCTGATAGAGGATTGAATATGTAGGAGAGAATTCATGAAGAAGGCAGCAAGGATGATGCACAGCGACATGAAGGAATATAAAGAACAAGAATAGAGTGAGAGCTCGGGAATAGACAGGGACAGAGAGACAGACAAAGGGGGGAGAAGAAAAAAGAAAAGATGAACAAAAAAGCAGCACATCAGTCTTTGCTGGACCATTTGGCATTCGTCTTGCTGTCCTGTCTTTGTCTTGTCCAGCTACTCAACTGTGCGGTTCAGCCATTTAAAACCCTCTCACATTGTCTTTTGCATTGAGCTCCAACATTTTCTTCTCCTTCTTTTTACTTTCTGCATCCCTCTGTCTCTTAAAGGCGACGTAAGGCATTGCTGAAGAAAGACTGTTGATATGAACTCAAGAGCCAAACAAACACATTCTTCTTTTCTTTCTCAAGCTTCGCCTCCTGGATTTAGAGAAGTGCATTACGGGAAGAAAAAAAAAAAAAACAGACTTCTGTAAATTAATTTTGTCTAAAGCATTTGAGAAGAGACCAATAATAATAATACACAAATACACTACCCAGTCAAAACAAGTCAAAGAAAATATTTCCTCAGGGTACCTTTAGCTTTGATTACGAGATGTAATTACGTAGCATTGCTTCAATAACCCACTTTTTGCTCAGATCTTATACTGATAATAGTAGAGTCAGACTGCTGTGTACTAGCCCGTCCAGCCATCTGGTTTTCTCAGTGTTTTCAACAGTCTGGAACTGGTCCAATCGCTGTGAATCGTGCCTGATCTATTTTATACCGACCAATCACAAGTCTTGGGGGGGGGCAGTGTTTCGTCAAGCGTCATACACACTAGCTTCTTTTTGTCTCGAGTCGAAGTCAGAGCCAAGTCCGCAACTCTATTTACAACTGTTGTCGGTTGTTTGATTCAAAAAGAAGGTTTGAATTACAGATTACACCCAGTAGTCTTAAATGTCTTTGACAAAAGCGTCACGCTCGTCTTATCTGTGATCGGTGTGCTCGGCGCCTGTTAGTCCCGCCTTCATATTTGGATTCAAGCCTGCGAACAGTATTTTGTGTAGAGTATCTGAGGAAAGTCTAAAATCATTTATATGTCATATGAAGAGAAGCGGTCCTAGTATGTCCCTGGGGGACACCATATTCCATTGTTCGATATTCAGACTTGTGATATTTTATAACACCACATTGACTCCTCCCATAGATATACAGTAACTTTTAAACTAGTTGAGTGCACTTCCTCTAATACCATAATATAATATAATTTAAGCCCCGCATTTCCAGATGGAATTCTTATTGAAAAGACGGCTAGCTGGGTACAGTCTTCTCTAGTACATCCCAAATATCGTCAATGAGGTTCAGTTCTGGACTCTGTGGAAGCCGATACTTGAGTGAAAATAAAGTTTCATGCTCCCTAAACCCCTATCTGAGCGTATTAAACCCTAGTATTATCACCTAGGAATAGTTCTGCGTCATCAGTGAAGAAAAAAAATCTATTCAGATTCAGATTCAGCTTGAAATCATCACATTTACCAACTGAACCAACCCTAAATCGTAACACTGCCCCCACAGGCTTGTACTGTAGACACTAGGCATGATGGGTAATCACTTCATCTCACCCTGATGCATCCATCACTCTTCAACAAGGTCAATCAATGGTCGTTCAAGAAGCGAGGAGCTACACTCTGCATCGGTTACATAACTTATTACAGTGGAAACATTAGCCACAGCGGTAAAATATCCAGTGGAAATCTCTTACTTGCTTGATTAGTTAAGTCCAAGTAGGGACTGGTTTGGGCCTTGCTGTGTATGTATTGACACCACAGAGTTATTGAATCATTAAGGAAAGAGACATAAACCCACCCCCATGTTAAGTAATTGATCAACATGTAAATAAAGTAAAATAAAAAAATACAGAGACCACTACAATCAAATTAACATGAAAAAAAAGCAAGATTAGAGTTTGCAAATGTCCACCATTGCATAGATCGTACCTCTTAGACTGATACTCCCCCTTGTAAGGTGAGACAAAAATAGATGTGTTCAGACAAATTGATGAATGGTGTATCTGGAAGAAGAAATCCGAGGACTGTAACTCAAAGAACACCATCCCAACTGTGAAGCATGGGGGCGGAGTATCGTGTTGTGGGATTGTGTTGACACAATAGGGACAGGTGCATTTCATAAAATCTGATAGCATCATGAAGAATGAGAATTGAAAAGAAACTAGTGTGAATACAAAGTCAGACATCACTCCAAAATGGTAACAACATAACATCTGATCCACTAACAAGGTGACGTATTAAATGAAAGTTGAAATTACAAATAATATTGACTATTATTTTTTATTTTCCATGATAATAAGATGATGTGGTTCATTGAAATCATATGGAATATACCAGATTTCTGTAAACAAAATGGGATTCAGCTGTTCAGTACAAACACTGAATCTTTTCTCTGCATTTGTGTTTTATGTTTTTATTGTGTTTTCTGGAACTTTTCACAAAATGGGCTTTACATATCAAAATTAAACACAAAAAAAAAACCTCATTTGAATGCATTTTGCTGAGCTCTGTGTAAACATCCTACCTCAACCACAGCTTCTTAGTGTGTGTTTTTTTTGGGGGTGTTTTTTTAAGCAGGCAAAAGGAAAACCTTGTATGAACACTTTCAGTTTCTCTCACTCCTCCACTTCTGTTCCAGTCCAGCTCGGTAAACAAGGATCAAGTCTTCTAAAATTAGAGCAGACAAGGACACGTGTACTTAAATATGTATAAATCTAATCTAATATGCAAAACTGTCAGATGCTATTGATTTTGCTAAATGCTAATCCTGCAAAACACGGAGCACTCCTGTCCACCCATTATCTCTCAATCTTACTATAAGCCCATCTAGCAACATCTAATGAAGTTGGGAAAGATCACTGCTGTGTTATAAAAGGCATGGGGTGAGTTTAATTAAACAATGCTAATGAGCAACTAATTAAAAGCTTTCCGATCAAAACAAGCCAGTAATTACCTGGAGCAGAGATGGATAATGAGCACACTACAATCACTGGCAGACAGGCAAACCCATGGAGACCTGAGTACATCAATTCTCTTACTATTAATGACCACTTTTTTTTTTTCTCAATTTATCTGTTGCCTATGTCTTCAACTCTTTCAACACATCAGTCCTTCAAGTGAATGACTGATGGCATCGAGCCTTGAGAGAAACTCTTGAGGAAATGTTGCGGCTTGAGTGTTGACAGAAACATGAAAAAATGTTTCTTATGCCAATTGTCACTCACTAACTCTCTCGCTGTCTCTCACACTCAAACCCTTCACCTATTGATTTTAATCTCCTTTTCTTCTCTAGTGGTTTCACTGGTCTCAGATTTTCAATCTGAATAGCAATTAGCATTAAGAAGGCAACTTCTCTTGAGTAATTCTCTATAGTAGTACCACGGCCATCCTTTCTGCCCACAGTGACAGATAGGTATCAGTGACAAGGTCAGTGCCACAGAGACCAGAAGAGTCGCCACATCTAAACCACAATGATGTCATGGGGTATAACAATAGTATACCGCAGACTTTCATTTAAAAAAAAAAAAAAAAAAGGGTGAAAGTCAGTAGGAACAGCAGGTGAAAAGGGGAGGACAGGGATAAAAGACTGGAAATTTTTTATAACTGTGAAATCTTACTGATAGACAAAGAAGCCCAGAGGCCTGAAAGATAAGAGATGAAGACAGGAAATGTTGAAGAAAATAAAAAAAGGAGCAAAATGGTGAGACAAAAGAGCAAGGAAGCGATCAGAATGCAGTTGGACACAGGAATATGATGAATGGCCAGAAATAATACGGCAGGACATGTGGGATATGCAGAGATAGATCTAGCGACAGGGAAGAAAGAGAGATAAATAGATGGATAGATAGCAATGTCCTCTCGGCATTTTTCTTCCGTTTGATCCTTTCCTCGCAACTAAAAAGATTATCAGTTTCTCAGAAACGCCTCAGTCAACAGGGAACGGTGAGTATCATCTGTTTCCTCTTGTCTTTCTTTGCTCTCAAGCAACTCAACAGAAGGCTTTTGAATGTGTGTTATTGTAAAACTCTCTGCAGCCAATATGTTGTAACACTGGTGTATTAACAAAAAAAATATGCCAATTATTACTATGGGGGACAAAAGAAGAAAATAAAAGATATTATGTGGTGTTGAATGTGATGATGTGAATAAAAATGGTCCTGATCTATGCTCTCACTGTATAGTAATTACGAATTAGACACATCTGAGACTCATGTTTGATGCATTTTTTGCATTTATCCATGACCTTTGCAGCAAAACCAAACATATATGGGTTGGAAATGTTATTGCTTCATCCTTCTTGCACTCATCGCCCTGAACGTGTAAACTAGGTGGGCAGATCAAAACAGCACCTACTGTGCGTTATTACTACAGTTCAGGCGATAGACATTATGCATTTAGTCATATCTTTTAACTGAATTATTAACTCAATAAGAGCTCAGTATAAAGTGAGAAAATTAGAGGTGCAACATTTCTGTGTTTATTTTGTCTGCGCTTATCAATGTCATGCAAGCCAGAGATTCATTATTAAAAAATATATATATAGTCAGGAATGCACACCTTAATCCTGATGTGATTTTAAACTGAATTTCATCACTTCATTCTGGCTTAAATATTCTTACTGTGCATATTTGCAACTTACACAGAAGCACGCTGTAACTGCTGAAGCCTAAATGACAAGACAGACCATAAATATGCACATATGAAAGCAGAATGTAAAATCCAAGAACAAAACAATTGACCCTTTTGTCTTTATATTCATTTCAGTCTAGAGACAGATATGATGTTTATGGTGTGAGAACATCTCTGACAGAATGACCTCCTCATAGAGAGAACTGTTGAATTGTGGGAGCACTGCGCCTGCAGCTGGTACTTCAACCCAATCTCGCTCCAGCAGAGAGCGGTATGAAGGGACAAGGTCACATTCAACTTTCCATTTAAATGTCACACTAAAATATATTTAAAAAAAAAAAAAAAAAGATCATTTAGTGGATTTTATTTCAACAGCGCACAAAAAATGAAGTTACACTCAACTAAGTGCTAAATACTGTACTAATACAGCTGACAGGCCAATTCATTCTAGACATGAACATAAATGGACAATAGATTAGCATCAGCGCATGTTCAAACTAAGTCTGAATGTGTAGAAATTGGTGTGCTTGTCCTTGACTGTCTACTTTACTTTTCACCACTGATACTGTTGCCGTGTCTATGCAAGAGCTGGAAAGTGAAGTGAAAAGAGAAAATGATCTATTCTGAGCTTGTTACATAGTGGGTCACTGAGTACTTTCTCAGTCAAACACCCTCACCACAGCTTTGAATTATACAAAGATGCTTCACTGTGTCCTTCCAAAAAAAAACTACCCTTCCGAACACATGCATAAACAAGGTAGCAATAGTTTAGCAACAAGCTGTGACAGATGTTCGCATAATCTGCAGTGTGGGGCAACTATTACGATTTTTTTCGGATTTTTCAGGAAGACGTACATGATGAATTTATAGGGTATTTATTAAGTTTGATCTCTCATTTTTGTAATGTATTTAAGAGGGGAAATAATGCTTCATTCTCACCACAATAGCAAATAAACAATTCCATTCATTATTTGTAATAATGTTTAATAGAGATTCACAGTTCTCCTCTTTGTTTAGCATGAATTGTTAACTGGATTTGTGCACGCTGCTGTTAAGCTTCAGCCTCTGTAGGACAACGCCGCTGACTTCTTTTGGCAGAAAGCTTCCTCAGATCACACTGCATGTATCTACCTCCTCTCTGACTTCTCTCATCTCCTGTCCTCTCTTTTCCACCTTTTCTCCTATTCTGTTAGGAAGGGGAAAGGGAGAACCGATAAGGCTGCTTCCTCAGAAATTACCTATCACACCTTGGCAATGTGTTCTGCTTTGCTGCTTGAGAAATGCTGAACTTGTCAATCGCATTCAACTGAAAAGACTATGTCTTCTCATTTCGCAGTATCTTTAAATGACTAAAATATGGATATCAAAGTGCACACTATGTACTGACTCTGGAAAGGAAATTATGTTCTGCTGCAACTTGTATTAATTTCTGTATTGGCGAAGACCTTCACAGCTATCTATCGAAGGACATCCATTACCAATAGAAATGCAGACCAGATGCCTATGAATGTATGCAGGTAAGAAAGCACTCATGAGCTGTGTGACAGTGCACAGCAGTGGGACACTGTCATACTGTAAATGGTTTTCTGCTATGAGAGGCCATTGTAAATTACAATAAAACAGCAAGGCAAGAAGCGGCACACTCTTATTACCAAATCTCCACAGAAGCAATTGTGAGTAAAGTGTATTTATTACTTAGAGAGTGCAGAGGCTGTGCATATTTATTTCTCTGGGTATTGGGAAGAATGTTTCCTAGTTATTTCCAGTAAATAGACTTGAATCACAGACTGAGTAACTAACAATATGCTTTAACCCCAACTTTAAACAGCCCTGCCAAAGTACCTCTAATATTCTTAAAATGAACCTTTAGGGAGCCATTGTTCATAAAAGCACTTTCCATGATGTTCAGAGGCTATAGTTACTTGTCTATTCAGCATAGACTTCCTTTAGTTCACAGTGTTAATAAGAAGCATCTTCCTGCTCTTCTCTGTTGGTGCATATGCCTGGGAGAGATGTAGAGCTTGCTGTGTTGCGTTGATGTTTTATGCTCTATCTGGGGCGCATCTCTTAGTAACATGCCACAGCCTAACTGGATCACAGATGAAGTGATATGATTGAAGCAGATGGTTCTAGGTTCACTTGCTACCACTCAGGCTTCCCACAGAGGCTTAAATTAGAGTTAAAGGACAAAATGCCAGAAGTGTCAGTTACTGAGGTGCAAAATGTTCCATGAGTTATTCAAGGTGGATTTTTCCAGCGCTGTACGAGTTTAGTCGTGGTAGGTACTAAAACAAATTATGATGAAAGTCTACGGAGACCTTCAGCTCTGAGGTAAAAATGAAGATTTCTGGAAACATGGAGGACAACATGCGTGGTTTTACTTTTTTTTTTGGATATGCTCTAATTTATAGAAGCTTGAGCATCAGTAGTGTCGCAGTGAAATCAGAAACTTTGTCAGAAAGATGCAGTGAGTAACATTTAAGAGTATTACTTTTTTTTTTTTTTTTACAATTTTGATGAAGAAAAAAACCAAACATACATCATCGACCAAAAGCTACACAGTAAATTATGCAGTGTAAAAATAGGTTCACTCTATTGGAGTAATTACAACAACAGATTGAGTAAGATGCTTCCCAGTGTCAGTGACAAATCGTGTTGTTGAATTC
>JAPTYQ010000028.1:12327601-12357233 GCA_029814465.1 Ostorhinchus cyanosoma | reverse complement strand
CATCAGATATGACCCATTTGGATGTTCAGAGGCTCCATAGTTACCATGGAAACACCATCATCTTCTACAACATTGATTTACCAGTAAAACCCATGGAGTTTGACAAATGATGGTGGATGAAGACACTGGGTTTTATGTTTAGTCAGTTACATTTTCGCTGAAAAAGTAATTTTCCCCTGTTTTTTTTTTCTGATTTGATATAATAACCTTTGAATTTACTCTGAGTTTTTATGAACATCTACATGATCATTGAATGAAATATAGGAAAATACATGATTTATATTGTAAAAACTTCAAATAAAGGGAAAAATATTACAATAAATTGTGATAATTCACTTAAGAAAGGTTAAATATAGAGAAAAATCGATTTGGGAACTGACACAAAAGTATCACTGAGTCTTTATCCAATCCAATCCAACTTTATTTATAAAGCACGTTAAAAGAACCACAGTAGACCAAAGTGCTGTATAGAAAATAATTAAAAACAAAATAAAAGAATAAAATACAGAACAGATTAAAAGACATAGAAACTGTATAAAAGCTGTACAGAAGACTAAAATAAAACCCAAGTAAAAGAATAAAAATAATAAGAGTGTAAATAAAACCATAAAAATCCATTCAGTACAAGTTAAAACAACAAGAAAAAAAATAAGAATAATAAACCACTACCAAATAAAAACAATACAATAAAAATAACACCACATTTTCAAAAGCCAAGAGGAAAAAAGATGGGTTTTAAGAAGGGATTTAAAAACAGACTAGAGCAGATTCCTGTCTGATATGGAGAAGCAGACCGTTCCATAGTTTACGGGTTCAACTATCGAAACAAAACCACTAAGAAACTCACTTTGTATCGTGAAACTAATGTTAAAAACACTCCACCAATTTTCCTGCAGTTCATCTTGGGCATGTACGACTGAGCATCTGCTTGTCATTAGAAAAGCTGCATCATAAAAACACTGTACAAAGAACGCACATCACGCAGAGCTGAGGATGATTCTCCAAATTAGGTTTTCATTCAATCTGGGCTCGTAGGAAACAATCATTAATTCTCTCTCATCTGATAGCGAGAAGAAAAAAAAACCTCTACTGTGATCAACAAGATTAAGCAGAAGTTTTGTCTGTTGCTTCCTTTGTAACTGGTGAAGATCATAATAACGCAGACATGCTGTTCAGCTGAGTAGAGTGGATGCAGTGAGTAATGTAACATCTGGTACTACAGGACTGATTGTGACACATGGGAAAAGGGCTGCGGTGTACAGGTTGCCCCACTCCAATCAGGACGACATTCCTCTCATCGCGCGACTGAAATACAATTTTCCATTATTACCTACCTGCATCCTAAATGTCAGGCCTGATTTGTAAATGACACGCTGCTCCTAATTACACTGATATTTTCAAGAGGAAAACAAACCTCTTTCGTCTCATTTTCTGCAACTTTTTTTTTTTTTTTGAAGATTTTGGATTTTAGGGACTCTTCAGTAAAAATAAGTACCTTCGCTGAACCACAAAGATTCATTTTTCATATCTAACAGGTGACATTTCAGATCCTTCTGTATCGCTATGAGTACATGTCACAAGAGGCAGCAACTTAAACCCTCAAGTCTGACTGGAAAAATCTATGAAAAAACATTCAATGAGTAAAACACACTTCTGTTTAAAGAACTACAGCGAGGCAGTAAATCTACTAATTCCTCTAATGGAGCTACCAAATGTTAACCTGAATATTACACCGAAGTGTTAGCAGTAACGGGAAAATCCCTGGTGTGTGTGCCAAGAAAGTGTTGAGTGTGTTATCGTGTTCTTTTATTGGAAGCTCCGAGAATTAGTCCGGGATTCTTTTTGGTCTCATTTTTAGAAATTTCATACGTAATTTTCGACTTGATCTGACCAGAAACAAAGTAGAACTCAGCTGAGGATCCACCCCCACAGAGGAAAAATTCCAAAACACATCTGATCCCCAATCTAGGTGGGTTGGGTCACCAACTATTGACTGATGACTAAGTTTTCCACTAAAACACCAATATTTCAGATAATAATCCAAGTTTGTGTGTGTTTTTTTTAATTGGACTGGTTAGCCACATAATCCATCACCCTTCAGTGTCAAAATATCTGTAAAAGGCAGTTCAGTCCTATGTGATAATAAAGTATTCCGAGGATATGCGATGGTGATATATGAGTTTACCATAGGGGTTATGACAGCCTGTGAGCTATGTCAAATGGGTCTTCTGGCTCCAATAGACAGCATTACCCCTGAGGGTCAAAGAATAGGTCACACTAAGACATCTCCCGAGAGATGAAAGACCGTTCCAACATCTTAACCCACTGGGTTTTACTATCATCATTAGAGATGTTTTTCACAACATAGCCTTGGGATAGAATAAATGAGCCTTTAGACAGAATAAATGACCGGTCTGAAGAGATCCTTGCTTTACTACTGTAAGGGCAGAACTCCATGAGTCCCCGGCCTCCATTAGAGGAGACGACGTGATTCTCTTTGTGGCCTCCCTATGGCCCTCTCTCAGTGTGAGATGAGCTGAGTCTTCAGCTGCAGCCACCAGAGAGATACCCAGGCAGGCTCGCTGACTTCAGCTACTACCATTCAGACATGACTGAGGCTGAATGAAAAAGTTGGCACATTTGAAAGACACTACGTCTGGAGAGAGAACGCATTAAGGCTCCAGACGGTCTGGAAGAGGAGCGTGGGTTAGTCAGTTCTGATCTGAGAACCCCCGACAAAGAGCCAGGAAGTGCAGGACAGACTCAGGCATCCCATTAGCCTTTGAGTCTAAATGTCAGAGTCTCTACTGGCCTAGTTCAGCAGGCCCTTCCCTCTGAGACCCACACTGCATAATGCAAACACAATCAGGGTACATAAGTGATTTAAGGCTTAAGAAAGGACTGATTTTTTTTATTTTTTTGTCCTATTGCAGCCTCCCTCTGAAGCATAACTGCATATCAGTCAGCTTTGGGCGTATATCACAACTGGCTATAAACTGCATTAGAAAAACTCCCCTCAAAATATAAAACAAACTGCAACTCACACAAAGATGGTGTGCACATGAAGTTCATCTCATATATGTATCTCCTAACACATAAATCGTAAGCATTTGTGCACATATGGGTGTTTTTGTGCCGCTGCATCATGTTTTTCCTCGTTGCAGCAGCCCGAGGCCCTGCCCTGAGAGTGGCCCTTGATGCCTGAATGCTTTATGTGACATTTACTGGTAAAGGCCATTGTAAACAAAAGCATCTCCACAAGGAGCGACCCCACAAATTCTCTACCTTTCTCAGAGAAATGATAACCTCATTCTTAATATTACTTTTACAGATCTAGTAGAAAGGCTCTCTCTGCTTCTTCTTGCCTGAGTTCTACATTTAAGAGTTAAATAAAAAATATTTTAAAAAAAGTAGGCACAGCCGCTACTTCTTTTCCTGTAAGCTCTATTCTGAGTACTATTAACTGGTGAATGGCCAGACATTATGCATACTTGAGGTTAAGTAGACTGCTTAAGGGAAAACTCTCTTTTTTTTTACTTAGCTTTCTATAAACCTCTGAAACACAAACAGTTTAAAGTAGATGCCACAGTTGGTCTATTAGGGAATAATAACAATGGCAACAAATGGACACTGAAGAGGATACTTTGTGAGCAAATACACAACTGTGGACCAATTTATACACCCTAAACATAGCAAGAGGAGCAAACCGGTGCCAAAAGACTCAGAGCACGCGACTGGCATGCAAACCACTTGCTCTGTTTCCTCTCTGTCTCTGCACTAATTGCATGCACGCTGTTTTAGCAAGCATAAGTATACTCTAGCCAATTTACTGGACAATAGAAAGGCATTAACGACATCTGCATTATAACTCCCTGCCCCGATATCCTGCTCCCATCCCCTGTAATGCTGCCTTTTGTTCTGTTATTACCAGCAGTGCACTACAGTGTACATGACCAGTTTAGAATTTAATGCCCCCATCCCTAGTCACACAGCAGAAGTAGCCACCAAATGAAAAATATTAATGACTGATTAATGGATGTCCAACAGGGTTTTTGCATTGGCAAGCTACCGCTCACTGAGTTTCCGTCCACATTTAAAAAGGGCACAAGCAGCTGGAATAAACCTCCGTCGTCATACTCAGAGGCGACCCATTGCCTTCTATCATATTTCATCCGGCTCTGAATGGCAATTAGTAAACCCAAGCCACCGCAATCTAAATCAAAACCAGCGCCTCACTCTGGACTCGGTTTACCAACCCATTACACACATTCCATCCAACTAACCTCCTTTTTTATGACACACGTCTTTTTTCCGCCCCCCTACCTCACACATCATTCACACACTGAGATTGCCTGGGTTTGAGGCTAACCTATTCACCATCCGACATGGTCTGCTATACAGTGTGAAGGTTAAACATGACCAAATGGAGCCCGTTTTTTTTTTTTTTTTTTATGTTAAAGGAAAACAGATTAAGTCACCATCATGGTCATTGTGGTTTTAACTTAAGCACAGTTAATGCTTATTTCCTCTGTGTCTCAGCAAGTTTTTATAGGACGGCTCAGTATGTGACAGGGTGACATTTTAGAGACCTGACTGTTTACAGCGGGGGTCTCAAACGCTTTTTCTTTAAGGGGCCACATTCAGCCCGATTTGATCTCAAGTGTGCCGGACTAGTAAAATAATAGCATAAGAACCTATAAATAATGACAACTCAAAATTTTTGGCTTTGTTTTAGTACAAAAGACGCATTAAATGATGAAAATACTTACGTTTATAAACCATCCGAACAAAAAAAGATGGGAATAACCTGAAAAAAATGACATTTCTTCCCCCCAAAAAGTGCGATTTTAACAATATTATGCCTCAATTTATCATTTACTCATGTGCATTATGGATTCGATCTGCAAAGACACTAAACACTTAGTAAAAGGCAGAAAATTGTTAAAATTATGCTTAATTTTCTTTACACATTTCGAGGGTGTTCATATTTGTTCAGGTTATTCACATTTTATTGTTACAGGATAGTTTGTAAATGTAAATATTTTCATAATTTAAGTCATTTTTTGCACTAAAACCAATGCAAAAATTTGATTTGTCATTATTTATAGGCATAATGTATCAAAGCAAGAAGAAAATAAAAAGTTTTTGTAGGTTATTATGCTAATGTAGATCATATTGGTCTGTATGTGGAAGCTGAACTAAAATGAGTTCAACTGCCTCGACTGTTGAAGTTTTTGCACTTTGCAAATTCAACCCATGGGTCGGATTGGAACCTTTGAGGAACCTTGGTTTACAGTGTTAAACCTGACAAAAATATATTTATATGCTCATAATCTATTGCAAACAAATAATACTATGATAATATTATGATGTCCTTTAGCTATTTGCACTCTGAAATAAGATTAAGCTTCGTTAGCAACTTTAAACAATGAATGGTGCAAAATTAAATACAGAAACACAAACGTGGAAATTAGATAACAACACTCTTAAGCTCAATTACCCCGAGTAGCATTCGCCGGGTTGTGTGCAGTCAACAACTGCATAAACAACAACAGTGAGAGAAAAAGAGAGACAAAGGACAAACTGAGACACAGTGCGACTGATAAAAAATGCAGGAAGCTGGTTTAGCAGTGGCTGCGATGTCGCAAGGGAATTCACACAATTGTTGACTTCCATGTAGAGAGAGACAATGAGTTCAGCTTCATTGACTTCTACAGAGGCAGTGAAGCATAGTAATTACCATGGCTCAGACAGAGGAGGCGCTACACCACAAACGCTTCCAATGTGAAGGCGAAGAAAGAAAAACAACACACGCATACACATAAATACACTCACAAACAAGCCGACGCACGTTAACCTGAGCTACGTCTTTAACAAATGCGGGCGGGCACGCTAAAAAAAAAAATATATATATATATAAAGTAACAAGGTAGAGATTATTCTTCTGCCCAAGGAGCTGAAGAGGAGAAGTAGCTGCAATTGTAAGTGATAGAGGTGGATAAACAATATCACAGCGGCAGGAATGTTTCTACGGGATAGGAACACATAGGCCTAGAAGTATGAAAAAAAATGAAGAACGAGAATCCCCAAACAATCTAATCTGTCCTTGAGTGCCCTCCTACTGCAGCATTGTTCTGTCAGAGCCAGATAAGTTGGGAGGCGCTGCAGTGAGTGAACAGAAGAGAGAAGAGAAAAGAGAAAATCAATGATAAGAGTCTCCACTTGCCACAATAAAGGACTGAGTTGGGGTGTGGGGGGGGTGGGGGTGGGGCAAACTAAAAGGGGTGAGTAGAACAGGGATGGAGGTAGTAATACTGCAAAGTGCAATGATCCCAGTGCGGGTACAGTATGCAGAACATTGGTTTTTTGATCTCTGCTACAACCGTTTGCACTTCAGTAACGTTATAAAATCACCAAACGACACCCGAACGTTGTAAACAAGAGTTAACATTTTATATTCTAATTGCAGAGCTGGAATTCTTCGCAGCTTCGTACTAGGAAATGGGTGACAAAGGAGGAAGGGGCATCATATTCCCTTGAGTCCAAGATAAGCAAATCCCTTTTCCCTTGATGATGACATTAGAAATACTTTATGCTTAATTTCAAGACATCCAATCAGATATGTGTAATACATACAACTTCTTTAAATTCCACCTCAGGTTAACCCCCCCCCCGTCACACACACACACACCCCAAGCCTGCTTAATTCATTAAACACTATCTTAAGTGGCTGAAATGATGGACTTCTATTATTCAAAAAGTTTCACAGCAAGTCTTACAATACAATTACCTCTGAGCGCCGGTATCTAAATTAAAGTTAAATATTTAGAGAATCTTCCTAAAGCTGCATGAGGGATGGGGCTGGATGTTGTATGTGTTCATTTCTAAGATAAATCTGACTGCAAACAGATGAAGGAGAAAATCATTTGCTATGAGTCTGTTCGGTATTTCCTGAGTGCTGTGGTCTTTGCTGTCCAAACATTCAGCGGTTAGACTGGTTCTGAACAATTATAGACCCATTTCTAATCTTCCTTTTATGTCAAAATACTTGAAAGGGCTGTTGCCGATCAACTTACTAATTATCCAACAGCTATCTTTTTTTTTTTTTTTTCTGAAAATTAATCTGGCTTTTGCTCCCGTCATTCTACTAAAATTGACTTGACCAGAGAAGTCAGTCTTAATTACTGCAGATTTTAGCTCAACATTATTGTTGCTCCCTTTGATTTGAGTACAGCTTTTGACACAATTGACCACAGCGTACTTCTAAGCTGCAAGGAAAAGCTTGTTGGTCTCAAGGGAATGGAGCTTTCATGTTTTAATTCATATTTATCAAATACTGTAGGCCTCAATGTGTAAGTTAATGCGATTTAACCTCTGAAGTCTGTGAAGTAAAGTTTGTTGTACCCCAGGGATCTGGCTTTGGGCCTATCCTTTTTTCTTTATTTCTACACTGATGATACCCAGCTATTTGTTCATTAACTATAAAGCTAAATAATGTTCCCCGACTAACAAAATTTGTATCTAGAATTTACTAAAATGATTCATTTGAACTGTTTGCTGTTACATGCTGATAAATCTATTATTAGTTTTTGAGCCTGATACTAAATACTGAGTTTCCTTCAAAACATTGGTGGCTGTATATTTCTGAAAGAGTGTTTTTCAATTCTCATTTGACAATCCAGTCTCATATTAAGCCCATTACAAAGACAGAATATCTAAAAATCTTATGTATACGATTACTGGATAATCTTAAAAATCATAATCATGCACTTGTATCTTCCAAGGTTAATTACTACATTGATATGCAGATGATACACCACTATACATACAGTAAAGCCACATGATTTTCCCCAACTTTGTTCTCTTCCTCTAATTCTTTCAGTCAATAAAAAAAGAACAATTGGCAAAGACACTTAAAACATTTACATTAAGGCTAAAAACCTGCCATTATTAACTTTATTACAGTCTATGTAAAAAAAAAATGTCTGTAGAACTAACACCAATAAATTGTAAAATTGCAACAAAAAACCTGTAAGTGAAAATCCTATGCAAAACTGTTTATTTTAAAATATTTTTGTTTCGATGATTAAATCAAATACAGCTGTAGTTATGTTAAGAAAACCAGATTTCTATGTAGAGATTATGTGTTTCTATTATGTTGAGAAAATAAAACTGCAAATTGAAAAACAATGTGATGTCGTTTAAATTGCAAGACCATAATGTTGAAATAACAGCCTATTCTCATACTTTTTTAAAGTAAAAAAGTAAATTTACCATTTTAAACATGTAAATATTATCAAAATCCAATGTTAAATCCACACGCTGCTCCATAAATATATTTACAGTTTGATGTGTTTTTTACAGTATTGTTCTTGTAACCATAGCTGCCAGTTTTTTGGGTTTTTTTCTGCAAAAACATGATTTTTTTTTTTTTTACAGTCTACCACAGAACTCAAGACAAGTCTATTACCTTTATAAACACCATTTTAACATTGGTATTTGAATGTAATTTGAACAGAAGTTTTACATCTACCACTATTTTATTGAGTCTTTAATCTTATTTTCTCATTGGATTTCCTTGATGTATGTTTTCTTCTGTACATTTAACTGTAACCTGTATTCGAATCAAGCTGTATTTCTGTATTCTGTATTTAAAGCTAAATCAAGGCTATTCATCAAACCACTTTTTCCAACAGTGTCCAAGTACTTATATCAAGCTGGAAAATGGATCATAATCATTCATAGTAATCTCCCTATGATTACTGGGTAGAGTTTGAGGTCCAGACATAAAGAAAGTGTGAAACTAAAAAAAAAAAAAAAAAAAATCTTGGCAAAACTGAGTGGTACAAGCTATACAAGCAACTGTGGACAATTACTCATCACTTCATTCCATCAATAAGGCTAATTGCCGTCCACTTCCTTACTTCAGTTGGCTGTTGATAGCCTAACAGGGTGAGTCCACAAATACTTCTTTGTTCACTCTGGCCTGACAAAGCACAGGGAACTCCATTGTTTAGGGGTGTTGTTAGTATAGACCCAAATTACTCTGCAGGAAATTCAAGATAACTATGGTCTGGTCCTGCCTACAGACGATTAACAAGTGCTGCCTCCTGTGCTCTAACTGGACGAATGGCTGTCTCAGTGGCAGCAAGGTGGAGAGTCATCAGTTATTCAGATTTTAAAACACAAGGCTAATCTTTTTTTTTTTTTTTTTTTTGGATGGTTCGGTGGGGAGGTGCATATTCTGTTAAGCGGAAGGAGTTTTTGTGTTTTGGCATAGATTAGTGCTTCAGCTGTGAGGAAAGGACAGCCCAATTTGTCAAGAGAGTGCATCGAGCTAATCACATCAAAGGAACTGCTACCCAGGCTAATATAAGCCTACGAGCAGGACGCCTCATTCATTAGTCTGCATCTGCAGGACAAATCACTTCTGTGCTGACATACAAAAGGAACACACACACACACACACACACACACACACACACACACACACACACACACACACGATCATGCCTGGGAAACTTAGAGTGAGCTACTGACATGACATATACAACGCAGAAAATATTTGATATGACGAATACAATCTGACATCGTATTTAACTTTCTGGATTGTTTTTCTGCGGAAATGCTCCCACTGTAAATCTCTACATGGCACAGCGGTGGTGCAATGCACACTGCAGCAATCATGTGTATGCAAATGTGTGTGCTCTTCAAAGAAAAATAGCTTTTTCTCTATGGCACGGTTCCATTTACAGCGCCTTACCCTCTCCTCTGCTTGAGTGGAAATATGGTTCAAATGGATGAAAGATGCCTCTGCCTCTTCTCAGCAAGAGGGAGCAAGCTTCTAAGAAGAATAGTTTACTTTCTTAGCTCCAACAGAACAGAGTTGTTCCCTTCAGTGCAGTATCATTTGTCACTATTTTCCCTGTCCAGTGGGTACCCCATTAGACTCAGCATTTTACACACACACAAGTCCCTGTGGGTTTTCAGGCCACAGAGACCACAGTCACCAAAACTCCTGGACCAAAATGTTGCCAATCGCTGGGTGAGAACTAAACCGCTAAGATGCTTATTTACCCAACAGTCATTATACTGCAGTATTTCAACCACAGCTACTTTACAAGAATAAGAAAGGAGCCGTCAGATTTTGCACAATTTAAAACTTCACCTAGGATAAACTCCATTTCTTTTAATGCAACTCACAAATAAAATAATAAAAGTGTAATTCTATTTACATTAACAGTGTTATATACTTAATATGGTGGTCGTCAGCGTGATAATTATCGAAGCTATATAAAGCCTCTCTGACTGGCAGCTAATTCAAGCTCATACATGTTGCCTGTCACATGGCTGAGATAGTGTTATTACACTCCTTCTGTTCTGTAAATCCTTTTCATCATAGATACCGACAGTGTTGTTGTTGTTGTTATTGCGAGGTACCGTAACATTATGAGGTCAAGTCTTTTATCACCATCCCACTGAGTTGTCTTTATTGTCCTTTTCTATTTCATTTCCTTCTGCTCATCCTATTCTGCAGAAAAAGAAAACAAACTTTCTCAAGTTCAGTCATCACCAAACAGCACTCTCAATTTTACACACTAACAGATCCACACACACAGTTGTGAGTAAAAAAAAAAAGAAACAAAAATACAAAGAACACATCCCTGATTCCAAACCTATTTTCTTAAAACACAACAGGAACTGTCAAATTGTTGTCGCAAAACCTAGTGATTTACCAAACTCTGAATAATTTGTGCATAAATTAAGTAAAGGGATAATGAGAAATGCCATGCTTCTGATGAGAGGAAATGGAACGCAGCAGTAGCCAATCAACTTATGAAGATTGAAAATAGAATCAACCACCTCACCTGACACAGGAAACATGCAGGGATGAAAAACCTGACTAGAGAGTCAAAAAGCTTTAATGGCTGTGGTGTCCGACCAGCTGTAAATGAAGGGGCACGGGCTTTTGTGCAGGCATGTGGAGATGAGGCGCTAAAGATAAGATGTACTACCTCCTTAGCAGTCTCTCCTGGCTGGGGGGAGTTCTGTTTCTCTGTTCTCACCCGAGCTTTGAAGTTTTAATGCCTCTGATCTGTCATCTATCCCATGCCTCCCATGCCGTCCAACTCATGAGCAGACAATGTGACAGCGGTGCAGCCAGCACTCAGTGGGAAAGGTGGCCAGGCAAATCACTCTATTCTAATGTAAATGCAATAAAAAAATAAAAAAATAAATGTGTTTTTCATCTGACTGTTAAATATAAACTCGCCGCTGTGCATGGGTATGTATTTCTAATCAAAAGAAATCAATGGTTTCACAGCAGGTACTATCGTTTTTATAAAAAAGTGACTTTCCATTTGCCACCGGCCAAGTGTAAACGGGCTGCAAACTACATTATCACACAGAAAACCAAGATCGACTACAAGATTAGGCACCGTTTTTTAATTATTTTTTACATATTATAAAGGTACTATTTGGATTGTACAGTTTGTCATTTTATAATCATCATGATTCAGTGTACGTTAGCAATAATCATAGTGTGGAGACGCCTAATAACAGGTAAGTCAAATTAACTGAACTACAACCAGAAAATGAGCAGGGAATAGAAGAAAAACCCTGAAAGGAAACACATGGTTGAAAAAATAAAGAGTAGCATCAATTGCATGGAATTACCTATTGAAAAAATAGCTAAGCACAGGTAGTTAATCCACAATGCATTTGTGAGAAGTCAACCAGTGTATCCAAAACCCCAAAAACAACCTAATTTCATTACAAATTCACTTCATAGACATCATCACGACGCTCACCTATTTTTGTGCTCGGTGTAATAAAACCAATTGTAATAAGAGTATCAATATTTTATGAAGTCAGAAGGTAAAAATTTGTAACTTTTTAATCAAAACACGTATTAGAAGAAAAAAAGTCATATTTTAATGAACTTTTTTTCCCACTGATGTCACCTCAGAGTAAGACGACCCTGGTTCAAACCCACGTTCGCCTCACGTTCCTCCCACAGTCCAAAGATTTGCACCTTAATCGGTATAACAGGTAACCAGAACTTGGAATGATTGTGAGTATGATGTTATGTGCAAGCAATGAACTGGTGACCCCACCTTTGCACATGTAGGCTACAGCCCCCACAAGCTTGCAAAAAGGATTAAGTGTAATCTATACTTTTTTTTTTTTTCAATATTGTGTAGGTTTAGTACCAGTGAAGTCAGCAGCGGTCCTGACATACACTCAGTGATGGCATCCAGACAATATTATAATAATCTCCCTTTCCTCCTACACCCTCTTGCTGTCTCCCCCCGCCCCCTAAGCTTGGGGGTGTCTGCCTGGGAGGCACATCAGCATGTATCTCCCTATGGTCTGTCTCACTGCTACTGTGGCAAATCAATTCTTAATAAACCATCTGAAGGCTTCCTCTGCTATACCTTTCATTTCCCCTCCTCAAAGCTGCAGGGCAAATTAGCCTGCCAAGAGGATGAGAGGGAGCAAGCAGGAGAAGAAAGCAAGGGAGATGGGGATGAAAAAAAAAAGAAAAAAAAAAAAACGACCCAACACCTACAATTAAATTAACAAATCACTGTTCTTAATTAATCGGGGAATTACAAGCAGAACTGTGGATTTGCAACGTGACTGACATGGCTAGTGCTCCCTGCATCTGCTTTTGTTACTGCTGCTGCTGGGGTGGAGAAGTATAGTGAGGAAGAAGAGGGGAGGAAAGGCAGATGAAAGCTTAAAAAAAAAAAAAAAAAATCTCAGAAGAACCCCCCAGAGCAGAACAGTAGGGCCAATACCCCCCCCCCCTCTCCTTTTTAAGGTTTCCTCTTTATCCCAATCTTCTATATCCTCATCAATCCTCCCTTACTTAGTTCCTTTCCCCTCCCACTTGAACAATCCATATCCCCTGACTACCCCCCCTTCCTCTATAACCCACCGTGCCCCTCTGTTCACTGCTTACCTCGCTGGTTCTGAAACCCATGTTTGCTAATGAGGTGTGGGATTGACAGCTGGATTACAACATCACTTTGTAATCCTTTCATTTCTGTGTTTAGGATAATCACCCCCTTGCTTTCCTTCAGACCGGGGCCTTTCCCTTTGGCTCCAGGGAAAGACAATAATGTATATATATATATAATTATATGTATAAAAGTGCACGCATGTACAATAATAAACTGGGTTTACCTAACCTTTTGCCTCAGCATGGTTCATAGAAGGACAGTAAAACATTTATTATCTCCTATATACTGTGATGCCAACAATGTGTCAATCATAAACCATGAGGCCACCTACATCCGACTACATAGTTTATAAATGTTTAACGGTACATAACAAACCCATCTTTCTGTCCATCCTAGTGCTGGTTTAGAGCACAGACAGCAGCTTATCTGCCTGTTTGCCAACCTGTATAACCCCGAAAAGAGCAAATGCCGTCTTCTCTTCTGAGCCTTTCCTCCAGCCTTTCTCTTCCACCACCATTGCTCCTTTCCCCTCTTGTCTTCCCCTTCCCTTCCCTTCTTTCCTTTGCTCCCTCGCAGCAGCTTGTTCCCTCAGCGGCCACAGGATTCACTTTGTTTTTGATCATTCTCAGACTCAGAGCTAGACAACTTATCTGCTTCTCTACATTCTCCCAGGCCCAGAGGAGAAAAGCGGGGCCTTTTATTACCCTCGCTCTTTGGCTCTTCCTCTGATGTGCTGAAAAAGACAATAGACAGATAGGGAGAGCAAGAAGAAAGGATTCTGGCCAGTCTGCTTTTAAAAGCGTGTTGGTCCCAAGGCTTGAAACGACTGCCTCAGTAGCCTACATTTAGTCATGGAGACCAATGGTATTACAACTCGTTTTAGCCTTTTAGACAGAGAAATGGTGCGGTGTCACATTCCAATCGTCAGCATTCACCTCCTGGCTAAAAGTTGTATAGTATGTCAGAGCAAAAGCATCGAAAGTACAAAAACAGATGTGTAGCCTTCATGTTCAAATGTAGAATGTTATGCATAGTCTACATACTTGTGATTCTCTGACTAGGGCATAAGTGCTCAACTATTCCCCCATAAGATTACTACATACTGGAAATCTCTGTATACAAAGGAAAAAATGTTATATTGTGATGGACTTTTTGATGCACACATATGAAACAACTGCATTAACCTCTGCAGTGGCAGTGCAACAGGCCCAATTTGAACACAATGGCTTCCACTGTTTCTCGGCATTCAACAATCATGTAATTCATTTATGAATGCATGTATTCCTGACTCACTGGAGGGCAAATGTTCACTGACTGATTGAGTATTTGCAACTTATTAATAGTCCATGACAACTGTTGCCACAGCTACAACAACCTGCCTAGGAGAGTTTCTCTTAGTCATTATCAGTGAATAGTTTAATATGCATGAACGTCAATGAGGAGCCAAAAAAAAAAAGCCACAAGGGTATTAAATGTGTTCACAAATATCTGTTTCACGTTTGCACAAAAGCTTGAACACAGATTTAACATAAGTTCTAGCTTCTGCTTTTATGACACTGACATATACTTACTATTCATTAAAAAAAAAGTTCTGACATGAATATTTTTTAATGATCATAGAGCATCCCATTATCTGTACACTCTGCAAACTTTACTCAATGCAGTATATGTCATGTGCACTGATTTTTTTTTGACAAACTATAAACATCTGTGATTAAACATACAGTAAAGAATAAAAAAATAAATGAAAGTTCTAAAAATGCATAATCAGGACGCTGCAGATTTTAAATCAATGGGGGGGAAATGCTAGAAAACATCAACCCTCCCTCTGCAGCTCAGTCCTCTGGTCAGTATCTGATTGAAATTACAACCATCAATAGACAGAGACAAACATAGATATAGATATAGATATAGATATAGATATAGATATAGATATAGATATAGATATAGATATAGACATGGACAGAGGTATAGGAATAGATATAGGAATAGACATACTAGACATAGACATAAGAATAGACAAAACTTTATTGATCCACAAGGGAAATTACTTGGTCACAGTGGTTTGGTTGGATATAAAAACACTCTTGAAACAAAAACACTAACAAAAAAAGCAAAAAAAAAAAGCAAAAAGGAAAGAGTGAAGAGATAAAAAGCAATAAATAATATGAATAGAACACACTAATAAAGCGGGGAAAAATACACAATTTGCATATGTATGGAAAAGAAAATGGAAGTAAATATACATTATATACACACAGGTATGAAAGTTGGGTGAGCTGTTACAGGTGGATGAAGGAAGTCCTGTACTGTTCACTGTGAAAATGGAGCTGGATGAATCTGTTGGAAAAAGAGCTCCGCTGACCCTCTGTAGTCCAGTGAAGTGGGTGAAAAGAAGTGTCCATGATGGAGAGCAGCTTGTCCAGTGTCCTCCTGTCCCTCACTGACTCAAACTTCTCCATGTCTCTGCCAATAACGTGTCCTGCTTTTCGGATCACTTTGTTGATCTCCGTCTTCCTGAAGCTGCTCCCCCAGCTGACCACAGCAAAGCACAGACTGGGAGAAGATCTCCAGCATCTTCCTGCACACATTAAAGGACCTGAGCTTCCTCGGGTAGTAAAGTCTCCTCATGTCCTTCTTGTACACAGCGTCACTGCTGTTCCTCCAGTCCAGCCTGCAGTTCACATGGACTCCCAGGTACTTGTTGTGATCCACCTCCTGGCCCTGGATGGTAATGAGCTCTACTGGTGTCCTCTTCCTCCTGAAGTCCACCACCAGCTCCTGGGACCACTCCACAATGTCTGCAATCACTGCCCTGTATTCCCCCTCCCATCCATCTCTAACACACCCAACCTCTGCAGAGTCATCAGAGAACTTCTGCAGGTGGCAGAGCCCAGAGCTGTACTGGAAGTCAGAGGTGTACAGAGTGAACAGAAATGGGGACAGAACAGTCCCCAGTGGGACCCCACATTAATGTCCACAGTGTCAGACAGGGAGCTCCCCAGCCGTACAAACTGGGGCCTGTCAGACGAGTAATCAGTAATCCAGGAGACAGTGGAGGAGCCGACAGCCATCCTGAGCAGCTTCCCACCATCAAAAAGGGCTGATTGGTGTTAAAAGCACTGGAGAAATCACAGAACATGATGCTCACAGTGCCCTGTGTGAGCACACTGCAGCAGTAGATGACAGCATCATCCACACCAACATGAGCCTGATACGTAAGAGGGTCCAGGACTGGGCCATTTATTTAACCCCCTGTACCTGGAGGAGAATCTGTGACAGGGTAGATTTTATACACCTTAGAAAAAACAGGTACGGAATAGATCCTTACATCTCAAGTCCTCTCAGACCACTTGAATTATAACAAGCTGAAATATAATGAGACATTTTTTCCCCAATGGTCCAAAAAAACTATCAGGCATTGCAGCTTTATTGTACTCTGCTGTAAAATCGACTCCGCTGCCCAATCAGTCAATTTATAATTCTAATTTTAACGCTAACACTTTCATTCATATTCAGTTTTTTACTATACAGGGAAGATGATTTTAGGCATTAAAGATTGGTTTACATTGTTCCTCAATGTAACTGTGTATACTTTAACTGAATGGTAATAAACTATTGTTTAGCACTCATAAATTTACCTCAAAGAAATTGCTGATTTTTTTGGGTGATTCAGTAATTTCAAAATGTAAATGCCCAATTCCACCTCAGTCATGAGTTCAGTAAAGATCTTTTTTTCATACATCATATACAAGTGTAGAAACCACAGATATTCTATGTTATCTATTAACATTTGACCCTTGGAAAGACCTATTTTGTGAAACCTGGTCAATATGAAAGAATGAATTGTACACAAATAAGACAATGTAGACAAGCTAGTTTGGACAGTTAAGACACAATGTGTTCTGAACAACAATATGTTAGTCACAGCACTGCCCTTGAAGAAATGGGATGAATCATCCCAGAGAATGACTTGAACTCCCCTGAGAACAAGGCACCTGACATCTGTTGGTTCACTGATCTGAACGTGGATAGACTATACACTTAAATGTACAAAGTTAGGGAGTGCTTTTTATAGTGTACCCATAATAGACAGCTGTGTGACAACACTGGGCTAATATTATTACAATAAACCATTTCAAATCATAAATCAAATATTAAAATGCATTAGAGCTAATCATACAACTAACAACAACAAACTGATTTGTTTCAAACACTGAACATTAAAAATAATTTAGTAAATTGTTTGTTGGTTTTTTTTTTTTACTACATGTGAAAAACACATTCATGGATAAAACTGTCATAACACATCTAGGAACTGAATTTAGGCACGTGAAAGGATAACAGCCTAATATACTATATATAGAAACTTGAGATTACAGTTTACAACCCTGCAATGATGGTATTCATCAAGTAGCCAGTTGCCAGGACAACTGGTTAATTAGTGAACTAATAATTTGTTAAGATAGAATATTAATGGGCAACATACAGAATAATTTGCTGTGGTTTGGCATTAATTAACCAAGAAAAAAAAAATTCTTTCTTCTTTTTTTTCTTTTTTATCCCAGTGGGAAAATCAATATATTTTCTCAAAAAGCCAACATTTATCTTGACATGAATCGTGAGATACTGTTTGCAAAGACCAGAGCTCCTGTGGAAGGCCCTTTGTTAGCCTTTATTAGCTTTGAGCCTGTTGAATAACGTAGGCTCAGATGCCATGGGACTCATCATTGTCTTCTGATTAATTAACATTACTGGCACTCTGTTTGTTGACCCCCAACTCATCTGCCTGCGTCCCCTGTGTTCATGCATGACTTCCTTGTTCAGAGGCGATGATTTGACTATGTGCTGAACTTAAGAACTTAATGGGAACATTCACAGGGAGTTCAGGACACAATTAGTGACTACCAGACAGCCATGTCTTCTGAGGGCTTCCATCCTTCGTTTCATCCTCCCTTAACAAAGACGAGGGATTTCCAAGCAGAGGGAATAGTATATGAGGCTGTAACGCTCTTGGATTTGTCCTGCCCACATCCTAAGACACATCATACACTTCTGCCAATTGATTAAAAGAGGCTGAGAAATAGACAGAACTTTCTTTAATTAACTGTAATGATCTCATTTAAGTTTCAGGAAACCGAAGTGGGGATATAATGGAGGTTTGGGTTAAAGGTGAAGACGTTCAACTACATTTCATTTTTATATCACTGCAAGGCCCTATTATAACAATTGGTGCAGATGAAGTGTAAAACGGTAAAACTTTTGTTACAAGGCAGGCCGTTGGCAAAGACTTACGAAGGGAAAAAAAAACAGCCATTAAAACTGAGCTTGAGCATTTTACATTTGCTCAGAGCAACACAAATCCAAATTGAAATTTGAAATACAACAAACATAAGCATTTCCAGCTGCAGCCCTTGTCCCTGCACTACTGTAGCCTGTCTTTATCGCAGCACACCAACAAATTAAAAAGTGATGAAGCCGTAACAGCTGAATCATCACTTCATTGGTTACCTTTGCAGTGGCTCCGTTTCTAACTGAATCAATTAGACTGTAATTAAAATGATGCCATGGCCAAACAGAGGCTGTGGAGGAGTTGGGAACGAGTGGGCAGGAAGACACCACAGTGTTGGGACACAAGCCAAAGCTATACTGGTATAGTGGGCGGGCTGGGAGAGAAAATCTGGATTATGTTTGCTTTAGAGTGCACAACAAGGTTTCTGTGTTTCTTTGTGTTTGTGTGCGAGTGAATGTACAAAGACTGTGAGTGACACAATAAATATATAAATATAATAATGGTAGCTGCTTCAGGATACAGTGCCTTATCTTACAATTCCTCTTCTACCCTGTTGGGAAAAAGCATCATTCTCCCTCCACTTCACCCACCATTTCACCCTCCCTCTGACAGTAGCCTAGCTGAAGGACATGGTCAGTGTGACTCTCAAGCAAAGAGAAAACAGCCTTGTAGGCTTATCGTTATCCTGCTGGTATAATCCCTGTCCACCACATTCCAGCAAAAGAACAGCCCTGGGAGCGTCTTGCATCACACCTGATGACAAACTATTTCACCAAAGACAGCAGGGACACCTTCCGACAACAGCACTCTCAATCTGACAGGAGGAACAAAAAAATCTCTTCCCAACCGCAGACAAAACGTGCACATGTGCCTTCGAATGTGTGTATATGAAAGAGAGAAGAAAAGAAAGAGAGGGAGAAAGAGGCAGACAGGGAGCTCAGAGTGTCCCCTTGTCATCTTCCAGCCTTCATAGCACATACTGGCCATCTGTGCATTAAAGAGCTGGAGTCTAAGCAAAGTATTTAAACGGGTTTAATGTCTTCAGGAGGGCCATAACCTTGGTCCTGGAGGACCCCAGAAGACCCATCATGCCAAGGCAGGAGGTCTCTTAATGTTCCGAGCAGATGACAGGGACGCAGAGTTCACACATACTGCAGAGTGCCTCAATCTGCAGGAAGTCTCCATTTTTTCACCCACTCTCCTCCCTCCCTCTCTGGCTCCTTTGTCCCTTTTCTCAAAACAAAGGGAGAAGATGTCAAAAATCTCATTAAAAAATAATGGCCTCCACCTGCTTGCTTTCTTCTTTTCTCATTCTCTCCTGCTTGTCTTTCTAATGACCAGCTTGGAAAAACCTGGAGGAAACCCACTATGCACATAGGGCTGCACAACTATTCCAACGTACAGAGCACATTCAACCAGTCTGCACACATTATATACACAAAAGAACAAAAGTGTTCCACAGCAGGGGTTCCCAAACCTAACAGCATTAATCAAAAGCAAATCCTGCAGGTGTCTCCCCATCACCTCCTGTGCTTATCTCATAAACCACTCATGTCTACGCCTCAGCCGTGTGACTAAATCATCTGTACGAGCCACATACAATTCTTCAAAACTATTCAACACATTGTACATCAGGCCTGAGGTTACACATTAAGTAAATAAATGTCAGCTGGCTTTTTGTTACAGCTCCCTGAGGTCAGATTAGCCTTTGGCCTGAAGAGCATAAAGCACTATGTTAAGAGTGTCTAGTTTCTTCACCACGTCATAAGACATCCAACAAATGTCAGGCTCAAGCATTTCTGTAATTAATAACCATGGAAAACTGATGTGTCTGGGCCCGTCACCGTGACTGAATATGCTCACTAAAAAAAAAAAAAAAATTTGCCATAAACCATGTAATGTTTCAAACAGATGGTGAAGGAAGAAAAAGGATTTGCGTTGTTATTTTGCATTAGAAGAGAGATTAGACAGTTTTATTGAAGGGGGTTGCAGATATCAAACATGAATGATTCAAAACAACATGAGAGAACGGAAGATAGAGAGTGTAAAGTAAGAGATTAGAGCAGAATAAAGTAAGATATGATGATGCACAGCTAATAAAAACTGAGAAAACAATGATACTAATTTGGTCAGAAACAGAGACAAACAAAAGCGGCTAAATTCCAACAATGTCTAATCTCCATGAGAATGCCTGTCTTGTATCGACCCAGATAACACTGCAGGCTGAGTGTCATGAGATTTAGGGCAAAAGGTAAACAGGATATCAAAACAATCTAATTCTGTTTGAGGGTGAAAGGGAAAGAAGAAATTGATGTATTGTCCATCCCTATGGAAGGCGTGAAAAGACATAGCATCTTTTATTCAGGCTCCTCGGAGTCGGTCCTTGGAAACGGGTTTGTGCCCTCACATCAACAGCTGATGAACCACTGAGGATTATACGTCGGCTCTAATGTTGGGAATAAATGAAGACAATAGTACTTGCATTCTCGGTGCATTATTAATACGCCACACAGCATTTTTGCAAATAGTATAAGGTACGTGACCTAAACCGGGGTTGAAAATGATATTTTCTGCAAAGCAACTCCAGGTTGTAGAATGATGTTCTCAATACAAACCCTACAGCACAGTATCAGTCCAGTTATTGGATTTTTAAAAATTACCTTAAGCCTAACAGGAAAGTTTTACCAACTAAAGCAAGTGCGATTCGTAACTGCAGGCCTGCTGGTTGCTCGCTGGAAGAGATTTCTGGAACTTTTATGATGGCGAAAACTCTGAACGATTTTTTTTTTTTTTTTATTAGTATTATTATTATTCAGAATGCAAAGCACTGCAACCATTTCTCCTAGATGAGGGAGCATTTTATTCTCATGGTGGGCAACACAAAGAAAGAATATGATAGAATATGATAAAATATGATAAAAATTTAAGTGGCACTGGAGAATGAGGGGAGTGATCTGGGTCAAAGAGAGAAGGCAGTGACTTAAATGACATCAACTGTGAATCCCTACTGAAAGGCAGCATATGAATACTGTTATGGACGCTGTGTGTGTGGGAGAGGGTGAGAGAGAGTGCAGGTTTGAGAAAAAGACATTTGCGAAAGCTTCAGAAAATGTATTTACGAAGACAATAGCAATCTCAAGCCGTACGGGAAAGGTTAAGGACAGATGTGGTCACCTTAATACACACATTCAAGCGACTCATTCTGGCTGATGAGTTACTACAGGGATCTAATTTTCAAAATGGAGCCAAGCTTCAGTGGAGTTTCTAAAAACAAAGTGATGACTGCAGAGAAAATCTCTAGTTCCCTCTGAGGCACTGCACTGTGGACGTCAGCATCCTTAAAGCTCAGGTACTGACATGTCCAAAAAAAGCACACACTCACACAGACACACACACACACACACCAAATTCACCAGATCTGTCTTTCAATCCCTGTACGCTGAACACACAAACAGACCCGCGTAACCGCAGCCACACATACCCGAAGCGACGGCTGCCCAAAACCACCAGTAACCCAAACAAAGTCCAAGGTCAGCAGAGTGGGCTCACTGAACTGAAACCACCATCCCTGGCTTTCATTACCAGGAACAGAATCAGCAGAGGGATGCAGAGGCGCAAGGGATGGAGTTACGTTAGCTGGTTCTGTTTATCTGGCACAGTCTCAACTCATATTCTTTCATCTGTGTCGCTGAAAACACTCCAATACAGTGACAACCACCGGTGTAAGATCAAAAACATCAAACCTGTAAATTATTTTAACAATACACTGAAACCCAGTGCTCACTTTCATAACCGCTGTTCTGTTTTGTTTTTTCAGTTTGTTTATTGAGCTTGAGTGCAGCTATGTGTAATGTCATCCAAACCTGGTACACGGCAAAAAAAAAAAACAAAAAAAAAAGTATCAACTTAACTCTTAGAGAGTTGAATTTAACTCTGTTTCAGATAACATTTGGCTCCACTCAAAATTAGAGTCATATTTATTCTATGGCCAGTGTCAGAATTAATTCTACTCAATTCAGAATCAAAATTAACAATGAAATGTGTAAAAATATTTAACACTGTGGTGTTTACTGTTAAGAGTCATATGATTACACCTTATAGAAGCTATTTTTACTCCAATTTTTGTTTAAAAATGACTCTATAATATGTTAAAATGTATTTATCTGCAGTGATATTTTCTTCATCAGTTTGCAGCATATGCTAATATTGAAAGAATGTATAATTGGGGGGGGGGTCAGGGTCATGAAGGGTATAAGTTTGCTCTATGGGTACCAATCACTCCGGGACACGTTTTTTCTTTGAAAGACTAAAGTTCTCCCCGTTTATAAAAAAAACTATTATAGCTTCACAGCGACAGTCAGTTAAGGCATTGTTCTGCGTACAGGTTTGACTAATGATGTCACATTAATTAAAAAAAAAAACATATTAACCTAAATAAACATTAACACAAACGCCCCCTTGAACCCCTGCACATAAAACAGAATACAATGAGTAAAATGTCCAGTACCCACAATGCAATGCAACAGCACTAATCATCACATCTGTGCAGAACTTTACACTGACTTTTAACTCTACTGTTAGACCTGTTTTTTTCTCCATAGAGCTATAAATACTCTACGTAGGTTAAAATAGCTTGACTCTGATATATTGACACTGCATTTTTTTTGTTGTTTATTTTTTACAGTGTAGAGCCCTATATCTAACAATTCACCAAATCTAAATGAATGAATGTAAAATATGCAGTCGCTCAAATGAAAAACCAGAAAATTAAACATCAGGCATCATCGCACTGAATGTACACTATAGAAGCATGTAAAAACACACCGATGAAGGAAAACTCTCACCACCAAAGTCATTTTATCGAGGCTTAAACCCCACACTTTCCTTTAGGTTATATCTGACCCACATTGGAGGACGTAAGAAATGCAAGTCAAATCCATAAACAACCATCAAACGCCGCGCTTCAAATCTCAACTTGAACTTCAGCCAGTGAAAACTGTGTAGAGTAGTGTAGCAAAGTGTTCTTTTTATGTGACTTTAGTAACTGGCAGGGGTTGTCCACATAAAGAGACAGTGAATCAATTCACTCAGCAGGAATAACAATGCAGAAGACAGACTTTATACTTACATATAAATGCGACAGACTGTGTTTATTAATGAAAACGCCTCAGTTGGCCAGAGTATGAAGAGTTTTTTTGGAAAGTGATCTAAGTGGGCATCACTGTTCTTTAAAAAGATGATTCATTCAAATGTAGTCATAAAAAGCTAAAAAAGAACCAACTTATGAAAATGATATGCATTATTTTAATGTGGGATACAATTATTTTTAACCATAAAATATGAAGAATTAAAGGAGTGCGCTTTGGAAATATGAAGGGCAGTTCTAGTCTTTGACAGTGTTATTATCAGTGTTACTGGGGCTGTTGTTACAGCTGAGCTAGACATTATAAGAAATTTGACATTTCAGAGTAACTCAAAATGATAAAATGTGGAATGAAACACCCTCCTCCTCCACTCTGACCTCCTGTCTAAACCCAGGCATCCTCCCCATCAGAGCCAAGGTCCTAGATCTGTCCTTCCCATTAGTCCCCTGATGGCTAACATGAATATATATGTTTGTGTGTGTGAGTGTGAGTGTGTGTGAGTGTGCATGAGCGGGGGTGTGCATGACTGGGTGTCATTACTCCTGCCCCCATCTGACGGTTTTGGGTTAAACAATGTTATTATTAAAGCCTTTTACAGAGTAGCTTCCTGCCTCCCTCCAGTGTCACCCTTACCAACTATAAATCAACTGCCTGAGCTCTGTAAATCACACATGATGGGGGTGTGAGTGTGCGTGTGTGCATGTGTGTGTGTGTGTGTGTGTGTGTCTGGCTACTGCAGCTGTGCTCTCAGACACAAATGAAGGCAACATTGCAGCTGTGAGTGTGTCAGAGCATTTTCAGAACAAAAAAAAAAAAAAAAAAAAAAGAATCACAGGGGAAAACAAATGATAAGTGTTCAAATTATAACCATATGCTTTTAATATGATTTTAAGGCGTGTCTTTATTGGAGTGTACTTCTCTGTATAGCAGGGGGAGGCTGGCTTTTAGTGTTGGATTAGAAAACTAAGTCAAATCAGGTTAAAGCATCTATTGTTAGTAGTAAATTGAATTCCTAATAGTGAAAACAACCCTGAAGATTAGTTTATGTCTGAACGACACAGAGACAATTTCATCTCCCTCAGACCAAACCAGATAAATAATGCTCTCTGAAATAAATGTCTCCTGTGCAGCAGTGATGGCTCATTCTGTGATTGTTTGTGATTGTGTTGACACCCCCTACTGGGCTCAAGCCTTCACTACCACTCTGTGAGCAAGCTCCTACTAGTGACAGTGTTTCCAATGCAGTCCAGCTTCAAGCCAGGCTACGATACACTAAAGTTAATAAAACACTAATATCAAACACATACACTAGTCCAGACTTTTATTATTTCAGCAAACGACGCACACAAAACAATTCAGCCCAAACAACAAAATGGAAAATATACCATACTTTGCCGTACTGTATATCCTGAGTTCGAAAGACCTGTATGAGTGTGTGTTTGTGTGTTTGTGTGTATGTGTGTGTGCACTCAAGAGAGAGAGTCTAGACAGCTGTATCCCCGCCAGGTCTCTCACTGCTAAGGAGAGTGAGAAATATATACTGTGCAGCTGCCGAAGACACAGTCGACCCACAAAAGAGCTATTGTGCGCCCACAGCAAAACAATACAGCTTAGCTGAGCTATGAGAAAAAACCATTGGGATCAATAGAGAATTGCAATTAGCCCACATTGGCAGGAGCAGTGCCAGATTAGACACAGGATGTCGATTCCATTTCCTGCACTATCGGGCCCTCAAACTTGGTTGGCTCACTGTGTAATTGAAGCAACACACATTCAACTGAGTAAGACGTTGAAGTGTGACAGAATAGTACATAAAAATGGTGACGGCAACAGAGATGATAATCAAAAGAGTCTAATACTGATGAGGAAGATCTGCAGCAGAAACGAACAACTTTAACAGATACGGTCCACACCCACAAACCCATGAACAGTAGATTTATAATAATGTACATTGCACATGGATCAATAATAAGAAAAAGAATGAAATAAGAAGAAAGTTTGTGTGGTGCATAGATGTGTCCTTGAACACCATATATGTATTATAGAAAAATAAACATATAATGCCACGTATAGGTGTATAGAATAATAGCATACTGTTGTAAAGTATGTTTATCACCGTAGTTAAAAACATGTTATTTGTTCTTCTGTCTAAGCTCCTTTATTTCTACAAAAAAAAAATACTAATTTAAACTGAAGACCTTACTGACTGTACTCGAGCATTTTCTATTAACCATTATAAAAGCTCTTTAGAATATTTAACGTCACCCACAGCTACAAACACAAAAAGCAACGTGACTAAACTGAGTATTTTCAGACTCTGCGTCTTTACATCAAGAGTTCCACACGAGCAAGTGCTACTTCATTAATCTGAAAATACGTCTTCTTCTGGCATTGTCACTCATATTTCCATCCACCGGCTTTAGAGCGGAGAGGGAGCTCTTTTACTCACACTTAAATCTTCCTGACGAAATGAAAAAGTACTGACTCGCCAATTACAGGCCTTACCTTTAAGTATACCCTGGCCTTGCAGTACATCCCTTGAAACCAGCACAGAGTAGAAGCTTTGTGAGAAGCCAGCTCGGCAGGGAACTTTGGATGCGTGCTCCCCATTATTCCTCTATAAGAAAGAGAATACAATGTTCAAATATCAATAAACATGGATTGTATTGATTTCTTTCTTGGCACTCAGCCTTGGGTAAAAGAGGTATATGGTACAGCATTTAGCACAAATGTATTCAACAAGTACAAAAGGTGGACACAATCCTGATGAATTACTCATAAAAAAAAAAAAAAAAAAAAAATCAGCTAAAATTTTGCTGTGTAACTTAATCCATAAAGAAACCAAACCACATTAAATCAGACATGTCCCCAGACTGTACGGTATTATACTCAAAGAGTTAAGCAAAAACACACATGTACCCACAATGCACATTTACATGACAAACCTCTAATAATGCAGCAGAATTTCCACTCAGAATTCATTATGGAGGTTTTATAAGACTGAGCAGTGAATGCATGTGTATGTGGGCGCGTGCACTGTTCAGATGATCTGTGAAGAACTTTTGTGCACAGCATTTCGAGCTCATTGTTGGTGAAATTTGTCCAAAGTGACCCGCGTTACTCCAGGCGCAGAAGTGTGTATGTGTGTGTGCGCAGACCCTCACCGGTGCCAAGGCTGAGTCTGAAAGCAGAGGAGGAACCGCACTGTCCCTGCTCATGTCCACAGCAAATACAACCACAAATAAAGACATTAAATACAAAGAATTCAACAAATAAGAGTGTAATCAGGAAAACACTAGGGGGATATTTGGGGATGGAGTTGGACTTAACCCACCAGCACCGACTTGATCCGTTTTTTTTTTATTATTATTTAATTAATTTAATCATTGACTAAATTACCAAAAAATGTTGAAAAGAACCATCCAACTTGAAACTTTGATCTATTTTATTCCTATTAAGCATCGGAATGGTAATAAATCGACGGCTGTGTTTTGTGAAATAAGTGAAATGTGGAGTTACTCTGTGAAAGAATCAGATTTTCAGCCTGAGCGGAGAAAATTGTGCAGCGTTTTAACTTATGTAGGCTATTGCAGCCTTAGTGATGGACCCGCAGCGAACCACAGGAACCCTGAAATAGAACCAGACTCTTTAGTTTTTTTTGTTTTTTTCTTTTCTTTTCTTATTCATTAGGGACTGAATGGTGTTACTTGTGTGAAATGAGGAGCTGTAGTGCTGCAGCAGGACTGGACTGGACTGACACTGAACCTAATCCACTATAGGACTTTACACAAGCTTGCTTTCAATCCATGCACATAATAATAATAAAAAAAACTCTAACATGCTTTACTTTCAAATAAAACACCAAATAAAATAAATAAACCTCACCCAGAATGTGTCCAAAAGCAAGGCTGCTGTCAGGACCACAGCGAAGTCAGTTCTCATCGTGGCGAACAAACAAGCGAGCCTGGGCTGCCTTGGACGATGAACAAGAAAAGAGGGTCGGAACGGGTGATTCTTCGCCAAATAATAAGAGTAAATTCCCCTCTTTCTGGCCAGAATGCGCGTTACGTCCCTCCTTGCGCTCCGTGAGTGTGCTGCAGCTCTGCCCCGAGTTTCCCCGGTTCTCTCATCTGCAGGTGAGCGCTCCGTTCAGCTCCAAAGGCGCAGCCAGCGTCACTCTCCAACCCCTCCTATTACCCAGTGCAGGAAAACTCCACACACACACACACACACACACGCACTTAAAGAAACACTCGATGTAGCTTTTGGATCCGTCTCTGTGGGTTATTTCTTCTCCTAATAGAGTTTTTTTTTTTTTTAATCTAAACAAAGCATATTATCACGCGTTACGCACCAAGTACATGAACATTTACTCCAGTGTGTCTCCAAAATACGCACACAAATCAGCTCTAATGATGAACTTCTGAATGTGATTCAATGATGTTTGGGATTTGATTTTATAATCAGATCAGTTCTACCATGTAAAGGGGTTAGACTATACATAAAGAGTAGGTGGAACTGTAGATAAGTGAAGAAAAGTTGAGGAAAAAACAGCTAAATCTTCTATATTCAGAGTAAATGTGTGTCATTGTGATGCTCATATTTTACAGTAGAAGGGCTTTTTTTTGTTTCTGAAAGTTTTCTCTTCCAGAAACCCTGTGGTTACATGTTCAGTGATTACATTGACTGTACTTTCTTTTAATTAATTTAGTCTCCATCTAATGTAACTCATCGATTAAAGATTATTTAGTATAATGAAAATCCATTAGTGGGTGGCATGTAGTAAACCGATACAGTTCTGAATTATTAATCCTTTATGAAATGTATTCTGACTTGAAAACGAGGCTGCAGCCGCCACTGTCTGCCACGCTTTAAATGTAGAAATCATTTTCAACAAAAAGAGTGAAAGTAAGTGAAAAAAAAAAGTGATGTTTTTTTCATGAATGCACACCAGTGGTAACCCTTCAGTTTGGGTTAGTAAAAGCTTTTATGTCTACTGACAGCCTCAGAGCAAGGAATTTGACATTTCTGCTGCCTCAGTCATGGACTGTTGTTCAATAGCAGGTTCTTTTTAGAGCCAATAGTATCAGGTTTTGATTCTTACATAGGCTTAATGCGCTGATAAATAGATAAAAATCAGCAAATAATCTTCCGTTACTGATTTGATATAACATTCGTTCTATAGACAGAGAGATTTACTAAAGAAAAGATTAAATCGGGGCATTTTGAACGTTGAATATGAATGTATCACAATAAGCTGTTCTCTTTGAATTCATTCCTCCTTTTCAAAAGACGTATTAAAAATATGGCCTTGTCAGCCTAAAGAAACAAGGCTGACAGGGCCATATCTTGATATCACCTTGCAGTGGCGCAGCGTGGTTGTGGATTTGCATCTTACAATGACTAGTTTGTATACCTAAAAGTGTGTCGTGGCTACATAAAAGAAAAAGTTCAGAATGATCTCGGTATAATGTCCTATGTAGACCTTCTATCTAAATGTATCCTCAGTGAGTGAATCTCAAGTGGAAATATAGAGAAACTCCAGATGCACTAAGAACCCACTGAGATCCAAACACTGAGGTTACACTCAAAAATGTGGTGCGACATATAATAACATATGATACTGAAATGTGTGTGTGTGTGTGTGTGTGTGTGTGTGTGTGTGTGTGTGTGTGTCTGAGAAATTGAAACTTTTTTTTAACCGGCCAATTTGGCGTCTATCTTCACATGAAATATCTCAGTAAATTGATATGACCAATATTTTGGGTGATATTAGTCATTTTGGAAAACAATAGCCTTACAATCACATTGTTCAGTTTACCGGAGGTGCTGCACCAACGCCGCATGACAGGAAATAAAGTTAAAAACAGGAATGACGCATTTATTAACTTCAGTCCCCAGATATTGCTATTAATATGACCTATGGTTCCCCATGGCTCCACACGCTAGTATGATTATATTCTCTTAGCAGACTGAGTATGAATGTGTCAAAGGATGGTTGAAGAGCTACATATTCATATAATGTTATATTAACCCTTAAAGACCCAAATATGCAGCGACCGAAACCATCTACCGATCTAAAATATTCAATACCTGCTGATCCTTTAATCCTATCAATACATGTAAATAATTGGTGTAAAATGCAGTTATTCATCTTTTCATGGTCATCAGATATGACCCTTTTGGACGTTCAGAGGCTCCGTAGTTACCATGGAAACACCGTCATC
>JAPTYQ010000028.1:12312168-12324439 GCA_029814465.1 Ostorhinchus cyanosoma | reverse complement strand
ATGGTTAATCTGATTGAAAATTTTAACGCAATTAATGCATCAGAAGCGCAGAATGACTCTGAACGTCTCTGCCAACTCATTTGGGGCAGTTTGTCCAAGTATTTTTCATGGATAAAGCCAAAGAATAATAATGGATAATAATAATAATAATAATAATGGATTAGATTTCTAAAGTGCTTTTCAAGGCACCCAAAGCGCTGTACATTATTGATCCATTATTCATTCGCTCTCACATTCTCCCTTTGGTGGTGGTAAACTACATCTGTAGCCACAGCTGCCAATTCAGCCCCTCCAACCACCACCAAACATTCCTACGCATCCATACACCAGTGTGAGTGGCACTGGAGGCAAGGAGGGTAAAGTGTCTTGCCCAAGGACACAACGGACTGACTGGGAAAGAGCGAGATTCGAACCGACAACCCTTCTGTTATTGGACGACCTGCTCTACCTCCTGAGCCTTGTTGCCACTTAGGCATGTGATCCCACCTGTGCTTTCCCACTGATGACATTTTATACTTCTAATTTCCAATATTTAGTTTTATTATTTAGTTGTAAGAGGCATTAAAATGACCAAGAAATTGAAGAAAACAAGTTTTTCCATCCATCCATCCATCCATCCATCCATCCATCATCTTCCGCTTCATCCGATAAGTTTTTCCACGACTGTATATTCCCATTGAAAATAGTGTTCCTGGCTGCTACAAACCTCCTCGCTGGTGGTTGGGGCGGACATTTCGCTCGACAGGGTGTTAGAATGGTATATGTTTATACTCCTCATCCAACCACAATCAAATTCACTCTATCCAGATGACGCGATATATCCAATTTTTATTTTTATTTTTTTTTATTTAATGATGACAAGCCGGAATGAAAATGAAATAGGAGTAATGAGGCTATTTTTAAAATGTAAGGAAGTACGGATAATTACGTGAAAATGTAAGGAGTAGAAGTAAAATTCGGCTGAAAAATAATTACTTGAGTAAAATATAGATAACCAAAATTTCTACTTAAATAAGGTGACAAAGGCCTTGACCTTTTAACCATTAACTTTTATCCTAAATCATTGGTCTCTCCACAATGCAAGCTTCTCCAATTAAAAGACTCTTTTCAATTTTCTACATTTTGCTTTGTTTAATTTAAAACTCGTTCTCAATTCCAAAAAGACCAAATATATTCATTTAACAGACATCCACAGACTCTCCTAATCCCATTTACAACTTAAATGGTGATTTAACCCATAAATACTGTACCCTCTACTACTTTTCTGGCAGTTCCCAAATGAATTTTTCTGTCAATTTAACCTTTCTTAAATGATTTAGTACCATTTCTTGTAATAAAATCCTCTGTATTTTGCATTTTTCTGTGTATTTTCGCCTTTATTTAATGAGCAGGTCATGTAGATGTTCCTAAAAACTCAAGAGTAAATTCAAAGGTTATTATATCAAAACTGAGAAAACTGAAGAAAAACTGACATTTTCATCAAAATACATCATTAAATGAACAGAAACCGAGCGTCTCCATCCGCTGTCATTGATCCAACTCCATGGGTTTTAGTGGTGAATCAATGTTGCAGAACACGACAGTGTTTCCACTTTCATTACAGAGCCTCTGAACATGACAAACTGTATTTGACACCAATTATTTACAGGTATCGATAGGATTAGTGGACCAACAGTTATTAGTTATTAAATATTTTAGATCAGTCGATGGTTTTGACTGTCAGTGGCTGTTTGGGTCTTTATGGGTTAATAACCAGGTTAGTGGTTTAAATAGTTCTGGTTCTGGTTAGATAATAGGTTAAACTACAGGTTAAACGCACATGCAGTATTGCAGTCAAAAAATAAAACTATTCCCTCACCGCAACAGAATATGCTACTCTTTTTTTTTTTTTACTGGAAAAAGCATTATACAATCCACTGTACTGCCAACATTAGACTATGAGGAGGTTTTGTATGCCCATTCTGCTGTCCACACCCTGGAAGCCCTTAATGCCATACTACCTTAAGCTTTTGGAGATAGATGTGAGTTGTCTGGATGCCGCTGTCAAATAGGAGACACAGTTTTAGACATTCATACATAAGGCCGTGCAATCCAAATTACCAGATTATTGAACATCCTTTTACTGGAGTATAGAGATCTGCATCATGGCACCAGGTCACAGGAGAAGCTGGTTCGAAAAGGTCCTCATAGTAACACTTAGGAGGACAGGTTTCCAGTATTTTTAATTATTATTTTTTTCTTTTTTTACATCATTCTACTGGAATGACTTGCAACATGATTTTCAAAAATGTACTGTTATTCATCTGAGCCACTTTAAAGTTCAAGTGGCTCCTACTGTTATATGAAAGCAACACTTGCACTTGTTTTAGCTAGCTTCTCTAATTCTCTGTGATTATGTGTGTGTGTGTGTATATGTGTGTGTGTGTGTGTGTGTGTGTGTGCGTGTGCATGTGTGTGCGTGTGCTGCCCTGTTTGACTGAACCCTTTTAGAATGCGTAAATACATATTGTATATATGCTATGCTCAGGTCTCTCTTCCAAATGAAATCATGATCCCAATCAGACATCTTGACTAAATAAAGAAATGAATATACTCTCTGTTCACACATGTCACTAAGCTCCGTCGCCTTATTGTCTCAAAAGTGGAAGGATGATGACACATTTTTCAAATCACATTGAAAACACTTCTTTGTCAGGTTCATTTGTTATCGCCTTTTCAATGCCACGATTTGATTTGCATACAATGGCAAATGTACAAGTATTGTACCCAATAAAGAGCAGATTTCTTGTGAAATGATTTTTCCAAAGAATTGTGTGTAATGGATACTTATTACATAAGTAATGCACAAGGACTTGAGCTAAATAACTAGTAGAGTTAGATGAATCTGAAGTTGTCTTTTAACTTATTCATAAACATTACAAAAAGAATTGCAAATGATGAAGAACTAGCGTCAAATTTGAAGCCAATATACCAAAGTACAAAACAAAAGAACATTTTTAATCATGCTCTTTTTGCTGTGTTGTTCTCTCTCCACTGTGCAGAATTTGACGCCGTCATTTTTTTTTTTTTTTTTTCTATTGATCTTCTTAAGGTGAAAAGTTTCTCTGCGCTCCCCTAAAAACTTCTAGGCTTATACTTGGATCTGCGTTTAGGAGCAGTGTTTGTGACATCTCAAATATTTTAAAGCCAGCTGTAAGCAACCGTGCAATTTTGACAAGTAGGACAAATTCTTTCCAAATGTTAACAATTTGAATATTTACACAACAAAGGACTTACTGAGGTTTTCCAATGAAGTTGACAAAGAGTATTTTATTGCCTTAAAGCGTGTGAGGAGATATTAACCCTCAAAGGCCTTAACGGCTGCCAGCAACTCAAAACATCTACAGATCTAAAGTGTTCAGTTTATAATAACTTCTGAACCATTAATCCTATTAATACATTGAAATAACTGAGGTAAGATGCAGTTTCTCAGCTCTTACAGTATCGTCACATCCATCTTTTTTTGGACATTCAGAGGCTCCATTGTGAACATGTCGTCTTCAGCATAAGCCCCTTTTACACAGTACATCTGTTCCGTGAATATTTCACCTTTATTTCAGGAATGACGTCTGTGTGAATGAAATGTCGTCTCATTCGGTCCCACCTCTGTCTCAGCTCTGGAAGTATTAACAGAACCCTGATAAAGGTGAAATCACGATTCCCAAACACTACAATACCGCTCAAAAGTTTGGGATCACCTTCTAATTTTAAAGATATGAGACGAACCGCAGATGATCAAAAAGCGCTCAGCATCACTGGAACTCCTTCAAGACTTTTGGAAAACATGTCAAGTGACTAAAACACGAAGCTCATCCAGAGAAAGCGGAGAATGTGCAAAGCAGTAATAAAAGCAAAATGTGTCTATTTTTGCAGAATCTAAAATATTTAAAAAATGCTTTGGGTTACGTCACGGTTTTTTTAACTCCATAATTCCATATGTGTTTATTCATAGTGAGAATCTACAATGTAAACAGTCATGGAAATAAAGAAAAACAAGGTGATCCCAAACTTTAGAGCGCTAGTGTATATAAAAGGAACACATTATCGTTCCGCAACTAAGGTGTGTTGTTTTGATGATGTATTGCATGAATGAGTCCGTGTACAGAAAACAAGCATATTCACGCGACCAGAAAGATGTCGAAGTAGGGAGATGTGCCCAGATGATCCATGCGCTGTTGTCACTTCAGCGGAGGATTCTATCCATGCTAACATTTGAGGAACGGTGAAGGAGGTGGAGAGGTTAGGAACACCGCAGTATTTCCCACGCACAAGTTATACTTCACATCACAAACTGCGTTACGTCACCGCTCCTTTGATTCCGGAACGCTGTGTAAAAGTCCGGCCTGTCTCACCTCTGTTACTCCTTTGTCTTCGTCGTGGAAATCGGTCAACGGTGGCAAAAAAGTGGACTCACCATCTTGCCGTTTTTCCCGTAAAAGTGGCTATTGATTCGCCAAAAAGCCCACAACGTTACACAAATGGCAGTGGCTGCTGATGCTTTTTCTAATAATAATTAATGATATCTTTTTCTGAAAAATGTGCTTTTTCCTCAGTTATCTCTGTGTTGCTGTGTTGCCTCTGTCTGTATTTACTCTGAGCTTCTCGAAATTTATTCAAAATCTGTTTTAAAGTATATAGTCAAGTACCGGATTTGTACAAAATGCAAGAGATCATTTTATAAAATTGTTATAAATCAGTGAGGAAAGGTTAAATGTCGACGAAAATATTTGGAAGCTGCCAGAAAAATAGTTCTATAAGGGTTAAAAAAAATAATTTTGCAATGACGTTGAGTATTGGGGTACACTTTTAGCATGAATTAAAAGATTCAAAGACTAATAAAACTCATCATCAAGGCTATAAATGGTGTAAATGGACCAGTATTATGCAGTGATAGTGCTTTAAAAAAAAAAGAGTTTTGTAGTGATTGTAAGAGAAACATAAGAAATTTGAACAGTTCAACCACAAGGATGAGTCATCATTTCTAAAACATTATATATTTCAGGTTCATTTCCAAATCTTGGCCTCTTTGTATAATTCAAAGTGCCAGTAGGAACATCTATCCAAGATCTGGTTTGAATGTAATTTAATTTTCAATATGCACAAAGGTACTGATGTCAAGTTGCTGCTCAGTTACAGAATGAATCATTATCGTGAATCTTATCAATTGTGGTTTTTAAGAGAAAAGTTGGTTTAACCGAATAATGTAACAGTTTATGGCCCAAAAAAAAAAAAAAAATCTGTTTACAGAAGTTATAGAAGCTGAGAGCAATGGGGCTCCTTATTTCCTCAAAAAACAGCATCTGTCTGCCAAACTCCCATAGAGGCTTGCCACTGTACTGTGTACAGGGTAGTTCATTATGTCAGTTCATATTACTGTATTCAAAATACTCAAATAAACTCAGGCCCAGGGAGGAGTAAACAGTCAGACAGCCTGGGTCTAATGGCAGTAAAAGAAAGTAGTGGAGACAGGCTGCATCGCTCTGAGTCGTCTGTAAGCATATTCTAAGGGGCCCAGTCATCTTCCTCTCCTGATAATGATGCTTTCATTAGTCATTGTGATGCCAAGCATGTCCCATACTCCAAAATCTGATGGGATGGGATTCTCTCTCTCTCTCTCGTTCTCTCTCTCTGCATTTTTGTTCTGATTTCAGTCTGAATTTTTAACTGCAAATTATACTAAGAGCACAAAGATAAAAATAAATAAATAAATAAATAAATCTGTGTTGGCTAAAAATGAAGACCACTGAGTCAGGTACGAGAAGCAAACACCTCAGCTCCATAATCAAAGGTACTGTACAGTTGTAATACCACTAATGGCCACTGGGGGTGTCTCCCATAGACTTACATTGAACTTCTCTCTAAAGATACAAGGTAAGTTTTTTTTGTTTTTTTTTCCATGAGTCATTCCATCTAATCTGGTCCATTTTTTTCATTTTTTTCCTCCATTAATCTGATCTCAAATCAAACATTAACATTTGTCATGTTGGTTCTTTGACATTGTTTACCTGATAATCACCTCGACTGTAGTTGTGGTTAATTACTTCCACTGACAAGACACTGAAATGTCAATGTCAAAACAAGGCTTTATGAAAGAAGACCTGAAACAGTAGATAAAGCGATTGTGGTTTATTTTTGTTGTATCTGGGGAAATATACGACACTGTAATTACACTCATTTGATTTAAGAGAAAACTAGATGGCATTTCACTGTTTTTCAGTTTGTCAACGTAAGATAATATTACACTGAAAATACATTAAATATGATCACAGTTAATGTGACATGTTCACATTATTTAAAAGGACTGGATGATGTTTGAAGTTAAACAAATGCAGGCTGTGACAGCTAGCGCTCAGAAAAGAAGCTTTAAGTGTAACAGATGCAGTTAAAAAAAAAAAGAAAAAAGCAGAATGAATGAAGGTGACAGGAAAAAAAGAATGAATCCTCCAAGTACAGTGATGTAAGCTAACATATGCTAAGGTAGCTAAGTAAGCTAAGGTAAGCTAGCGCTGGCTAACTTTGTTCTTTCATACTATTGTTTTAAGTAACTGTTAACCATGTTTATCTGGTTAATACTTTACAGACCTTTATACTTTAGAGCCAGTATGTCTGTTTGAGGCATAAAGTATAAACCATTATTGCAGTCTTATATTAAATATGATATATTATATGATACTATATTATATGATTGATATTATATGATTGATATTATATGATATATGATATGATATCATATGATACTACATTATATGATATTATATGAAACTATATAATATGATTGATATGATATGATATTATATGATGTACTTTGGTAAGACTTAACATTGTCCAGTGTTCATCAAACCCTTTTCAGGCCTGTTCCGCCCTTATGCTCCTCCATCTCTGCCTGTTTTATTCAAATATGGTCAATTCTGGCTCCAAAAAGCCAAAAGAAAGACGGCCAAATCGCAGTCTTCAAAACAGCTGTTTAGAAACCAAAGGGTGACACCACAGTTTCTCCACTAATTATATACACTCTATGGTGAGGAAGCAGCCTTTATGTACTGAAAAAAAAAAAAAAGAAACTTTTACGACCTTTATAGACCACCATGGCATGGACCCTACTTACGACACTTCTGAAAAGTCGTTTAACACACACAGATTCTTTTGTCACTCACTGAACTAGCTTGTAAGAAAATTCGACTGGTACGGTTTTGGAAATTTGGAGACTTATTGAGGACAAGGATATGATCCCATCCATTCCATTTGGATTATGTGGCCAGTGGGGTTTCCTCCGTCTGGTTCCAGTATCCTGTGGTATTGCCCATAGTTGACACAGGAGGCAAAGCGCTCAAAGGTTGATGATAGATTCAAAGACTCGTTGACAGCACTGGAACAATGACCCAGCCAGAGATCAGGGATTTTCTGGGCTTGGAGCAATACAGAATACTATTGTTTGATTTCCCATCTTTGATGGAAACACAGTGGAAAGAAACTGCAGCTGGATATCCCCGGTGGCACTGCAGTAGTGTGAAGCCTTTGGACATCAGAAAGCCAGCTGCATGGTGTTGAACTGAACAATGTGGAGCAGTGGGTCCCACAGCCTGTGAAATTCACATGTCTAGTGAATAAAATGGCCATGAGTATCTGTCACTGTGTCATTCAAACTGATCTCAGAAATGGCTCCTGCAGGTCCTGTTTGTGTTTTCTCAAGAGCACAACAGTTTTTCAGCGGGGGACTCTTCATAAGTGGAATTATTAAACGGTGTTGAATTTGTCAATATTTTTTTGTAATATATACTTCACATACCTGAGAATGGAGAACTAGACAGAGGAATAACTGCTGCGCGGCCTTGTATTTTTATCTTCTGCTCTTCATGTGCAGATGCCAATCATTTCCTTAGCAGAGCTGGACAGAGCAATCCACCGACTGAGAGATCATTTTACATTCTCTTTCATTAGGTACGTTTCTGCCGTATATCCTATTTCCAGTCTGAGCGCATGAAAAGCCTGAAAACATATATTTGGTTTCATGTGCTGCAAATATGATGCATGGGCTAAGGCCTATGAATGGACAAATATGGTGAGCGAGGGCTAGGAGAGGAGCCGTGTTAAAATTTCCAGCCAGGGTGAATATTTAGCAGCTACAGGAAGCACTCAGTAGAAATGCCCCCAAGGCTGATAGGATGCTTTGATCAGAGATGGAGGGACACGCCTGTTAAAAATCAGCAGCCGCTCGTTCCCCTTCTCTCTCTTTGTATCCGTCTGCTTCTGTATCCCTCTTTCTCCCTCTCCACTGCTCTACCATCTTTTTACATCCCTTCTTCACCCACTCCCTCATTTTTCCTACATTTTCTGTACCCGTTTTGTCTTTGACATGCTTTGTCTAACCTGTGTCTCATTTAGAAACTGGAATATCCACACATTTTGAGGTCAGAAATGCTGTCTCAGAATGAGAGTGGGATGTCGTGCCATAGCCCACGGCAGTTTCCCAGGCGGATGCCCAGTCATGCCACAAAAGTAAGTTGGCACACAGTGAGACCCCTTGAAACTGAATAGACAGAGTGGGCTGCATGAATGTACAAGCAGACAAGCACATGCACAAAAGACATTTAGACAAATACCTATTTGCGATATTCTAATACACTAATAAATCAAACATGTCAAATCCAGATACAATAAATGCACAAATGTGGAGACAAACACCCAGCTACAGATAGAGACAGATTGCATGCAGATTTCTCTGATGTTCAATATGATATTTCAATTGCTTTGATTTCACGGCAGCTTATTTATTTCTGAAAACACTTTCCCCGTGATTTGGTTTAGTGGTTCACTTTATGTCTTTTCCAGGGTTGGTGCAGTATGGGGATTCTCTGACACTGAGCAACAGTAGTGAGTAAATTATTCCATTCAATTATCTGAGCATTTGCTCAATATAAATACCATCTGGGTGCTCGAAATAGATTAGTTTAAGGCCATACTAAATTATTAAACTATTCCCAGTGAACGAGTCCCCATTCCCCCTTTAAATGAGGCAGACTTATGGGGTTCATACTAAGCCTCTGGTCGTCTGACGCACTCTGCTCTTAAATTGTGTCTGCCTGGAACACTTCAACAGGAGTCCCGACTGGAACATGAAAATGGAGTTCAACACTTGACCCTTACTTCTTTCCTCTGACCGAACAGTTAACACATTTCCCAAACTAGCAGGCGGGGCTTAACAAGACAATAGCCATGAAATGTACGCTTGGGTTAAGTGTATTTCAGGATATTCGGAGATGAGACATTAGACTGATTTTATTTTAATAGATAAAACAATAATGCATTTTCCATCAGCGTTCTGCAACACATTCCCGCATGATTCCATATGACCTCGATCCCTTTCCTTCTCTTTCACGCATACTGTAGATTAAACTCTGTCAGACAACAGACCTACAGCAAAGTATTTCTCATTTATTTTGCACATTTCCTCAGAGGTCCAAATCAAAATATGAGCATATGGCTGCATTGCAATTTGCAGACAGTGCTCTCCTCTAAACCGCCTTAGCTCAGGGCCTCAGGGGCTCCAATGCCTTGACGGTGCACACAGCAACACATGAACGCTGCACTTGACATCCTTAAAGCTTTCAGATTATGACCTGCTAAATGTGACTGAAACGTCCTTGCCAAGGAGATTTGATTCAGTTTTCTTATTTTGCTACATTACTCAGAGACTTAAAGTGCGCAAAACGAATTTTAAGGAAATACAAGGTTTGAGAGACATTCAAAAGAAGTTAAAGACATATTATGTGACTGTGATGAATGGCATTTTTATTATTATTTTTTTTTATTAATGGCACTGATGTTTAGAATATTTCAAGCTACAGACAAAAGATAATGTGATCTTAAATTTTGTGAGTTTTGTCTACATGCTATATTTTCCAGTAACTTAATGTACAGATGAACCTTGCATTTGAGAACTGCATTAATTAATATGAAAACCCTCTCCTTCCCTCTGTGTTCTCGGTAAAAGAAAACCTTTCCTTTTGTCCACACAGACAAGATCAAGGTGATGCCCAGCGCTGGTGGGCGTAGTGGCTGCAGTTTGGATCGAGATAGTATATCAAGAGATGTATGCTTCGAGGGGCTTTTAAAGATGAAATCTCAGACACTTAATCTTCTGAAGTCAGTTAAAGGGAACTACAGAATTTATTCAATAGCCAGGTTGTTTTTTTTTTTTTTATATATATATATATATTTCATAAATAAATAGAATCACTTAGACAAAGCCATTTTTGTTCTACCCTCGATAAACATTTCAAAACAATAATCCAAATAGTTAGCTCCGTGAACAATCATTCAGGCACTTTCTTTATTTCTCAACCTACTCTATAAAAAGGTCTGTCAGCGGCACAGGTTTTTCACCGTGGGTCTTTTGCTGATCATAGGTCTCAAGTTTCCCTGAGCAAGGCTTCTTCACAATAAGATCCTTTATTCATCATTTCCACTTGGCATAGAAATGAAACACAAAAACAAAGCAGTGTTACCAGCATTTTGGAAACCAGGTTGAAACACTCCATCAAACAGCATATCATCAAAACACACTTTGAAAGAAAAATAACTTCCTCTATCTTACCACCGATCGTGAGAGCCATTTTTCAAAGACCAAGTATAATGGAAATTATGAAAAGGCAATTTCACCCTTGGGTAGAATTGGAGAGACCAACTGCAACACCAGCAACGGGCTTTATAATGTTGGGTTGTAAACACTGAGATACAGGCAATGCAAGTTGTTGACACATCTCTATGGTGCATGGTAATGTTAGCCACAGCAGCAAAAAGTCCACAGTTCACAGAGTAAAATAAGGGCCGGCGCTGAGACCCGGTGTTCAGTGATGATAGTCACATTAACTACATTTTATTTTCGGTTGTCCAGTCACTATATCTTCCATTTGTTAAAAAAAAAAAAAAAAAGAAAAACCTTAAATGCATCTTTTCTATTTGTGCAACTCGACTCCACTAAGAACATTGACTAAGCCATGTCATGCTGTGTTGGATCTGCATATGTTTAGAATGATGACCTTTTTACAAAGTCACATGAAAAGCAGTCACTTGTACATGAAGGTAATGCATTATGTCCTAGCTTTGTCTGCAATGAAGAAAATATATGAAAATCAATGCAAGGCCATTATGGCAATACTGTCCTTCAGTAGCTCTTGAAAGAATGTGAGGTTATTCAAAAGGACTGACCTTTTATTGAGACTTAAATCTGTTACATTTTATTTTGTCGATTAATTTCCTTTACTTGGCACAAACACTCTATGGCACCTTATGGTTTTAACCGACAATATGACTCAATTACTATTAGGATGAGAAATGTAACACAAGCACATTTCACAATGAATCATTAGGAGTACAAGTTTTTTTCTGAAAATTATTCTCTGTAGTTTTATTTTGCTAACTGTCTAACTGTACAGTAGCCAGAAAGTTTGACTCCATGGCACATTTTGAGGAAAATATGCAAATCTGAGACTGTATTTTGACTTCAAAATATATATTCATATATTCTGAATTTATCTCAGTCTTTGCAAATTTAAAAAGTTTGTGCAAAGGAAGTACAGGGGTTTATGGCTTCATTAAAAATAATGCAAGTTGTGGCGTTCATGAATATTTTTCATCATAAGTCATAAGCATTTGCCCCTCATGAAAACATCACAGATCCCATACGGTTGATAAGACCAACAACAGCGGTGCGATCACAGTGAATCCTTTTTTAAGATGGTCATTTTTTTTTTTTTTAAAGCTGTGGAACTTAAGTTGAACTTCAGCTTGAAACTCTTCTGACTTCACCAGTTTTTGACTGCAGCACAGATGGCTATGACTCTGTAATGTAAATATGTAATATTTTAAATAATACATTCGTGGAAAAACACTTGAAAATTTGACATCATGATTCAAAGTTCTGCAATTCTCATCATCCCTGCATACTTGGAAAGTAACCTCACTGCATGTGTCTAATTTCATTTGCACAGCTTGCTAAGTCTATCTCAACATGCTTAAACGTACCACTTTCATCCTTGGAGCTCCTGCTGTGGCTGCTGGATTTGTTTATCGGCTGAGCCATCAAAGTTTTGGTAGAAGTATAAACTGCATGAGTGTTCGGTTTTAGAATGACAATGCACTTGTTGAGTAAAAATCACATCTATCTATCTATCTATCTATCTATCTATCTATCTATCTATCTATCTATCTATCTATCTATCTATATATCTAT
>JAPTYQ010000028.1:12143736-12154533 GCA_029814465.1 Ostorhinchus cyanosoma | reverse complement strand
GCTCCTCTCGCAGCTAATTACAGCGCTGTGACACCAGTGTGGGCAGTGGGGTCGCTAATGCTAAGAGACCTGGGGTGTTGTGTTTTTTTTTTTTTTTTTTTTTTTTTCCCCTCCAGCCTCCGAGCAGAACGATGTGTTAATGATACATGTAAACAAACATTCGAGCAAAGGACAAGTTTTTTTATGGGGACCCGAGGTTGCATATATGAATAATGCATGGCATCCGGCAATCAAGGTATTCGAACCATAACACGATAAGTGGATAATGTGTGGGAGAGATCGAGCTCTCCGCAATTCCACTAGCTTCGTGTCTTACAGAAGAATGTGTGAAATTAGAAGCGGGTCTGGCGAATGAAGTTGGATTTGTGTGTGCGTTCGTATCTGAGGAAAGGTTTAGGTGACCTTCAGGGAACAGGTGTTGGTGTCAGCATTTACTCTGTCACGGCACATTGAGCAGCACTGTACAAACACACATGAGAGGGAGGGGTGAGGGGAAAGGCTTGATCATGTATCAAGAGGATTTATGAAGCCGCAGACATGGCTGATACCAAAAAGTCATATAGATATGGAAGGCCAGATAATAACTAGACATGCTGGGACACACTCAGATAAGAATCCTATACCGGGTATAGCTTCAAGTCTTCAATCCAGAACGTGAATTTACGCTGCAATGCATGATGGTTTTTATTGTCGCTTGGCAAAAAATTCCATAATTACTTCTACCTGAGAGGATATGAGGCTTCTGTATCTATGCCTCAACAGTGCTTTCATCTTGTAGAAATCTACTCATGATATGACTAATCACAGGTCTTTTCAGATAAGTAGGGGGCGGTACATGTACGTGATTGACAGCTGTAATGGGATTCTGTCAGACGCAACTCAGACATAACTTTTTTTTTTTCTCTCTACTCCATGTCTAAACACAGAAGCTCGGGTAATACTATGAAATATGAGGTTAATTATTTTTATATGTAATCATCTGATTGGGACAGAGAGCGGAAAGCTTATTTAATAATTTCAACAGTAGTATGTAAAACTGTGAACTGACTAATGAAAGTGAATTGCATCATAAAAAAAAAAAAAAAATGTAATTGCAGTAGGGACAGGGGAATTATTCAGTGAGTTTGTCCTGTGTTTAGGCTTTGAAAATCTGTGACCAGATGAAAATAACACTATAGAGTAGATGCTAGGATTCAGAGAGCATTCATTCATTCATTCATTCATTCATTCACACCTGTGGGCAAATACGAGAGTTAATCTATTAAGATGGTGTGACAACATGCAAACTCCATTTCACAAAAGGACAACAATGCTGCAAACATATGATGCATTCCTGTATCTTAAACAACAAGTGGTTCCAGGCACAACAAACCCCGCCCATCGCACATGTCGCAGCTTATTTTGGCATCGATCCAGCTGATGTCATTATATCTGTGTGTGTGTGCTGATGTCAGCATATCAGTTGTGTCTATATATATATGTGCCAAGTTTGAAGTAAATTGAAAGAAAATTGAAGTATTTATAGACATTTGAAATTTTGCCCATTATAAGTAAATGGGAGGAGAAAAAAAAAAGATTTTAAATATTTTCCAAAAATGTAATCACATCTATTCTGGGTCACTGGTAATCTATAAACCAAATTTGGTATTAATTCAACAAATAGTTTTGCTGCTACAGACATGTGACAAATTCATCCATTAAAAATAAATTTTAAATCTTTTTTTTTTCAAATTCATAAAAATTTTTAACTTTGATCTGGTTCCCAAAATGTAATCAGATCTATTCTGACATCTATAAACCCAATTTGGTATGAATTCAACTAATAGTTTTGCTGCTACAGTGTTAAACAAAAACAAAAACAATGCTTTTTGCTTCCAAATTTAGTAACAGTCATTGAAATTGACTCTTTAACATCTACTGCATTAAAATACAATATGCAACAGTAATAATCTAAAACCATCACATCTAACAGGGTCTATTTTTCATACTTTCAGTACTTTTACAGTGTGATTATATTGAAAAAGTAAAAGAATTAAAACCTCTTTCACTGCCGACATGTTTTTTTTCTTCATGTTGTAACAGCAAGACCGTGCAATAATTCATTTGAAAGGTATAAATAACAAGCCACAAAGGTTAAGAAGCGTATGGATTTACTATTCTGAAAAATCTAAAAACCTGCAGTTGCCATTTTTTTCTTTTTCTTTTTTTTTTTTTTTGCACCAGAAAGAATGCTGCGTCAGCAATAACATGAGGCAAAGAACAATCTCAAACACGGCTCACGGCATACCAAAAGTCCTTGAATATAGATTAGCAGGTAATAGAATCCCCATTCATGTCCTCATTATTTAGTGCTTGGATAGGAGGGATGTTTAACAGTCACTGCGCAGGTGGTTTATGGGTAGAAGGAGCACAGCATCTGTTTAACCTGCGACAGGAATCAGACACCATGTTGCGTCAGACTCAATTGCTTTCAATTTTCCCCTCAAACATTCATCTGGACCATTGAAACAAGCAGATCAATAGGGGTAAATAAAGACAGAATACCCTGTGATATCATTCCAGTCAGGCACCTATAATCACTCACACGAGCAGAAACCTGGTGCGTTTCCAGACTGTACCTCATTCAATACACTTGTTCTGAACAAAGAAAAAGGATTGCATCATTACTTAAATTAAGCTATAGAAGTCTTGTGCATGAATGGGTATGAACATTCATCTTGTGGCTAAATACATACAGGGATACTGAGCGGTGTTTCATACAACTGTGGAGCCTTTTTCATGAGACTGTAATGAGATTTCTGGTTCTCCTTAATCGCTTCTTTTTGACTTCATCCCATTGTCAACAGAGGGAAACGCACACTCACACAAATCTATGTTTAAGAACAGATCAAAAGTGTCTGTAATCTCTAGCTTAGGACTCGGATCTCGGGGAGAACTGATGCACTTTTTTTTTTTTTCATTTTCCAAGTTAATTATCGCAGCTCCTCACACATAATACTACGCCTTAAGGTAGCTAGCAACGCTGACGGTAGAAATAGATGCTTCAGGTCATTTAAGTTAAGCGACTCTTCCCCAATTATAAGTTTGAGTTCGGATGTATCGCCATTTTTATTATTATTATCATACCTTTATATAAACCATTTAACCCCTACCAAAAAAAACAGATCTCAGCTACTAAATGATAAAAAATGTTCATTTCCTGTTTTGACTCTGTATAGGATTTAGATTTAGAATCAAACAATGATAATAATAAGAGTCTGGATTTTCAGATTTAAGTATTTGAGGGTGTTTATGTCCTTGTTTGAGTGTGCAGTGCAGGACTCACAGACCATGTCATATACACTGATGGCCAAATTTTACAATGCAGCAGGACAGTGATCCAAAGCCAAGTGTACAGATGAGGCGATAAAAGATGTTTTATCACTCGGCTTAACGAGTCAAGCACTTGACCTCCATCCAACGGATCTCATATTTTACTTGTTAAAGACCAAACTGGGGGTAAAACAAGTCTCGGGGTACCATCCCAGTAGTGTACCCCAAATAGAAACACAATACCTGCCATGTATGATATTTGGAATATCTTAAACCATACTTATTTGTGTTAAAATTAAACTACTGTAATTATTTGTATTGGATTTTTCACTGCATAAGATTCCTATTTAATCTCATTTGAGGCTTGTGTCAGTATGTGTTTCCATATCTTATCAGCTCATTAGCAGTGTATTGTCATCATACTTTAAAGCTGCTATTAGTTTAATCAAATCTATTGTGAGAATGTGACAAATATTCATTAGGAATACAGAAAATGTTCCAAAAGCTAACGTCGAGTGTGTATTAAAGACTAAACGGTATAGAAAATGAATGAATAAATGGGAAAAAAAAAATGAATATGCAAAATTATAGCAATTATGTGCTTTTATCATACTAAAACCAAGTATGTATTAGGAGTTTTTTTTTTAAGAGAGAAACTGATTTAACTAAGAAAATAGTTAAGGTCCTTCCATTAGATAATTACTGCAGTTATTTATATGTTTCAGCTGATGAAGTGAGTATCTTCTGATTTCTTAAACAACCATCAGTTTGATACAGAGCATTAAGATTAGACTGTTTCAATTGAAGAAGGTCATTTGATCAGAAGAGTACAGAGTGATGGCTGAAGTAATTACCCATCATGCCTAGTGCCTACAGTACAAGCCTGCAGGGGTGGTGTTATGATCTAGGGTTGCTTCAGTTGCTCAGGTCTAGGCTAGGTTATATAACAAACAAACAAACAAATACAGAAACAATGGTTGCCAGGCACAACAAACCCCGCCCCTTGTTTTGGTATCGATACAGCTGATGTCATCATGTCTATTAGTGATCGACCAATATGGGTTTTTTTTGGGACCAATATCGATACAGAATTTTTTTTTTTTTTACATCAGCCTTAGCCGATGACCGATACAGGCCGCCGATATTTCGAAGCCCATATTTGTAGCCGATACAGATTTTTTTTCTCTGTCAAATGAAAATCTTCTTTACTTACAATTAGAAAATAAAAATGGTGACAGTTAAGCTAATAAATATTACTACACCAAATTATTTTTTCAGCGTGGACAGCAGCATATCGGCCAACACAACAGACCAATACCGATACAAGAAAAAAAAAAAGTAAATATCGGCCCGATATGTCGACCAGCCGATATTTCGTTCTCTCATTAAAGTCTATGTGTGTGTTGATCTCAGTATATCAATTGCCTCTGTGTATGTGCCAAGTTTGAAGGAAAGTGAGATAAAATTGATGTTTTATTTCACTCATTGTAAGTAAATGAGACAAAAAAAAGATTTAAAACATTAATAAAAAATTTGAACTTTGACCTACTATTCCCAAAATTTAATTAAATCTATTCTGCGTCACTGGCAAACTATAAATTCAATTTGGTATGAATTCAACCTGTAGTTTTGCTGCTAGAGTGTTAAACAAACAAACTGAATCAAAAACAGCACCCCTTGCCTCCCCTTTGGGGGGCGGGGTAATACATGTTGTCCCCGCCTTCATCCATACACAGTAAATTTTGCTTTGTCAAATTGATTTTAACTGTGTTCTAGAGTGTATTTGGTCCCTATCCAGATCAGTGTTAAACAAGGGTGTTAAAATCATGGAGCAAAACTAACTCTACACAGAGTAAATAATACTTGTGTACACTGTCCCCCTTGATTTGATGAGTGGGCAGGGCTCTGCGGAGTAGGTTTAACTCCACAGCATTTGACAGCACAATTTGTCACTGACACTAGGAAGCATCTTACTCAGTCTGTTGTTGTAATTACTCCAATAGAGTTAACATTTTTACACTGCATAATTAACACTCGTAAATTTACTGTGGAGGTAGCTGAGTTTGGCTGGATGAATGGATTAATGAGTAAATTTTGTGACAAAGCAAAAGACTATCCAAAAAATGCTGCAAGGAATCCATACCATAATCAAAGCTAAAGGCTAAATAAGGCTAAGGTTGGGAGTTTTTTTTAGTTTTGGCCAGGCGATGGATTTTCAATTCAATTAAATATAGTTCTTTTTCTGGTCAAAACATCATCATTACACACAATGTGATGCAGATGTAAATATTATTGACCTTATTTTCCAGTTGAAAGTCACCATTTTAACCTTATTGTCAGTCATGCATCCATAAAACTGGATGGAAGAGCCAACAAATTAAAATATGTCACTTATAGACTTTTACATTTCTCAAACTGACTTCTTCTCATGTCAGGTAATGGTTTTTTTTTTTTTTCCCTCTCAGCAGAACCACAATTTCACAAATTATTAGTGCAGTGAAGCATTTGGACGTGTTGAGAAATGAATATTTAAATCAGTTGTTACTGCTGCTTGCACATTTATTAACCACAGATATGTTAATGCACAAAAGGATGAAAAAAAGACAGGTTTGTATTATGTTTTGATTGAATGTGAAATTGAATGAACGAGTAAAAAGCTTAATCATAAAAAAAAACTTTTGTCATATACCTGCGATGCCAGTTTGAGTCACACATTTAAGGCTCCAGAGATTCACCGAATACTAACGTTACTGTTCAACATAACAATCCAATGTAAAAATAATACTGCATTTATTCATTGTTGCAATCACACTGCATTTTTGGGTGCATGCTGAATAGTAAAGCAAAGATGAACCAGTCGAAGGAAGGAAAGCCAGAGGAAAAAAAAAAGAGATGAAAGCAGTTTCTGAAAATCTTCTGGCTTTTCATTTTTCCAGCAGTTTTTTTTTTTTTTTTTTCCCCCTCTGCTGTATTTTTCTGGAGGAACATGAGATTCAGCAAACAACTGCTGTCAGCAAACAAAGCAAACAAATTACACAGTCAGTCCTCATTGTAACATAGAGGTGATGGATGATGATGTGCATCCAAAACACTGCAAGAAGAATTCTGTTATTTCTCGCAAATAACAAGGAACTATTTTTAAGTTCCTCAAACTCCAAATAAGCTACAATCTAGTTATCATATTTCACACACAGTGTTACACTTCATATACTCATAAGTGGATTTGAGAAGTGGGTTTTGGCCCAGGAGGTTTTTGTCATTTTGTAACAGCTGCAGATTTAAAGGTACAGTCTGGAAGCTGTTGTTTGACTTACAATAAAGTTAAAGTTCTTCAATGTTAAATATCAGAACATTAGACATGAAAACAGCACTGTGTGTATGTGTGTGTGTGTGTGTATAAGCGGGTTAATGCTACAGTCCATGTCTGATTTATTAGTGTGAAATGAACCATCTCGGACTCAGACAGTTTCAGTGAAAGACCTGCTCGTGGAGTCAGGACTAAAGAAGGAGAAGCAGCGCTGCAGTTTCATGGAGGTCAAGGTCCAGGTCGAGTTTATTTCTATAGAACATTTACAACGACGCAAAGTGTCCAAAGTGCTGGACAAAGATATGGGCAAAAATACAAGATATAATAAAGCTAATAAAAAATAGATACATATAGAAAATAAATTGCGAAATTATTAATAAATAAGTACATTTTCCTTTTATATTTTTCATTTTCACTTGTGTGGTTTTTCTACCTGTTTTTTACCTCTGTGATTGTATGTTGTATGTTGCTGCCAACTGATTTTTATCTTATCTTATCTTATCTTATCTTAAACAGATACACAATAATATGATAAATAGTCTCTAAAAATACAACTCAAAGATAAAACAAATAAGTCACACAGTTAAAAGCCAGAGCAAATAGGTGCGTCTTTAAAAGTCATTTAAAGTATTCAATAGACTGTGCACATGTTGTGATTTGTTGGGCTACAGTTCCAGCTACGTTGCAGCTAAAATATAGAATAGTCTCTAATGAGGTTAGACAATCCCCAACACTGACAACATTTAAGTCCAAGCTGGAAACATTTCTTTTTAGATCCGCATATGCCAAGTGAAATAGTTTTACCTGCACTTTTCTCTGTTAATCCATTTTCTTTTTTTTTTTTTATATTCTCTTTAAAATTATATATTTTACCATTTTTAATCGTTATTCATGGTATGTATGTAAATCTTGTCTTTTATTTTTGTAAAACACTATGAATTGCCATATGAATTATTCTATACAAATCACAATCAACAATGTGTAACAATCAACAATGAAAAATCTAAAATGTACTTCCTGTTCACAGTCCTCAGCATCTTAAACCCATGAGGACCCGGTGTGACTTTTGTGGCAGTTCTAAAATATTATTGTCTCTATATTTAACTTTTCTTAAGGGATGTATCACCATTTATGTATGATATTACCCTCTGTGTTTCGATTCAAATCTTCACTGATCATGTCGATGTTCATAAAAGCTCATATTAAAGCTGATGGTTATTATATCAAAAACAGAGAAAACTGCTAAAAAAGTGACTTTTTCCATAATCCAAGCATTTCCATCCACTGTCATTGATCAAATTCCATGGGTTTTACTGGTGAATCGATGTTGTAGAAGATGATGCTGTTTCCACGGTAACTAAGGAGCCTAGGAACGACCAAATGGGTCATATCTGATGACCATGAAAAGACGAATAACTGTATTTTACACCTATTATTTACACTAATTGATTGTATTTATTTATTTATTTAGTTATCTATTTATTATTTTAAAAAATAAAAGAATAAAATAAAAAGAATAAATAAAAAAAAATGGTTTAGACTTGCAGATGGCTTTGGTCGACAGTGGATGTTTGGGTCTTTATGGGTTAAATGTTTGACAGAATGGGACAGGGTCGGTATGTGCGCCTGTTTTTACAATTTTTTACTATTTAACACTTTAAATATTTTTGCATTATACTGTATATTTCTTTATTTTTTTCTTTTTTTTTACTCAGGAAGTACCGTTTCTACAGGCACATCAGAGTTCGGTTGTGTACGCTCTGTGTACACAATGACAATAAATGAAATCTTGAATCTAGACACAAACTTGTCTTGCCAGAAGCTAAGCCCGTCACATCTCTGAGACTTTCCTCAGGGGGAACCATTACACGTTTAATCAATAAATGTCCTGACAGTAACCCCCGCCCCCGCCCCCCCCTCCATATGCGTGTGATATTCACCTGCAGGAATAGCACATGTGTTTGGATTACCCCGTATTACACATCTGTGTCTCCTAAATGTCACCGTTTGTCGCCTCTAAAGCGTCTCAATTACCTCTGATGCTATCGGAGCCTAAGTGGGCCCACATGACGTAGGTTGGGGGGGGGCGTTTGTTAAATGGGCCTTTGTCGTAGAGTTTCAGGGTTAATGTGAAGTGTGAGCTAATCCACTGGCCACTCAATAGCTTTAACAGTGCATGAAATCTCTTTTGTTAGTAAACCCTGTGCTTCAGGCCATATCTGAAATTGATCACCGTTCCCTCTCCTTTCCTCTCGTCATGGGGCTTTGGTGGAAGGAGACATCGACAGACGTCCCTCTGGAGGGAAAATAGAAGAGGAACTGAGACACAAGGAAACACTAAGAGGTCATCGCTTGTGCATTGCTGTAGGAAAGATACGCATTGGATCATTTTAAAAATAGATTAATTGTCATTCATTCTGTTTAATTTCTCCATGAGTCTATATTTAAGTGAGCAGAGGTTGGGGATTTATGTCACATGGCTTAAAGCGGCCCACGATCGAAAGAAGAGACAAAAGGAGTGAAGAATGCGGTCTCAAAACACCACTCGATATGGCTTGTTCACTTGGGAGGTTCGTAATTGACGGCTCAATTTTTCATGCGGGATAGATCATCAGAAGTTCATACGATTTGACTTTCTTCATTATAAAGGTTGTTTTTTTTTTTTTTTTGTACTATTGATATTCCACTCTGAACTGCCAGGGGGAAGTCATGTACTGTACCAGAACAGCCTTCCAACGACCAAAGCCACCAATGAATCAACTCTACGCATCCACTGTCTGTATCACTCACTGAATAAAGTATAAAGTTTGTTGTTTACACACATCTGTATTCTGGTTTCATCAGGTTTTCTTCTTTAAACAAAAACTCATAGCTGTTTTTTTTCTCTACAGTGTCTCAAAAATAACACTGTCTTATCTTCACCGGTTTCATCTGCTGATAGTTTACATTATGTGTCCGCTTAGCTAGCTTTAGACAGAAAACAGTCACAGGAAAACCACAAATCAACTCCGGTGTCAATAGCTACATTAAAGATCTGTTCGGAATCAACCAAACCAAAAAGGTCAGAGCTGTCAGAGTTTAGTCTAAACCACGGCTCAAAAAAACTTTATTCTAAACACTGTCGTGATAACTTTACGTAGGAAAAGCAAACTGGCAACCAAAACCATCTACTGATAACTTTTGATCCACTAAACCGAGCAATAAATGTAAATAATTGGTGTAAAATGCAATTTGTTGCCTTTTCATGGTCATCAGATATGACCCATTTGGATGTTCAGAGACTCCATAGTTACCATGGAAACAGTCATCTTCTACAACATTGATTCACCAGTTGGATCAATGACATTGGTTGCAGATACTGGTTTTTACATTCAGTTGTTGAATATATTTGCTGAAAATGTCACTTTCTCTGTTTCTGATATAACCCTCAACTACTATCATTTAATTGTTTTGCATTGTGTGCTTGTTGTTGAATTTTGGTTTTTGTGTCGTCGTGTTGAGTGTATGTACATCATCTTTATTGATCGAATTGTGGGAAATTGTAATGCTTTGTTTTTATGTTAATGACACTGGGATGAGTAGCTGCTGTGGTGTGCTGGGGTGTTTTTGGAGGACTTTATTCATGTTGCAGCCAGATGAATAGAACCAATCAATAATGTATGTCAATCGGTAAAAACAACAGAGATATAAGATGTACCGTAGCTTAAGGTTGGGGTTCAGTAACCTATGTTTTAGTTCATCAAACTGGAATTTACCACATGACTAATGCACTATAAAACCTGTGGGGTTTTTTTTGGATGGCTAGTTGTTCAGTCTTCTTTAGGAGGACTTCACCCTGTCTGCAGACGGCTGTCACTCTGAGGATCGATTGCTGTTTATTTCCGGCTGTTCATTTTAATTTGATGTATTTGATGTAATAAAAAAAAATAAAAAAAACTCATTGTTGAACTTATTTCCTCATACGCTGAAAAATGTCTCCAACAATTTTCATCTGCCAAAAAAAAGGCAAAAATTTAGAGTATACCCACCCACTACACTTCACCCTGGATATGCCACCAGTTCATTACAAGACTGAAGGGTTAATATAAAGTAGAAATCCTTTAATAATAATAATAATAATAATAATAATAATAATAATAATAATAATAATGGATTAGATTTCTATAGCACTTTTCAAG
>JAPTYQ010000028.1:12115022-12128032 GCA_029814465.1 Ostorhinchus cyanosoma | reverse complement strand
AACAAATATGAACAACCAGAAGTAAGTGTAATTTTACCAATATTCTGCCTGTTACTAAATGTTTTATGTATTTGTAATTGAGGCAAACTGAGGCCAAATATTGTTCAAATTGCACTTGTTTTTCATAAGATATTTCAAGTTGTTCATGTTATTCAGATGTTTAAGGAAATGTTATAGAAGTAAACATTATCATAATGTAATTTTACTTTTTTCACCTTTATTATTTTACTGGTTCGGCCCATTTCAGATCATACTGGGCTGAATTTGGCCCCTGAACTAAAACCAGTTTGACACCCCTGCTCTAGCTGGTTGAATTTACCAAATTTGGTTTATAGATTGCTAGTGACCAAGAATAAACCTGATTACATCTGGTGGAAAATAGGTCAAAATTAATATTTTATGATTTTTTTTTTTTTTTACCAATTTACTTATAATGGGCGAAATTTCACAAATTTCTGTAGCAGCAAAACTATTGATTGAATTCATACTAAATTGACTGTATATATTGCCAGTGACCCAGAAGAATTACATTTTGGGAAAATTAGGTCAAAGTTCTAATTTAATATGAATTTTTTACACCTGTTTTTTTGTCTCCAATTTACTTCTAATGGGAAAAATTTCACTTGTCAATAAAAACAACACTTTTGTTTTGATTTACTTCAAACTTGGCACATAAATAGAGGAAACTGATATGCTGACATGAGCACACACACACACACACACACACACACACACACACACACGACGACATCAGCTGGATCTAATATATGTGAGGGGCGGGGTTTGTTGTGCCTGGAACCACTTATTAGAACTGGATTCCACAAAGTCACCTGTTCTTTCCAATGTAAACTTAGCCACTGTTTCTGGATTCTGTATTATTTTAATGCGGCTGATACTCTGCGAACTGCACACGCTCAGACTAGTGTTTCACTCACTGCCCCCCGCCTAAACCCTGCCGTTTCCCTCCAAATCAATTTAGATTGTTTAGATTAACCACATACACTAAACAGTTAAATCAAAAAAAAAAAAAAAATCTGAATCTAAAAAGTGTAACAGTCTCTTTTGCTGTTGTAAGTCTCCTCTCTTTAGTTTTCCTCTTTTATCACTGTGGTCTATGGGGAACATACTCTTGGACAGCAGGTTTATTTTTCTCACTGTTGTATCGTCAGTTACCGCTGGAGAAAAAGCCAACGAGGCTGATCCAACTGGCTTGATACACACATGACGTTAGGATAAATAGAATGAAAAAAAGTCGTTTCACTAAAAGATACCCTCGCAACAAAGATGCAATCACTCCATTTGCTTGCTAATCTGTTTCTGCAACATGATGCAAAAACCACTGCATCAATTTTTAGGAACGTTTTGAAGCAAATGCATAAAAAGGGGCAGAGGAATGAGCTTCTTTTCACCGGACCTTCAGGTTAAAATAGTCAAAAAATACTAAATAGGGATGCAACGATTCCACTTTTTTCAAGACGGAGTACAAATACTTACATTTGAGTACCAAAGAGTACTCAAATACTTTTGAAAATATGCTTTATTTTAATTTTTTTTTTTAGTCTGACTGTAAAAAAGTGCTACTACTGACATTTATTGTATTGGAATGAGCGTTTCTCAATCAATCCACCAGAGGGCGCCACTCTTAATTAACCATACTTGCAGAATACGATGAAAAAGAGAAGAAGAAGAAAGTCAATTATAAAAAACATGGCAATGACAGAGGATTTAATACTAATGTTGATACTGATGAGGGTAGTTGTCATAAATAGTCGTTCTTTGAAAAGTTGCCCTATCTTCACGGTTCCTCGTGGTTCCGTATCTCCGCCTGGGTCCATGAGCACCCAGAAAACAGACAGAATTACGTACAAAATAAAGGCAGAGGATGGACTGAATGTTTCATCCGTTTGTGTCTTTAATGTAACTTGTTGTCAGTGTTACTTTGGTCACCGTCTTTTATTTTGAAAAATCTCCACACTGCTAACAATACACTTAACTGCATTAAGTTGTATCAGTATAATTGTATCGGAGCACTTTTACAATTACGAGTATTAATACACATGCTCAGTATCAGACCGATACCCAATACATCAGTGCATCCTTAATACTATACTATACTATTAATAACCACTACAACTACATGGTGTTTTCTTTTATATTCAGAATTCCAGTGTTGCACATTTACTCTGTCAACATCTATAAAACCTCAACTAAAAATAATTAATGAAAAAAAAAAGACGTAGGAGTTAACATTTCCTTCCCTGCGTTTTTTTTTTTTCTTCAACACTTATTGATCAACGTTTGTCTATAAAATTGAGCAACAAAAGTAAAACACCTTGGCATTTCCACAGTAACAAATCAAAACAGAAATAAATCAATGTGCTGAATTTAAATGTACACCTCACCACTTTATATCAATTAATCATGCACAGCAGAAAACAAAACAAGATCCATAATTCATGCGCTTATGTTGCAGCAAAACCACAATGTAAAAACCTAACATATGGCAACGCAACGTCTCTCAGTGTGACACTAGGTTTTTCCTCTTTGATTCTGACGACTGATAAGAAATGGTGTGTTGCTCGTGACAGAAACACTGTTAATTAAGGATAGTGGGCATTGCTTGACTTTTTTTTTTTTCCCTTTTGACACTTTTATATCACACTTGCAAAGAAGTGCAGTTCATGCTGCTGCTGTCATTTACAAGCTGCAAAACAGAGCTTTTAGTGTGACTCAGTCCAACAAAATAACAATAAGGCAGAGTCGTGTACAGCCAACTCTGCCGGAGTGATCTTCAACACATAGAACTGATCAATGAAATAATGGAGGTGGGAAAATCAGCTATGAGCAATATCCTCTATTGAAGGTATTATGAAGCTCACCCTTTTATTTCTTCTTTGATCATCAGCTGAATTACACGTAAAATTGCAGAAGTCAAACCGGCCTATCATTGTCAGATCGCAGAATGGCGTCGGAAACCTGGAGTAAAATTACGCCTGATGTCGGATGTAAGAAACAGCTTTACAACAGCGGAATTAGCCGATAGCAGTTCTATAGTACACGTCTCTACGTCTCCCCGCTGCTTTCCACGCGCTGAGTCGTCAAACCAAAACAGTGTGTCCACAGAGTGATGTTAACCTGCAGATATATCACTTTAACAAGGAAACAAGACACATGAGTCAGCCTCGAGTTGGTCTCAGCTCCCACTCAGCTCTCAAGGTCATAATTAATTGATCGAGCGTGGGAGTCTCGGGTAGACTACTCGCATTGTCGCTGATTCCGGAGAACCAACACGGAGCTCTATAACCAAGTTCCCCAATTACTTGTTGCGGGGTGAGATCCGGGGAGCGCGGAGAGACATGCTGCATTTGAGGACTGTTAAATGAGCTATAAGGGCAAACAAAGCATCTTCTAGGTCTCAATAATTGACAGATGATTTATTATAAGCACTGAACTATGCTAAGGTATTCGCTTGAACTCCAGAACGATAAAGCCTTTGACAGCTGAGCCGTACGCACCGCACCGCAAAAGATGTAGAGGGGAATTATTTAGACACACATACAAACATTCTCCAGACTTGCAGTTTTAATCAGGGCATCCATTCTTCCTTTATTTCACCTGAGATTCTCAAACAGTTTAGCCTGAGGGCCACGCTCGAGAGCTGACAGAGGGCCAGGGGCCAGTTAATATAATTGTCTGTTTTGGCTGTCAACCTTTCAACGTTTTACTATAATCACTGTTCTCAAAATGGTAGGGCATGTCAGCTGCGATCCGTGATGAAAACCTAAGGAGCACATATCAGTCTTCCTACCGCTGCAGCAGGGTTTGATTAAATAATTTGCATTCTATCATTGCCAGCGAATACGACACGTAAGAAAGCGCGGTATTCGTCAAGTTGAGGAAATTAAACAGCAGTGGGTTCCAGTTTCCTAGTTTACAAAATAACACAGTAGAATATAAATGCGTTACAGTAAATACAGCAGATCTCACTGTTAATTTACAGCGACGAGAAGGTTTTGGATTTAATAAACGCTAGTGTGTGTGTGTGTGTGTGTGTGTGTAGCCTCATGCTTGGAGTCGTATGATGTTTCTTTCACCATATACATCAGTAAATGCTTATAACTGACTTTGCTGACAGCCATTTCACCATTAATGGGAGTGTTGCATCTCTAAGAAACTGGAACAGGCTCTCTAAAGCTGCGGCGCCATAACAAAATGCGTCAGCATACCTCAGCGGTGGAAATGAGTCACAGTTTAACCCTTAAATAACTATAGAGATGTTGACTTTTTGACTTTTAAATGATATTTTTTCTACTTCTAACTTTCCTAAGGCGTTCGTCACTGTTTCTTATTTTATCCTTCACCTTTTTTCCAGTGATGAAATGTTGCATTTTAAGGGATAAGGAGATCCTAAAACAGTCCCAGTCAAATGTAAAAGACATACTCTCTTTAAATTTACATTTTGTTTTTTAAAGATATACATTCATATTTTATCTTGTGTGATTTTTATCTGGTGTGATTTATATTTTACTATTGGCCATATGTAGGTGAGAAAATACTATTTTATTACCGTGCATGTGGAAAAAAATAAAACCTATCCTCTCCTAAAAGCAAGTGTGGTCCTAGATTTATCTTCGTGACCATGGAGGTTGTTATAGCAGAGAAAATTGAAGCATAAGTGATTTTTTTTCTCCAGCAAAATATATCATTAGCGGAAGATAAAAACAAACACTTATAACCACTTCTATTTGTCAAACTACACTGTTTTATTATATTGAATGTTGCAGAAAATAGAGTTTCCACATGCACGATGCAGCCCCGGAGTGTCCGAAGAGTTCATATCTGACACCAATGAAAAGGTGAGAAACTGTATTTTACCAGAATGATTTACATGAATAGATAAGATTAGTGATTCCAAAGGGATTTAACACAGTAGATGCTTTTTTTGGTCAGTGTCTGTTTTGGTGTTTGAGCGTTAAAGGTTGCTTTAGTTTAATTCTAAAGATATTAAAGATTTAGCAAATAGTTAAATAATGGATGGGTGACTGTTATGGGAATGACTGGAGTGAACAGAAGGTGGGATTTTATTTAAGGAGTGACACTTTGCTCAAATATGATAAAAACCTTCAGTTTTGATTTGATTTTCAGAAAAAGCTAATAAATAAAAAGCATTTAATGACTAAAGGGTTTGAAGATGTTGATATAATGCAATTATATATGTATTGGTGCATTTGTAATCAGATTAATCAAAGGGTTACTGTGGATTAATTTCGATCACAATAGAATATTTTTTTTTTTAATCTAAATGAATTGTTTCACGTTGCATGAGTAAACAGACTCAAGAAAGAAGGGAGTATATATATATATATATATATATATATATGCACATAACGTCTTTATTAAACACCTTCAACAGTTTCAACAGCTGTTCTGTCTTGTTTTTTTTTTTTGGTTCTCATATTTCCATCCAGCGTTTAAATGTGTGGTTTAGTGTTTTTCATCTTTATGGGATCAACTGTCCATTTGTATATGCACGACTGTAACTATACCTGGATAAACTACCCAAAATGCATCAGCAGAGATGTTCAGAATCATTCAGACGGGTTAATTGCATCCAAATTTTTAATCAGATTCATCATGATGTGTTCATTTTGACAGCCTTTCTATCCATCTACACACACACCCACACACACACACACACACACACACACACACACACACACACACACACACACTACTATAATGCTACTGTTTTCATCTTTGAGGAAATTGTTAGTAATTTCTGCATCCTGAACATTTATGATTATATTTCCCAGCTGTGATATTGTTAAGCGTTATTTTGTGGCTCAAGTGTCAGAAATAAATGAAGACATTTGAAGAATTTTCATCCCAGAAAATTACCTTGATCAATTCTTTTCAGCTTCCTCCCCTCCCCCTTTCTTTGTCCTCGCTGTATATATACATATATTTTTTTTACATACCATGCAGTAAAGGAACAACACAGAGCTGTGTCTTCCTTTCTCTGAAGGTGGCGTCCAACCATCAAGCTGTGTGCAAGGCATGGATGGACAGGTGCATGCTGGGAGACTGTATAGGCCTCCTTTGTGAAGCATGCTGCGTGCTTTGTCCCTGCACAGTTAGATGCATTATTTGCCCTTGATACAAAAGAATCAATGCAAGACTTTTGAGTTCATTGTTTGATGAAGAGGAGGAATGTAGAAAGAAATGTCTACAATAAACTGAAGTGTTTCTGACATTGTGCTCCTTTCGTTGTATGCAGGAGAAATCTTCCTCCCCTAATATCCATAGTAAGAAAAAAAAAAAGAAAAAAAAGAAGAAACCCCATGCAGCATACAGTATGAATGGCTATCAAATAAATCCTGATCTTGGCAATATGAAATATTGTACAAAGTCTGTGTTATTCAGGTGATGAATGAGACAGAAATGTACTTCACACTCTGTCCCCCTATAAATATTAAATAAGACTAGATATGGCCATTGAAGTGGCCATGAGAGCCATTTTATGACATCTTAATATAGATAAAACTACTCTTTAAATTGTTTGGCAGGATGTATGTGGGTATTATCTACAACAATCGGTTGGGTAAAATGGCCTCATAATCCTTGGGTGTTATTGAACCAGAGTAATTATCGGTTCTAATGAATCTCGGGAGATTACTGCTCACATCATTACAGTTCAACCATCACGTTAAATCGCCAGTAACAGACAAGGTGTCTGAATCCATCAGTTGTAAATCTGTCCTCACTTGTGCTCGTACGTCTGCATCTTGACCTCATGACGCATTCTGACATTGATTTTTTTTTTTTTTTTTGCCTGATGTGTTGCATAAAAATGAGTATTTTCCAACCCGGCTTGGGAAAACCTGAAGTGTTTTCAGTCTGACATTCAACCTCTAGAGTCTCTTTAAAGCTGTGTATGACTTTCAACACCAACTTTTCATCCAATCTGTAAAACCAGAGTCATCGCTTAAGTATCACTAGTCTGTCTGTGATTACGTACTTCGTGGTGAATAATTTCGAAGTGTACTCCACCATAAACAATCCATTGGTTTGGAAACAGAGCCGGTCGGTCACTCGGGCTTTTTTGGAAATTTGTCGTGACATGCATTGTGGGAAACGGAGCTCCACGCAGCCACATTATGTCTGCAGCTGCAACAAACATAGAAACGGCGTCAGTGCCTCTTGCTACTACAGCTGCATGGAGCTCCGTGGCCCACAAAGGGCGTCGCAACAAATTTCCCATAATGTCCGAGTGACCTACCGACTGTTTTAAACAAATGGATTGTTTACGGTGGAGTACACTTTGAAATTATTCACCGTGAAAGAAGAGATTCAGGTGCATAATCACGGATATACTAACAGATTTGTGATACTTAAGCTCTGACTCGGGTTTTACAGATTTGATGACGAACATCAGACGCAACTTTAGATCTGATCGAATCTACAAGTGTAATGTTTTCTTTAGAGTACAAACTCACTTCTATACACGTCCATTTTGCCCTTGAGTTAGTTTCCTTCTTCCTGTCTAAGCTCGAGTACAACCACCTCCAATGAAAATCACTCATACTGCGCTGGACTTTTGCTTCATGTCTCTTGGGTGTTTTATTCTGCAAACAGGGAAACTTAACTCATGACTCTGCAGATTCTTTAACTTCAGGCATTTGTAGTTCTGAGCTCATTTAAAAACCAATCACCACAACTATGGCTTCGTCCCATGCAACAGATTGCACAGATCTCACCCTATAACATTTTCTCCAGAATTTGTGTGAGCCACACTTCTTCCTTGAGTTTTGGTTTCTGTCTTTCCTTTATGCAGTGTGACTAGTTTCCCTTACCGTCTGTTGCTCTGTGTCTTGCCCTGGCCTACTGGGGCTATGGATGAAAATCAAACTCATCTTTCTATCCTGCCAACTGCACTCACACATCTAGCCTCAAAACCTGGAACATCCTGCCTCTGCGTTCCCCAGTCTGTTAGCATGACAATAGTGCAGCCACAACCCTCAGCTCAAGACTCAAGAAGCCGCTAACAAAACCATTGTTTCAAGAGACCTTCAGCTCACTGACTTAGGTTTCAGGAGCATCGAGCTCAGAACCCTGAAGCCCCGAACTCATCACTTACAGCAATCAGGGAGTTTTACTTTGCACATATTGACCCACGATGTCAGAGCATCAATGACTGGGCCCCTGGCGCTTTGAAAACTTAGACAATGATCCAGAAAATGACGGCATCCCAGTACTGACATGGATCCCAGTGCATCGACATTTTATTAGTATTCATAGCAGTAATTGTTAGCATATTGATGCGAGTTTTCCCTACATAACCTGGCAAGATGTGGCCTCCAGTGTACATTCACCTTTCCAATTTTCCAGTATTATCAGGGAACAGAAACGCCACGGGTTTTTCCTGTAGCGAGTATGATAACCTGAGGTTTTTTTGCACTTACCAAATTTGACAAGAATATTGTGATGCAAGATCTGCATGCTAATCAAGTCAGTATTAATATTGGTTTTTTCACCAAATGACTCCTTTGGCATATCTAACATGAGCATTTGTTACAGAGTATACAGGCTTTGTTAGTGTAAGTTGCAGGATCCATCTGGCAGCGCTGAAAGATTTGATCACAGGCATTAAGAATGAGGGAACAGCACAGGATCCAAGCAATATGAAATGCTCATTAACCGTCATCAAAGAATTATCACGTACAGTAATTCCTGCTGGATTCACAAGGTAGCCACTTCATGGTCAGTTAACGAAACTGTGCAGTAAGTGAACTTCACTGACTGTAAATAAATCACTGCATTTATAGCTGGTCTACTTGTGCGACCAGACAACACTGTGCGTTTCTGCGGTGTATATCAGTCTTTACCCCAGCAGTTACAGTGACTTGGAAGAAGCCCTGGAAGGAGCAGAATGATTTAGACACACTTAGCATCTTTAGCCTGATTTTATTATATCTAAATGCTGTAAATGAAATCGAAAAAAAAAAAAAACTAATGGAAAATCTGTGGGCGATAGTGTAATGAGAGCTATATACCACAAACCTCTTTGTCCTCAAGTGTCTCCTTAATCACAACTGCACACTTAAAATCCCGGCATCTTACTGCTTGTCCTCGCAGTTGGGTTTTACATTTTAAATTAAAAGAGGGATGGCAGATGAGATGACAGAAACTGGATACACTTAACTCCTTGGCTTAGACATCACTTACAATCTGCCAGATATCAGTAATTAATTACCATGAGCAAGTGGCATGATTTTATCGGCTATGAAAAAAAAATGGAATTAGGAGGGGTTTATCAGCTACTATTAATGCATTGTCAGGAGCCTCTAATGGGCTGATGAATATATTATTCATCCTCATTTGGATTAACGGTTGTTGAGGGTACATTCACAGGCTACTGGGCAACAGAGCTGAACGCCACACACACACACACACACACACACTAGTGCTAGATGAAAAAAAATCCAACAGAATAAAACCAGAGTCTTGTTATGAAAGCCAATTCTCCTGACTTTTGCTAAAGCAATCCGGATTCTTTAAAAAATGCACATAATCCTTTGGTAAAAATCATAGAAATGGCTTCATTTATAAAGATTTTTAACCTTTGAAACATTACAGATGACCTTAAAAGCACCTGTTGTTTTTTAATGAAATCCATTAGGTAATTAACATCAATTTTGTGGCACAGTTTGGGAAAAGGTACTAATTTATATCCAAATGTCTCTCTAATGATTCTTTGATTTCTAGTGTTTGGTATCCTGAGAGTTTGTAAACAAATATATTCATCGAATAAATTACAGAGGGGGAGTATAATAAACCACCAGGAGATTCAGCCTGAATATTAAATATTGACTGATAATTATCATTATAAAATCGAGAAAATTAGAAAAATACAAAATTGTGCTTTTGGTTCAGTAATGTTAAAGCTACCGAACTTCATTCCCAGATCCGAGATTAAATACATAAAAGACACAAACAAAACACTGTCCTTTGCACCTGGTAAAGAACTCATTTCACAAGCAGATTCTTTTTTTTGCATGTTTCACAAAAGACTACAAGTAGAAGGTCTTAGCTACTCCCAAATGCAGTGAAATGCTATTTGTTCATACACCACAGTTGGTGAAATTACATTTTTTCCGTTTATGAGCGTACAAGCACCATACCCAAAAGAAATAAAGACATATAAAGGGTGAGAGACACTGGATGTTCCTCAGAAATAGAAATTGCTTTTCAGACTGTCTGAAGGGCTGAACTTGATTTGTTTATCGGTTTCCCGTTACTCTCCTGAGTGAAAAAAGCCTTCAACCTCCTATCTGTTGTCAAAGAAAAATATGTTTACAAAGCAGATATTGCTCCTTTGGATGGGTTGTATCCAATGAAAAAGTGTGAAAATAGGAAACACAAATAGGGCACTCTGTGTATCTTCAAAGTGAATCCTTTAGCTCAAATCAAGATGGGATGCATATGGTGTGTTTGCGTAGTTACAACCTTTGAGGTTTCTCTTGATAATAGTCATCCATTTTCATCTATAGCAGACCACTGGAGTGGAGAAGCTCCCTCATACTGACACATCTGCTGCAGTTATCATTCAGGCAGATGCCTGAGAAACAGAATGATTTACAGGGAAATGAGAAATATTCTGGTGGATTCGTTTTATTGTGTTTGCCATCGATGGCCAGTGATCTGTGACAAAACCCTGTAAATATATGAGCCATTTAGGTTTTATGAGTCAGATTTATTCTCTGACACAGCAACTTTCATCAAAATGTCAATGTCGAGAGCCGCTGATGGTGCCAGGCACTCAGGCAGATTTACTGTTCTGAAAGGTTTTCCAGCTCGTTCTCTCTGTAACTTGAGATCATTTCAACCTCAGACATGTCATTTTTACTTCTGAGATTGAAAGAGAAAGTAGTTTTGCAAATACAGTGTTATTTCACCAAGTACTAGTTGCTTTGAGTGTTTTCATGTGACTCATCCGTCTCTTTACGATCGTCGCCATCGCACTGTGAGGATTGAGTTTGTCCCCTTGGTTTTTTTTTTGTTTTATTTTATTTTTTTTTTTTTACGTTGGGTATACTGTAAGTGCGTTCCGTCTTGTGGTGGCTTTGGGTCACCTTGCAGGTGCTGCTGAGGTATTAAGAGATTAGGGGCAAAAACTCACCCTGTGGAAGGTTCGGGTCTGTGGCGTGGAGCAGCAGGCCTGGACGTTAATTGGCTCTGGTGGCAGTGAATGCCCCGCCGCTCCAGAGCCACGTGCTGATCAGGGGTCAGCCCCAAACAGCCCCGTCCTGTCATCCTTCCTGTCAGCCTGAAGGTCAGCACGGTAGACCAGCATGGCAGGAAAAGGAGGTTCCAGCCATTTACCATGGTGTGCAGACAGGTGTACCACAGCGACCTGTGGGTGAGACAGAAGGGTTTGATGTGGAGGAGGAAGGAAGGAGGAAGTTAGAAAGTTTGTTGTAATTCAATACTTTAAATCCGTGTTCGACGATGTTTCAGTTCAAGAATTTTTAGATTCATGTCTGAGGGGACTGATGTTTCTTTTATTTAATTTTTTTTTTCTTTTTTCCGAATAGTAGTGAAGTTGTCACTGGCTTCCGCACAATTTGGAGTTTTAGAAGGCGAATTGGCTGTGAAATGAGCTGGAGCGTATTGATGGATGTGGGCAGGACTGAGAAACAGGAGACTTAACAATTAAAACACAAGGAGGAAGATGTGACTTTAAATCCATGATAGAGATCGTGCCTGGGGCTAGGACAGAAGAAGGAGATCAGCGGAAAGAAGAAAAACACTGGCAGATTTCAGAAGATCCACGCAAAAAAAAACCTGTGCATGATGAAAAAAAAAAAAAAGAATGAAACAGAGAGAGGGAGCTTTGGGGAGGAAGAAGCTACTCTTGATAGAATGTTGCTGAATAAAATTGTGTATCTAATAAGGAAAAGTAATTAAATTTTCCTCCCAGACATCTTGTGTCATAGACAGAACTTACCCAGCTGTTCTCTGCAGCAGACAAAGATAGGCTGCAAAGCTGGGGGGGGGGCTTTGCGTGAATAAGATATAGACTTTATTCTGTTAAAACAAGGTCTTTTCAAGCTGCGTTGATTGCTATGTGTATCAAATGCTGCACTGGTACTACCCACATCTTTTACACCAAGACTCATTTGGAAACGAGGACAACTTTGCTTTTAGAAATTACCGTTTTTTTTTTTTGGTTTTTTTTCTATGTCATACCTTTGCTTTTAACTTCCTTGGCATCTCTGAATATGCAATTGGTCTTTTCAATTCACTTTTGATTTGTTCCAAAGCTGCAAGTACTGCAAGTGCTATAAAGATTGCACAGTTAATCCCAAAGAAATAATATGTTTCCTTTTACAGAGGAGCCAATTATGAAAACCACCATGGTACAAAATATAAACAATTTTATTATTTTTTTATTTTATTTTGTATTTTTTTTTTTTTGTCTGTTTGAAGCAATTTATCAAGATACTGGGATGAATTACAAGGGTTCAGAGTGTGGGAAGCATTTGGAGAGACAGCACAGAACATTTATTATTTATTTGCGCATATTTTTTTATCTGAAAGGAACTGTCAGAGAAGTTAAGTTGAGCTCATTTTCAGTACATTCTCATGAGTTCAAAGGCTAAAATGCATTATGAAAATTAAGGAAAATGAAACCAATAGAGAGTAGCATAATTAAAAGGGTTGTATGTAGTATTTCTACATTCAGATATTTAAAAAGGATCTAAAATAGTCACTAGAGTGATTAGAATAAAGAGCTGTGAAGTGATTCCAAAGATGCAAATGTACTGGATATTCAGACATATGAACGGAATCTATTTATAGCAAAAGTCTGGGGGATTTTTGTGACCACTAGAGGGAGTAGTGAGTCACTTTGCTGGTCTCCCAGGATGAAAAAACTAAAAGTGACCAAATGGAACAAGAACTAAGAAAAAGAAAGTGAAAAGATGCTGAAATGGGAGCATTTTTTCTAC
>JAPTYQ010000028.1:12066985-12080724 GCA_029814465.1 Ostorhinchus cyanosoma | reverse complement strand
CCCTGAGCAATTATCGAGTGCAATCCATTATTTGTGGATTCAGCCCATTGAATATCACTGCCTGCTCAAAAAAAAAAGTATTTATTTCAATCACATTTAAGCCTTTTTAACAGAAGTGCGACTCGGTATTATTTTTAAAATCTGAATTTTTAGCCGTTTTGAGCGGCCGATCGTCACTCAGGACTCATTTATCTATTGTGTTCCATTGATTTCTGAACATGCATCGTAGTCTCAGCGTAACAGTTAAGTTTGCGCTCATTACAAAAACCTGTTAAAAACAACAGGAAACTTAAAGGAATGCATTTGTGTTCATGTGGCTCTTTTGTCTCCAACAGTGATTACAGATGGGGCTTTTGTCCACACAAAGGTTTTGCATCCTTTCTTTTGTTCTGTGCCAGATTGTAATGTTTTCCAGTCAATACCCAAATCTGATCCCCTCTGTTTTTTCCTCATGTTTACGTTTACTTTTTGCTTTTAATGCCTGCCTGTCTTTAAATCCCGTTCTTTCTCTGCTATAGTCAGTCTGTTTACGTTCTGTTAGTTGAGTTTTTAGGTCCCTGCTCCAGCTCAGTCTCAGTCGACCCTGGTTCAATGTCCACGAAAGCATTAATTCCTTCTGAAATGGCAACGTCTCTTTCTGGAAAAGTGTCTAAGAAACAGTCAATATATATTGTTTATTAAAGTTGCAGTGTGTATTATTTCTTCTACCCTGTTCACACTAATATGGATGTTTTGCTAAAGAAACTATTTTCTCTGTGTTTGAGTCTGAAATCCACAGATAAATAGTATTTCTGGTCACTAATAACTGAGATTTTTTTGTTATATTCTAGATTGTGTTGTATCCGTGTGGACAACGACAATGAACACAGCAAAAAAAACACTCAGATTTGTACATATTTTATGTTAACTTGAAAGTGTAGAGTTTGTCAGGGCTGCTCTGCTCTGACAGAATAAACCTTCTGCATCAGCTTCATCCAGTTTGATCTAAAAGTTCAGTCTAACATCCATCAGTGACGATCATCTGTGTGAGCGTTCGTTGTGGTTTGTAATCATTTTTTTATGTTTGAACGTAGACAGTTTTGAGGGTTTTTTAACAGCAGAAAAATACCAATTTAGAAATGTATTCTCATCAATGTGGACAGGGGAATGGATCTCATCTCTGGTTTAGTTTTAGCTTTTTTCATCTAGTGGATATTAGAGCTGGTCCACACTCGATTACAGTAGCTGATGCCATAAACTTGAAAAAAATAAAATAAAATAGAAGGAATGAGACAAAGAGGAAGTTCATTCTGTGTTAAATAGATAGACGGAGGCCATATATAAATACAGTGTTACCTATAAAGTTGGAATAAAATACTTTTTATCTCTTCTCATGAAATGATTGTCCAGTGATTACTTCTTTATAGATAACATGTCACTGGGACTCGGTATGTATTCATTACACATGGTCAGGGGTGATTACTGATGTGTATAAATAGGAATAAACATAAAAATGTGAAAACTACATTATTCCGACTTTAAGGGCAACAATGAATATAGAAAATAGAGAAAAATGCTACTTTGCTGGAACATAAGAGTTCTATTTTCAGTTGTGTCACACGGGCGCACAAGGAGTCAACGGACTTGAGTCCAGATTTCCTTTTCAGGTTTTATTTTCATTTATCTCCAAACAGTAATTCACAATTTCACACTTTAGGTAAGTATCCATACATCCACCAACTAACTCCACCAATGACTAGTGTCCCAACCGTCACACACGTCTAGAAAAACACTGAATTTCAAAAATCACCCTCCCATATCCAATCTATATGTACTGCTATATGCAAGCTTAACCTACAACAATAAAACATGAGACTAAAATATGCACCGATGTATTTTCAAATCCCAACACCCCTACTGAAACTCACCTCCGTGCATGTCACTTAAGTGGAACTATAAATTAGCCCATCGGGGGACTGTTTACCCGACGGGACACAGTATACACAATACTCCCATTGTTGTAATATGTTTTTCCCTATAGTATGCATCTGCAGTTCTTCATCTGTCTACGTAACAGCCGCCCGTTGTTCCAAGTTGATTATACCCTAATGAAAACCTATGAAGTATGAATATTATATTTAATCTCTGCAGTAAAATCTTACACTGAAAACTGGTCAATCTGGTGTCTTAAAATACTAAAATGTTGAATAGTTATCTGCATGAAAACAAATCACACCAAATGTTTATTAAATACTCTAACAATACTTTCTGTGGTCAGTAAGAATAATGAGCAAAATGCTCACTTTTTTTTTCCAATTTTTTTCATCTGCACAGTCGAAAATATGTTTGATTCTCTGCAAAGCTGACGGCTTGCTAATGATTTAGGATCCAGCCTCAGACAGCCCGGCAGTCTGATAGCAGCTAATGGCTACCAGCAGATGTGCTGCTCCTATCACCCGACGAGACCAAAAGGCCTTTGCACTCTGCCGATATACAACCAACACTAGAACTCTGCACTCCTGGGACTAATTATTCTATGTGATGTATTGCTTAACGGATGATAAAACATGTATATCCACCATGTATGCATTCCAGGTGCCTGCAATTAAAAGTTGTTGAATGTTGCATTTCTGTTGCAAAATACACTAGGATCAGTTTATTTAATGATAAACCATTTTGTTTTGTAAAGGTTTATTTTTCCGGGGTCTCTGCTGCTTTCTGAAGTCTCCCTCTATTCTATCGTCTTAAAACGGTTTCATATTACTCTAATGTATGTTGTATATATCTTCTCTGTATATCTATGCCTTGTGCATGTTGCATTTAATATCCCAGATGCACTTTAGATTGCAAACTTTTACAGCATGTGCGCTTATGCTATATTTTCGATCATCTGCAAGCTCAGTCTTTTCACATAATATATCTTTTTTTTCCAATATAAACTGTCCTTTTTGCTGATTTATTACAGCAGGAGTTAGCACTAGTACGTACTCTATCCAACCACACAGTAATGGAGATGCTCGTTTCATTTATGTTATGATGATCAGGCAGACGATTGCCTTTTCAAAAACTTTTCATGGCGCTCGCAGCCCACATACAAAACATCTATCCAAGTAGTGCAATATAATCCATTGTAATTACTCCACTCAAATCACTGCTGTTTCAATATGCTTAGTTACAATTACCCACCCACAATGGCTAGAATATCCACAGTGTCCGATTTAATGAAAACTGATTCACTGAATTACTTTAAACAGACAGAAAACCTGTGCTGACCCTTCTCTGAGGACCTGGACACGTCTGAAATGAAACCCACTTATGGAAAAAAGATATACTTCTGCATTGTGAATAAAAAGGAAAAACAAAGTAAATGATTATTTCTCAAATCTGATATGAAATCTACTCATAAGCCCCACTGCGCCTGTCACTGGAACAGGCTGTGTGCTGGAATTATGATCTAAACACAGCCTTTTAGTTTGTCTTATGCAGTGATGTAGGTGGTTTAATTACATCCATAGAGTTCTTTTTACAGACACTGTGTAGGAGACACTTAGAGCGAGTACAGCTGTCAAGGTCATCAGCCTATTGTTTTGTGTGTTCAGTCCCTGCAGAGTTTTCCGGTTTCTTGCGCTCAGGCCGGTTTTAATCCCAGCTGTGTCCATGTCAAAAAATTACTTTTCTTATCACATTGTACTTGAGGGGGGAAACTGGATTCTCTGACGGTGGTGTCAGAAAGGAGAATGTTGTGGAAAACCAGGACAATGTTGGATGATCGCCCCCCCCCCCCCACCTCCCATCCCTCCTTCATTCTCTGCAGGAGAATTTGTTTTCTTAGCTTGCAATTGGTAACACTCATCTTTCCTCCTTCTTGTCGATTCTCCCTTCTCTCTCTGCTTTGGTGTGGCGAATATTTAGCATATACTTACTGAGGTATACGATACAGAGTAGAGTTAAGCACGGTTCGGTAATTTGGGGTCTTTCATCTGCTCTCGGCACAAGGCCAACTCTACACTGACATGGAATCGGGTCACAAGTAGGGTTCTGCCAGAGGCCACGGGGACGTGTTCTTTAGCTTCAATGTGTCTGAGTGTATGAGCTTGACTCTGTGGATGTGTAGGCGATTTTCTTCATGCTGTACCACAGCTTAGCTCTTCTGCTTATTTCATATGGTGATGCATAGAGGTGCAACACAGAGGTGCCACCCTAGAGGTGACTAACACACCATCCCCAACCCAATCCATAACAACACGAGTCTCTACAAAACAGATGTGTTTTTTTACTGTGTCTTTTGTATATGTGTGGAAGAAAAACCTGGTGATGTCATAAATGATAAGAAAGTATGCTGAAATAACTTTATTTTTCTTCAATGATTTCCTGATGGCAACTTAGTTCCATGATGAAGTTTAGCAGCATACTTTGTGCTGTGGCCTTTTTTTTTTTTTTTTTTTTAAATACACACTGCAACTAAAAAGTGTAGTGATTAGTACAGATTTTATAGTGGCTTTTTAAAGGCCTCTTATAAGAGGAAAAAGAAGACAGTTAATAAGTGGATATCACGGTTTAGTGGGAATTAACAATGTTTTATACAATTAGGAACTGGATAACTGTTGAACTGAAGATCTGAGTCCTAGTAATAAATACCAGCATCATCAAATGAACTGTAAAAAAGTTTTTTTTTTCTAATAATTAAACCATTACTTGCCCCAGAAATCAGTAATTTCATTTAAGAAACCTGATGAGAGCTAATTGCTGCAAATACCAGTCATTTCTAAAATGTCCGTGGTGCACATTAATTATGTTTAGTTATTAGTTTGATTAATATGTATTTTGTTTGATTTTCCTGGCCTAAATCTGTCACTTTGCTCCTTTTAGTACCCAATATACACAACTGGGACAAGATACAATGAACATCATGAAAACACAGCAGACAAACATGTGAGCAACAAAATAGCTTAGATGAACAATCTGAGTAGTCACTACCATTTGCAGTTACAAAATGTGGTAACATTTGTTACAGTATTACTAAGTATTACTACTGAGGATCAGGCCTTTACTCCCTCCTTCAGAATACGCCTTCACACATCTAACAATCTCTGGAAAAATGGACATAAGTTTTTCCATTCTATGATGAAATATCAACAAGCTGTTTTGTAAATATTGTGAGTGTATTCAGAATGTATCTATCTCTATGTTCAGAATTTAAATTTATAATAGAATAATGTAGGATTTATGGACTATCTATCCCATATACTGTTTTAATGTCATCTTGGACTGACAGCCGAAAAGTGTACGTTTTAGGGCATAACCATATTGGTTGACTAACTTTTTTGTACCCTTGTTGTTTTTACATTTCAAGCAGAGCAAAAAGGATGATATTTACATCAAACAGCTTTGACGACACATTGGGAATAACTTTCTATTGGGGCTTATAGCCTTTCTTAGAATATGTGTCTTTCTTCGTGTTTCACCACATGTCATCATCACTAGTGTCTCTGATTCAGTAAGTTTTATTACAGACAGGACAGTAGAGATGCCAACAATCCAGTCTTTTGTAAAGCTGGACAAGTGCATGTATGTGTTTACCTTGAGGCCTTCGGTGGCTGAGCAGCCCAGCAGGACCAGGTTGTTCCTGTGTGTATCTGCTGGAGTCCAGGGCCACAGGTCCTCACCGGCCTCATCCAGGTTCCACCAACACAATGCAACATCTTGGAGATGGTTGAGACCCACATGTCTGTGGAGCCTCCGTCCCTGTCCACTCACCTCCACACACACAATCTGGACATGGAAACACACATATGTACTGTTGATCTTGCAAAACGGGCGATAGAGCTAAACAGACAGACCATATAAAGATAAGCATCTCATATAAAGACAAAGTTAAAAAAAATATCTGAGAAAGAAAGGAAAGTTATTGGAGCATCAGCACCTTAAACTCAGTGATTCACCCAGCTGAAGCCTCACACACCTGAAGGCTCTAAAACTTTCATATCTGTAGCCCCAAATATCAGTCTGCTGTCCTTCCCCCATCTACTTTATGTTGATGTCTAAGGTTGTTTTTTATCTTCCATTATTAATGTCCTTGCGTGTGTGTTTTGTTCTGTCGGGCTTGTTGTTTTAGTGATGTGCATATTTTTGGGAAGGTCCGCCACGCTCTACAGGCCACAACACAGAGACACACAGTAATGAGCTCTCGTGGCACTTGGGCGGGTGGGAGGGGGGTGCACAAACATGCACAGAAAAGAGAAAAACAACAAAGGAGAAGACGCAAAAGCATAAATGCGATATATATATATATATATATATATATACACACATGTACTGAAACTGGCATAAAAAGACTACATAAACACACATTATAGACACACGAAGCAGAGACACACAGACTATTAAACAAACAGGCCTCTATCCAGAAGCACTTTTAAAGAAGGTGAAATTACAGGTCTTAAACTGTGACCCTGTCTTTCATGTACACCACAGCTCATTCCCACTCCACATAACACATGCACGCGCACACAGACCCATATTCATACAGGCCTTTTATACACTTTTTTTTATCTCCAGTCACACTTGCTAACACAATGGATCAGCTACATGAGTCAATGCTGCACACACACACACACACAGACACGCACGCACGCACACACGAATGTTCATAACCTTCGTCATAGTGAAGAGGAAATGACAGACAGATGGAGGACAAAGGTGAAGTAGGAAAAAAGAGGGATAAAAAAAATGGTGGTAGAAAAGAAAAATGGTTTTAGTGTAGATACAGGAGTGAAGAACAGGGGAAAAGGGTGATGGGTGTCTTCATGGACTGAAGATTTATGGACAGCGAATAAGGGGGGGTATGCATGGATGACTGAATGAATGAATGAATGAATGAATGAAACAAGTACATATAAGGACACACAAGGTAAAATGTGTTTTTGTAAAAGATCAATGATTATCTGAATTCCAGAAAAAGAGTAACCCATTGTAAAATCAGGATCTTTAAACCAGAAAGTCAAAAGTAGTAATATCAGATGATCCCATTTGAAATTTAAAAAAGGTTCAAAACGCATACTCCTAGAACAAAAAAATTATATTAAGGCCAAGAAACATGCAAAAATTATTACATTGACAAGCTGTACTGTATGAATACAGCAAATTTGAGGCTCACTGATCCATGTCTGCCCTACTAACCCTTTGGTGTGTGTGGAGGGGAGTGGGGGGATTTGTTTTGGACACAAAATACAGACAGGAATGAAAAAGATGGAAGAACATATGAGGATAAAAGGAACAAAGAGTTGCCCCCAAAAAGCCAAACGGGAGATCAGTGACAGATTAGAAATGGAAAGGAAGAAAAAAAAAATCAGAAAATCACTGGGTTAATAACACACTCTATCTCTACCCCCTCCTCTATCCCTCCATCCCTTGCCATCTCTTGCCTCTTCTAGTTTTTTTCTGCTGGCGTTTGCTGGTCAGCAATAATCAAAAACCACTTTCTGTGGGCCGGATTAGTTTAGCCTCCCCTCAACACCCCCCACTTTCCCTTCTCCAGCTTAGCCCAGTGGACCAGGGCAATGTGTGAGTTTGTGTGTGTTGTGGGGGGGATGGGTAGCAATAGCCGTGCATGTGTGTGCACATATGTGTGTAAGTTTGCAGGCTGCATGCATGTGTGCGGCGTATATTGTGGGGTGGTGGCTGAATGTGTGTGTGTGTGTGTGTGTGTGGGGGCAGGAGGGGAGGGCATGTGTCTTATCAGGGCTCTGCTTCTGGAGACAGACACACGGCAGGAACGATTGCTTTTACACAAACCAACATGCATGCACATACACGTGCTCACACACACACACACACACACACACACACACACACACACACACACACACACACACACACACACACTAACAAAAGGGCCTGGCAGTAATGTGATAATGCCAGGGTTAGTGGTTAGCCAGCTAGTGAAGGAGGACACTGTAGTTTTGTTTTTGGGGAGGGAAGAAAATACTATACATAACCAGACCTGTTAGTGACGCCTATGGAAAGTCCTTTAAACCTATGTGCTTCTCAATACACCACTTTATGAGAAACCAATACACACACAGGACAGTTGTAAAAAGTTACAGGCAACTTGGGGCAACATTAAAAGGGCACAATCAAACCTGTGTACATCCCTCCTCATAAGCAGAAAGCTGTCGAGAACAGCTTGTGACACATCTGTTGTGTGCCACACAAACAGACAAAAAATAAATCATTCACAGATTTCCCTTATTTTCAGAAAAGGTTTAACAGAAAATGGTGCCTTGATAGCTGTGATAACTACTAACTGGTTCATGTCAGGGAACTGCATTAGATTAACTTTATAATGTAACTTGCAGGCAGAACTGAGTTGATCAGGGGATGAAATGTGAAGCCATCAACACTCCAACAAACCTAACAATTTAACAATATGGCTCTCAATAGTACAACACGTAGGTAAATTGCTTGTATTGAATGAGAAATAGTACATGAGGAAAAAAGTTCATCCTTTGATAAAAAATTAAACTGCTCCTGACAGTTCTTATTTAGCTTTTTCTAGCCCTCTGTTGTAAACTTCCATCCTGAACACGCAAATACACTGACACTCCTAAAATATACTGCATGTACAACTGTACCTTGATTTCAGAGGACGACAGTTTGTCCGTTCGTCTGCCACTCTCTGCAGAGTTCGGGTTCTTCTTGTTGACATAAACTGCACACACCTGGCTTTGCTCCAGGAAGGTCAGCAGAATCAGCCCATCACAGAGCACCGCTGTGAATGACATCATCGTATTTGTCACTGAATATATACAACAAATAAAGAGCATATCTTCTATGTAATTGGGTTAATGATAGTCCTACACAGATTGCAGTTTAAAGCATGAAAAGAGCAAATATTAAGACAGTACGTGTTCAAAATGTGGCTTAAACTGGTTACTAAATTATTAAATGTTATTTAGCATTTTAACAGGTATGTGTGTCTCTAAGTCATTCATACACAACTTTTTTTTTTTTTTAAAGATTTTTAGAATTAGTGTTGACATACGTTGTTTTAATTCAGCAGTGAGCAACATTTTCTTCCAGATTAAACTCAAAAGGCCACACACTGGAGAACTGAATAGAACATGATGTCCATAACTATTTATAGTGCTGATCTACATTTATTTAGTAGACATGTCAGGGTGCACTACAATAGACTATTTTCCATCTCAGAAAGTCTGCATCTCTGTTTAAAAAAATAAGAACTTTCTCTTAGGAAATGTCATTTTTGCAGGTATACGAGTCTGGTGTGGTTACAATGAAAATATTGCTTAGATTAAAGATTTCACTTCGGTGCAGTATAATTTTTTTAAGGTGTATTTTGCCCTTGTGTGGTTTATTTGCTCTTTACATAGTAAAGTATGAATGTATGTAAGCTTATGTTTAATTTCAGGAGAAGTTCAGTATTTTCCCCACTGTCTATCATTCTTTCTTACCCTCATCTTTCCCTTAATCTATAATTTCTACCATATCTACATTAGTCTCCCATCTTCTCTCGTTTTCCTTTCCTCCTTGTTTTCTCCTCTACTTATCCAATCCTGTCTTCTATCTTCTGTCTTGTTTTTTCCACATATTCCATCCTGTTTTTCACTGATTCTCTTCTGTTTTCTTTTCCTTTCCTCAACCCTCACCACCTTTTTATCCCGTCTTCTCCTTTCCACTGCCTCCTGTTCCTTTGTATTTCTTTCTTTTCCTCCTCTCTCTCTCTTCTCTTCCCCTCGTATTGCAGGCTCTAAGGCCTTTTTGTGGTAGAAGAACACACTTGATCCTGTTCAACTCTTCACGAGCTGCATGGAAACGCTGATTAGCAATTAAGCCCCTCTCTCCTTCAAATTAATCTGTTTATGAAACCAATTAAATGGAAAGGGGGGGTATTACACATGTCTCTCAGATATTCTGCTTTGAGTTGTACGAGTAAGGCTGCACCCCGAGATTTAGAAATCTAACCAGCAATTAGCCATGGTATGTGTGTATTTATAAATGTGCGAGTATTGGTATGATTACAGTTCACATCATCTTGTTGTGTGAAATGTTCAAATTAATATGCAAATATTCAAGAGACAAGTGAAACATTGTTAGACAAAACAGAAAAAGTAGCATCTTAAATCAGGTCAACTGAGTGCAAGCCCTCTGTTGCGATGCTGAAGTTGGATTATGAGGTATTTATTGTAAAAACTGGTTCAAGGCTTAAATCGTTACAAAATACAGCCATTAACAAAGTCTTGGCTTTACGAAACAACGTTTAATGCAATAGTAAGCGTCTTTGTAATAGATTACAGACAAATCAAGTTAAATGCAGTTTAGTATTGATCTCTATGGGTGTCTATAAACGGGATTAAGTTTAATCCCATTCATTCCCAAATGAAGGAGTGGATATAAAAACAGGCTGTGGCCCAATAGGGAACCAGGTGGCTGATTTGATATTAAGGGCCAAACCTTCATGACCTAGCCCTTCACCCCAAACCCCCCCCCCATAAACACATCCACACACCCACTTAGTGTGTACATTCATATTTACTTCCTATGCATACAATACACACATATGCAGACCACCACATGTAGAGCCATACATGTAAACCTGCATTACATGTTACATGTTTACAGTTACATACGACAGTGCATCCACGCACACACATGCATTCAAACCCGCAAGCACATAACAAACTAGCTACACTATGAAGCACACACACACACACACACAGTTCCCCTCTCATACACACATTCCTCTAAATCCATTTAATGCCATCTCCTCAGCAGCATGTTGACATAAGAGGCCAATAGGCTTAGCCAAAGCACATTTAAACATGGGTAAATGAAACCAGCTACGAAAAATCACTTAAGGATGCTTAATCGAGGAGCATATGCGCAGCTTGGCCTCGTCATCGGCCAGAGGAAGCTGGTAATACTTTGATGGTGTAAAATAGAACATGTAATCTCTGTATGATGCAATCGCAGCTCACAGCAGACACGGAAAGGTAACCAGCATAGTGGGTTTTAAGAAGTTCTAGTTCAAATACTAGAAGATGGTTAGTGATAGGTAGCAAGTAAAGTATTAATTGTAAAGTTAAAGTATTGAAAGAAATTTACATATTTTTTGGAATTTTCAATCAAAATAAAAAGGTACACAACAAATACAACAGATTATGGTTAAAAATTGTCTGACAGTGCACCTTAATATGTGACTCCTTAACCATAGGGGGAATATGATCATGCAGTACTTTTCATCGAAACATACAGACAGTAATGAGGCATTTGTCTCTCAACATATGTCACATGCACACAAACCTGTCACAACTTCAATGTAATTGTAAACTCTTTGGTAATTATATGTTGCAAATGTATGACAGTGTGATCAAGTCTGGCTTGCTATTCTAATTGTCTCAGGCTAATTTAACAAGTGACAGATGTTAGAACAGCCTCTAACCTACAACACCCTCCTACACACACACACACACACACACACACACACACACACACACACACACACACACACACTCACACAAAATCCCCGGAACCCACCCTCTCACAACCATTACTCTAATAATTAGTGCCTCTGAGGCTTTGAATGGAGCGCAGCGGGAGATGAGTGGGTGTATGTGTACCTGGGTATGTGCGGGTGTGTATGCGTGTACCTCAGCATGTGTGTTTGTGTATGTGGCTGTGTGCATGCATGCTTGTAAATGCAGGTGGACATGCATTACTGAGTGCTTGTACGTCTACGTAAAAGAGGTTGTGTATTTGCAATTACATACATATATGTGTAAGAACAAGTGTGCTCTTGAGTGTGTGTGTAAAACTGTTCGAGGGTGTGTGTGTGTGTGTGTGTGTGTGTGTGTGTGTGTGTGTGTGTGTGCACTGTGGGGGCTTTATCAGGTGTCTGGAGACCACGGGCGGAAGCAGGGAGGGTGGTGTTATGAACAAATAATTGATACAGAAAGAAAGAAATAATTAGCAGATTTGGGCCGGTGTCTGCGGCCCTTTATTCTCTCCTGCCAGGTCTGCAGAGTAAGAGGAGGAGGTGGGGAGGGTGGTACTCCCTAGAGGAACACGCAATGGAGGAAAAAACACTGATGGATGCTCTTAAGGGATGGCCCCTGGACACACACAGCACAAAAGGATTTGCCCACAATTAGCTGGCAGAGTTGCCTTGCTCACCTGTGGCACCTGTTATGTGTTTGAGTTGGTGTGTGAGTGAGTGTTTGCGTGACAAAGTGGTAAAGAGAGAGATGAGCATATGTGTGTGTGTTGGAGATGTCTGGATGTATCTGTGGTGAGCAGGTAAGCAGGATTTTGCTACTGACAGTGTGACAGAAAGTGCGTGGTATACCAGTTTTTTTGTTTTTTAGATATTGTACAGGGATATTTGAATGCTAATGTGGCTACTGTTGTTGGATGTATATAAGACTGTGGGCAGAGATAGCCAGGCCATGCAGTGCAAACAACATCCTTAAATCTTCTTACATCATGGTGAACCTTTGAAATATTTAAGTCACATTTACACCATAATTTTATTCAGAGCATTCAAGAATGGCAACAATAAGGAAGAAGGCATTCTTTCATGTTATAATAGGTATGATGGTTATGCAGCAGAGCTAATTAGCATCAGCAACACCAGTAACACACAATCAGAGGAAAAAATGTCCTCGAAGACCTTAAAGCTTCAGTGTAATGGTTCTTGCACTGACATTTACGTATTTAAAAATAACAAGAACATAAAAAAGTGTCCAACATTGAAAACAAACTTTCTCTTGGAGTACTACACTGTTGCCCGTTAAGTCACAATAAAACATTTTGACCTCTTCTCCTGAAATTATTCATTATTTATCATATGATTTGCTTTTGGTAAGGTGTAACTGGGACTCAGTATGTAATCATTACACCTGGTCAAAGGGGATTACTGATGTGTCTAAATAGAAATGTGTCTGAAAATAAAATTGTTCCAACTTTCAACAGTGCACTAAAGAAGCACGCTTAGATTAGAAACAAGAAAAGAGTAACAAACCATCAGTCACGGTGTTTGCCGGTAGTCGGCCGACTAATGTGCGGTCTACACAAACTTGCTCCAGTTGAGGTCCATTCAGTATCAGGGTCACCATTATGCCACTGCTCAGCATAAGCTGCATGCAAAAACACATTCACAGAAATATTTGTTATTTTACAGTTGTGAATTAACTACACATGACGGTTTGAAATGACATTCAAACCAACATTTTCAGCTATGGCAAATAAAGTTGCAACAACCAAGCATTTCTACCCTGTTTTTACATGATCTCTTTCTTATCTCTGTATAATTAAAAGTGGTCATTTGCACTTTTTGGTAAAAGGCTGATAATAATGTTCATGTGTTGTGATAACAACATTAAATTGTTACTCAACACTATAACATGGAAAAAATGGAAGAAATCTCAGAAAGACCCACAAAGGAGGGATCCGTCTTCCAGGATGGACAAGCACATGTTGTATACATCGGTGAATATACAGAACGTATTCCACAAAATTAACAGAGCAACATTCACCTTACAGAACTCCAAAGTGTCATATTATTGTAATGACAATATTGCAATGATTCTGTAGGTTTAGTCTTTGCCTTGGTCTTTGTAGATCAGAGAAGCAACATTCAGGTTCTGTCACTTCCTGAAACTGAAAAGACGTGTGTGTGTGTGTGTGTGTGTGTGTGTGTGTGTGTGTGTGTGTGTGTGTGTGTGTGTGTGTGTGTGTGTGTG
>JAPTYQ010000028.1:11960584-11976539 GCA_029814465.1 Ostorhinchus cyanosoma | reverse complement strand
TGTTTTATAATTTAACATTTAATATCACACTAAAAAAAGTGCTTGTTTTTATTAGTGTGCACTGTTTCAAGGGAATAGGTTGTTTTTTGTTTGTTTGTTTGTTTGTTTACGTTCTTATAATGAGAACTTTATTTGAAAGTGCTTTTGGGCTGTTGCGCTGATGTTACAGGGTTTGTAGAAGAGTCTATAATGATGATGGGGTTTTTTTGTACTGTGTGATGAGTGTTATGAGTCCATAACATTTTAATTTACCCATTTGGGGATTAATAAAGTGATCTATTTATCTATCTAGCTGCAAATGTTTCAGAAATAAGAGCTGAATTTATGTGCTGATTTGTGCATTGCAGAGGCCAGGCCCCAGAGGAGCTTCCGGGCCCCCTGGACCTCCAGGGCCACCAGGAAGGGATGGCACTGATGTGAGTCGACCGCACTCTGACGGTTTCTTTACTCAAAACCAAAGTGGCAGGAGTCAGTTTTGGAATCCAGACTGGGTCAAATACTGCAAGTAGACACTCCTCGCTATGAATTAATTGGTTTGCTCTCTCTTTTTGGATAAACAGCCCTATTTTAAATAATTTAAATAACATAAAAATATATGAAAATAAGAATCAAAGAGCATACTTCAGTTTCTTTTAGTGTTTTTCAAGTTGTACGCTCAAATTCTCTTTGAGCATCCTTTGGAGAGAATGTTTTCTTAACATATAAAAGTGGCTAAACTGTGTCTAGATGTTGGATTTTATCAGAGTGACTCCTCCCACAACCCCTCCTACAGGTATTAAATAATGATCATGGTTGTCAGATGGGCAGGGTTTAGGAGGGTAATGAAAAAAAAAAGGAGATCTACAGGTAAACAAGAAAAGAAAAGACAATCATTGGCCATTAAACCTTTTAATAAGAGGATCATAGTGTGTACTTTTGAGTAACCGGTTAATATTAACAACTTCTGTATGATATTAATTAGGATTTTTTTATTAGTAAATCTTGTTTGACTGATACGTGGACAACAAAACTACAGTGTCTCATTTCACCCTCCAGTTTACCGTGTCTGCCACAGGATATGTCGCATTTGACAAAAACAAACTCAACAGTGGAAATTGGATTATGTGAAATCCAACTAAAAACGTCAACTTAAGTAACAGGTTACATCCTTTTTTCCCATTTTACTCCTTTATTACCTATTGATTGACTGATGTATGTCTACTTTACAGATACAAAAATTCCAGCAAAGAAAAATAATTTTTGTATATTCATCGTAGGTAATTTTTGCCTGTTTTAGTTGTGGATATTTTAGTTTCTCTGGCAAAGTAAGGCACACAGAGGACCCATTCATGCATTCCCCAACCCTGTGAGACCCTCTAGAATTACACCTCACACCTCCTCCCTGTACCTTCATCCCCCCTCGTCCAAACCAAACGGAGGCTTTTATCATGTGACCAGTAGGCGGCAGGTCAATTTAACAGTGTTTGCTCTTACCCAGTAGCTGTCGAAGCTAAACATTGCATCTTATACATGACATACGCAGGCAGACTAGAGAGGAGTGGCTGATGTGAATCAAGTGATTTACAAATTTCCAGAAGCAGAAAAATGTGCACCTAAATACACCTAAAAGCACTCTTTGTTGCTTATGTTAGTTTTTTTGTGATGACTTTTTTAGTTTGTTTTCCAATCTTTGAAAAAGCCAGTACAAATTAGTAATAAATACAACTTACTGTATAATGAAAGACGTAAAAATGAGACAATGTGAGGATAAGAAAGACCACCATAATAAAATGTTGCTCATGTTGTTGTGTTATTAACAGGGTAAACCTGGCCCTGCTGGACTACCAGGAAAAGCAGTAAGTACTCCAACATTACTGTCTAAAAACACATAAATGAACACATCATTTTGCTAAATATTTAACGTGCAAATCCCAATTTTTCAAGGGTACCAAAGGAAAAGCAGGAATTCCAGGAGGACCAGGAAAACCAGGTCTGCCCGGACTTCCAGGAGTCGATGTAAGTGTTCAATAACAGCAGGATGCAATACTGGGTCTGAAACGTAAATGTAAATGATGTGAACTAGTTCAGGGGTCACCAGCCCTGGTCGTCGAGGGCTGGTTTCGTGCATTTTTTTTTAGATGTTTCCTTCTTCCAGCACACCTGACAGTCTTTATCAGGCTTCTGCAGAGCTGGATCATTTGTGTGTTGGAAGAGGGATACATCTAAAACATGCAGGACACCAGCCTTCGAGGACCAGGATCGGTGACGCCTGATCTAGTTGAAGGTGGACAGTTTGGAGGAACATGAGGTAACGGTTTTACTGTGTCCTCAGGGTTTGACAGGTCCTGATGGTCCTGCTGGGAAGGATGGACCTGCAGGAGAAGCTGTAAGTATAGATGCACACAGTTACATTTGTCAGACTTTTAACTCCAGACCCACTGACATGGAACACCGAAGCACGTGATGCATTTGATGTTTGGATGTGGCTGTGTAAAGATCTTTTAAGAGGGTCTAACCGAGACGAGGTCTGTGTTTTCTCTGTCAGCTTAGATTTGTCAAGCTAGCTCACTCTCTTGGTGGGAATATTTTTAATGAGGGATCAAAATCGGATTTATTTCTGCAGTTTCCCCTAATCCGGCCCGGAATGCGTACTGTTTCCTACAAAATCTGTGAGACTCTAGGGGATGATGATCTGTTGCCCCTGATGCAGAGGGAAATGAGAATTATCCTCTGAGAGATACAAGACAGTCACACATTTAGGTTCAAACCAACGCTGAATCTTATGATTAAACAGGCGCTTCCACGGGGCTGGAAATTAAGACTTTAATTTCCTGCAACAAACATAAGATTTTACAGAATCAGGAATAAAGATTCAGGGGCCTCCTCTGTACGGCTGCACATTTACTGTCAAGACAGATAAAGCCCCGGGCAATTGAACTAATTAGCCAACCTTATGAGGAAGCGTGCGTCAACCGGTGTCCCTAATTACTCAGATTACTACACTGTTATAGCCGCCTCACAAACCTGAGAGTCATGCCGAAGAAACATGCACAGCAAATAAAGATAACGCCGATGGACTTTGAGGCTAAGGCACAGCAGAGTATAAGCTCACTTCACCTTAATTAGCTCCATATAAATAATGACGACGATGAATACAAGAGCAATATTACTGTTAGAAGCTCATTTTAGCAAACTCTCATGTACATGTTCGTGATTTCTGAGCCCATTTTCTTAATTGCACATTTAGGAATGTATTGAATAAATGCAACATCAGTGCATTGGGACTGTTTATTTTTGCCTTCTCACCTCTCAGACAATACAAATACAGCTGCGAGGGGTAAACAAAGAGTCAGGCAAGGTGGAGGTGAAACAGGAGAACAGAAATGGGAATGAAGGAGTAGAAGTATTTGTTTATTAAAAGAAACTGTAAATGTACATGTCGGCCAACTAAGGTTAGTTCGAGACACGAGGAAGATTTATATTGAACCAAAATGCTTAGAAATACCTGTCATTTTAATGCAGTTAAGTCAATTGCTTTAAATGAATGGATTCAAGAAAATGCTATAGTTGCCAAGATAATTACATTTTGTTCTCTTCAAATCCAAGTTACAAATCATATCTCTAGAAAAATAAGTACTGTTAAAGAAGTCCTCATAATAATACATTAAATAAGTCATATAAATTAAAAAAAATCACTATAAATGATAAACATACCAAATGATCATCAACCTTTTTACACAGCACAGTAAAGTATGCAAAGGAAAACTTATAAATACCTATCGTTTCCTCATATGGATAATCATATGAGTTCATATGTGGGAGGATTTGTTTTCCTGTTGTCTGATGTTGTCGGATGTTTCCACAGGGTGAAGCTGGACCTCCTGGACCACCTGGACCTCCTGTAAGTACACGCACAGAAATTACTTCATATCACATGTACAAGCGCGTTTTACCAGCCGTTAGATAAAGAAATGATGAAGGGAACACTGATGAAAGCAACAATGACATCAGCTCCTCAAATGTAATTATTGAGGTATTAAAAATGCGGTCGATATTAACATCTTGGGTGAGTTGGATAATCTTTTTTTTTTGGTGTTTGTGACTTAATTTGCCTTCCTGTGTCTTCCGTAGGGCAGAGGGAGACCAGGAGCTGCAGTGAGTACAAAGCACTATCTTTTTGTGCTTAAAATAGAGAGAAGTGTGTTTGTCTCATCGATATACGTTATACCAGTGTATTCTCAAATGTAAATATTACTCCAAAATCCAATTTGTTTTATTTCCAGGGGCTACCTGGAACCAACGGGTTGCCAGGCGGAGTCGGACCCCAAGGTCCAGCAGTAAGTATCCATGTTATCTCCCAAATTAGAAACGGATCATCCTTATAATACGTCTTGTGGCTGTATACGAGAAAACAAATCGAATTCATTCTACCTTCAATTAAAAATGCCTTTAGACCATAGAAAAAACCAAGTTATTGTTATAATTAATACATCCACTTAATGATGAATGTGTGGGATATTAATCTTAGATATCCAATAGTTTTTTCTATGTAAAAGCCCTGTTTTACATGTGTGATATTAGCCTAAATTATATAGAATGCAGCAGCAGCAGGACAGTGGCTTCAGATTGTGAACTAATATTTCTCTTAACCTCTTGAGACCCAGGAAAGTAAAAAAAAAGGCTTTTTTCATTAAATAATTGTCTTGGTCTGAAACAGCATAATACAACAGTTTTTTCAGATACGTTTTGTAATTTTTTGTATTTCTTTTATATTTTATGGAATGTCCTTTGCAGTGGACAGTGTTTTTTTTATTATTACTTTTGTCCCCTACAGAAGATAAAAATGCATTGCTGGATCTCAAAAGGTTAAATGAATTTGTCAGAATATAAAACACAGTGTGATGATATCTTACTGTCCAAACAGGATTTTTTTTATGTCATGTAAACATACAGTAATAGTGTGTGTCAGTGTCAAATTCAAGTTAAAATCATTCAAAGACATGCACCGAAATATTAAACAACACATTAGTGAATATTTATTGTTTTGTTGAGTTTCTAATCTTTGCATTTTTCTTCATCAGGGTGCTGAGGGTCTTCCAGGTCTTCCCGGACCTCCTGGCACCGATGGCCCCCCAGTACGTGCACTCATTTTTATATTGTATATTTTAAAACTGAAACTGAACAACACAGTCATGTATTTTTTCACTGCCACCCAGTGGATTTCTTGTTGAACGACTCCTAAGATTTACAGATGCATCTTTTACCACCTGTGAAAAAGCAAAAGAAAAAAAAAACCTGCTATCTCTTGTTCCTCCTTGTCTCAGGGTCTTCCTGGAACTCTTCATGACCTTAATGGTGACCTTCTGGTAAGTCCTGCTCTTGTGCTCACAGTATGATGTGCCTGTAAAAGAAGAATCATCCTTTGAAAACAGTCCATATTCTTTAATGCTTTGTCTTTTTTGTCTCTGATAGTGTCCTGCAATCTGCCCACCTGGTCCCCCAGGGCCTCCTGGGATGCCAGGATTCAAGGTAAGGAACTTTACATATCTTCTACCCAACATGCTCAAATTAACTCATATTTACTTCCACTCATACAGTAGGTCTGTGCTCACCTTTGACCCTTAGTGTTTATTTTTGTTTCATGTAGGGTCACACGGGGCATAAAGGAGATAAGGGAGAGCTCGGAAAAGATGGAGAAAAAGTAAGTTTATTGTTTACGGAAGTTCTTCACTGTTCATCTAACTGTTAAACTTTGAGTGACTTTGTGTTGTTATTGCTGTACTAAGTGTCTTGTTGTGTCTGCAGGGTGATTCTGGTCCACCCGGCCCACCTGGTATTCCCGGCACTGTGGGTCTGCAGGTAATTCAGGGGCAAACAATTCACTCTGACATCTCAAAGGACATGTCAAATGTTATTGTTTATTTTTGTTTATTGTGTTGACATGGCCTTCAAAATGCTCTCATGCTGTATTTTAGGGCCCACGTGGTCTGAGGGGGTTGCAAGGCCCCATGGGAGGTGTTGGAGACAGAGTAAGCAACCTTCACAGAGTCTTTAATTTCTTATTCAGATATTTTTAATTGATGCACAAATTCCATATTAACTTTTTCCTCACATTCTGTCTCTAGGGTCTGCCTGGCTTCAGAGGTAAACCTGGTATTGCCGGAATCATTGGAAAAACAGTGAGTTTCTCCTTGTTTGCGAATGGTTTTAACATAAAAAGCAACTGATGGTAATAGTCTATAGCTAGAAAAAACCATTGGTCCCATCAATGAATAGCTGTGTGTGTTTCATCTGATGCTTCCAGGGTGATTCTGGAGAAAAAGGACCACAGGGATTTAGAGGCCCCAAAGGAGAAATTGTGAGTAAGATACCTTTTATTGTGACAATCAGTTTGATAAATGTCAAACGGATACATCAATTAACATGTGATGTGTTTTCAAAAGGGTAAAATCGGTCCCAAAGGAGCCCCGGGTGGAGCTGGACCCAAAGGGGAGCCTGTAAGTACGATGTATATAATGTATACACACTGCACATCAGCGTTTATTCTACAGCACTGATGGTTTATTGTATTCCACAGGGTATTCCTGGTAGAGACGGCAAAGACGGTACACCTGGATTGGATGGTGAGAAAGTAAGTTCAGCCTTTTCTCCTTGAATGTTTTGTTGTTTTCATAACATGAGCATCGACGCCCACATCAAGGCTCATGTGTTTTCTGTGTTTATAGGGTGATGCCGGACGCCACGGGGTAGTTGGAGAGAAAGGACCCAACGGACTTCCTGTAAGTATTTTTTTTTCCTTTTTTAAATAATCTAGTATTTTTGTGTGAAGTTTGCTGATGCTAAAAAATATTCTTTAATTGACTCTCCGTGGAGCAGCTGTAATGCCTACTCTCCCTGCTGCATATTTTCTAAGGTTAAATGTGCGAGGAACAGTCCTAAATTAGCTCCCTGCCTAAAAAAAGTACATTTTTATTCCAGGGTTTGCAAGGGAAGGCTGGTGTAAAGGGATCTAAAGGAGGAGTTGTAAGTATTACAGTAAAATAGCACTGCACTTTAATTTTAGAATCTTGGTAAAACAATGGTTGACAACTGTTTTCTCCTACCAGGGTGATCCAGGGAAGCCTGGGGAGACAGGACCCTCTGGAGAGCCAGGTATTCCTGTATGTATCTGATGGGCTTTTGGGGTATTACTTGGCTACAGCCTGGCATGTCATTAAACCAACATGGAACTTGAACTATGTTGCATCTGCTCTCCAAACTTTTCCAACACAATCATTCGTCTCTGCCCTCAGGGTGAGATTGGCATCCCAGGAGAGAGAGGAATAGCAGGACCCAGAGGAGTGGCTGTAAGTTAGAGCTGACACTGGTGATGTGTATATTTCTGCTGTACTGCTACTTTTGCTAAATAAGCTTAAATCACATCTAGCTATTACAGGGCATTTAAAAATAATCTTTGCCCCATTTACAAGCCAAATCATTAGACTTCCAGCAGCACAGATGGTCATCTCTTAAATATAACCGATTTACTCACCGAGAGCCTACGCTGTAACTGAAGTCTCCAAAAAAAAAAAAAAGCAAATTTGAAATCTCTTAAAACATGGTTGATGTACAAAAAGCATCACAGATAGCAACACTGAGCTGTAATATATTCACCCAAAGGTTTTCATGCCACAAGTGAAACAGCAGGGTAAGAAACTTCAGCTCCTTCAAGTGCAACTGCTGATTCAGTGGCTCGCTAAGGATATTCATAAAGAGGGGGGGGGTTCATACACAGAGAGCTCTTTGTTGTTCATATCTGACCCTGCACTGAAGAAAAAATGATAAAAGAGAATCTCTGAAGCTGGACGTAAATTTACTTCAAAGTATTTCTCATGAGAGTATAGGAATTAACATGCTGATATCACACCCTTTGCACATAATCACACATCAAAGACCCATCACACCCATTAGGTCACATCTTAAAGATTCAACATTCGCAAGAAAATGACATGGACTAAGACCAGTTCTTTCTTATAGGATGATATAACGATATGTGTTTCCAACAGGGAGGAATTGGTGTCGCTGGCCACGTTGGGCCTTCGGGAGTAAAAGGCTTCCAGGTCAGTGTCATGACGTCACTACAAAGCATTAGTGTTAATTATTAGTTCATTTACTGACTGTGTGTCTTATTTATCACAGGGGGTGAAAGGAGCTCTGGGGGATCCAGGTCTTCCAGGTCCAACAGGAATCCGTGGGGAATTTGGTGAAAGGGTGAGTATACGACATTGTGACGTGTGATCCAGTGAAATCCCAGGATGTAAAGTTATGATAGCAGCAAATATACGTAAACTTCAAAACACAAGAGTCCGACTGAGATATTCAAGCGTCAGCTGTGCTCGTGGTGTGTGGTTTATCAATAAGCAGGTCTTCCCATCTCAGTCCTAGTGGTATGAAGTCAAACTACAGCCAGGAGTGGACACAGACACAAAGCAGGCTCTTGTTCAAAATCTGGGGACGGAACAAAGCCGGTCTTTATGCGTCTCCTGAACCAGCCCACCTCACTTCCCTTCCGGCTCCACGGCCTGCCCTCCACCAGTCAAATAACTCGCCATGGCTCTTTCATTTAATAACTCACTCTCTTTCTCCGTTTTTCTTTTTTTTTTTTTTTTAATATAGGGTCCAGTCGGAGCTTCTGGAGCTAAAGGCGACATGGTAAATATTTCTATGTCAAAGCTGAGGCTGGTCAAACATAAATAAGTGTTTCCAATGGAAGACCTCATCTGCATATTTAAAGTTTTAAGACATGATTAACCCATAAAGACCTACTGCTACTTTGGTGGCCATTACAAAAATGTATATTTCTTTCTATGTAACCATTCTTGAGTGGTATATGACTACATATTATGATATTATCCTTCTCATTTTGCATTTTTTAAAGCGAAAATCAGTTATTTTCCTATATTTAATGCACTGATCGTGTAGATGTTCATAAAAGCTCAGATTAAAGTTGAAGGTTATTATTTCAAAAACAGAGAAAACTGAAGAAAAAGTGACTTTGTTCACTACAGAGCCTCTGAACGTCCAAATGGCTCATATCTGATGACCATGAAAAGATGACAAACTGCATTTTACACCAATTATTTACATGTATTGATAGGTTTCGTGGATCGGAAATGATTAAATATTTTCGATTGGAGGATGGTTTTGGTTTCCAGTCAATGTTTGGGTCTTTATGGGTTAAATACTTTAAACCCAGGGTCTCTTTTTATTTAAATCAGTCCATTTCTACTTATGAAATAACATTTTATAGAGTCATTTTTCAGCTATGTGTCTCTCATACACACAAACAATCTCAATTATTAATTGTGCCATAAAGTAAATTAACATATTTCGTCCTTAGGGAGTGGCAGGAAGTGACGGTCTCCCTGGAGAGAACGGAGAACCCGTAAGTATTGTTTTCACAGTTATAATAACGAGTCTATCATTTATTATAATATTAACTTCTTTATATCTTCATTTTTAGGGTCCTTTTGGTCCAGTTGGTCAAAAAGGAGAGGTGAGTTACATCCATTTCTTTATTCACCCTGTGGTCGTTGCACATATTAGTTTTCTGTTTTGTTTTACATGTTGTCAAAGCTGTTGAAATGATTATTATTATTTTTTATTACATGCAGGAGATGTCCGTCTATTAGTATAGTTATACCACATGCTCTCTGCGGGTGTTATTAGCAGCATAACTTTGTTCCAAACTCCCTCCCTCACTAAACATTACAAACTGGTGTCTAGCTCTGAGCTATTTGCCCACTTGTCAGAGTCACTACACATGAGTCGGCCTCACATTCCAAGTTTAATAGGATTAATTAGAGATAGGTATTACTGCTTTAGCATTATTGGCCCGTTCACTGTTATCGCCACAAGGGAGAGACAAGTCACATTAAGTTGTTGCACAATTTATGTAATTAGAAACAGTGATGAGCCTCACTTTCTGTGCTCATTGGAGTAAAATAATCAAACAACAAGATGCCATTTGAGTCTGCCCACGCAGTGTCTCGACAGACTCCATTTGTTTCTTGGTTAATGTTTAGTCAGTTTCCAAATCAGAGGCTTATGGATGTTTTTAGTTCCTATGTGGAATAAATTGATTTGGTTATTTTTGTGAATTATCAGCTTTACAACTTATTTTGTTTTGATGATTATAGAGTGGAAAACGAGGTGAACTGGGACCCAAGGGAGTGACAGGTCCACAAGGTGAGCTTGGAGCGAGAGGGCCCCCAGGAAAACAAGGGCCAATGGGTTTCCAGGGAGAGCAAGGTCTGCCTGGAATTGCAGGAAAGACAGGCGTACCTGTAAGTCTATTATTCGTTTGTTTATCTCGAATTAGCATTAAAACCAAACAACAAAAGGATTATATAAGAAGAAAGTCCAACATTTGAAAAGGAGCGGGATGAAGTTTAACTTATAATGTCCCGCCCCCTTACCCCACCCTTCAACCTACCCTAAATTCCTGTCAGATCCCATAACTAGCTCAAAAATCCTACACATAGACTAAATTCTGACTATGCACAAAACACAAAATAGCTGTACATATCAAGAATAGACTGTCCATTTTGCAGCAGCATTTCACATTAAAGTAAACTCTGTCCTTTTCAACATACAGTGGTGAAAAAAAGTTTTTGACACCCCGTGGATTTGTGATTTATTGCATTAAGTCGCTGAAATCTGCCAAGTATTGTTCCCTTCTCCAAACCCACGTGCTCTCTGCTGCACGTGCTCTGTTCTGCTGAGGTCAAAACTGGATGTTTCAGCAAAAAAAACATCCAGGATATGACATGTTGAAACTGTCAATAATTTAGTTTTGTTTTTTGTTTTTTTATTATTATAAACAATAAAAAACAAAAAAATCATTTGCATGTTTGTCTGATGCAGCCCCATCTTTTGAAACACAAAAAATATTTTTCCATTGATATTTCATGATTATGTCTGAGATTGTGTGAAATTTTAAGGGTGTCCGAAAACTTTTCCCCAGGACTGTATATGTTTTTGAATCTGTACAAAACTATAAAAATCCTCTGACAAACAAAGGTACACTGAGTTACACTGTTTTCTCTTGTTTTTTAGGGTAAACTGGCAAGTGAACAGCACATTAGAGAGCTCTGTGGCTCAATGATTGATGGTGAAGATCTTAATTAACTTAAGTCTATAAGTAATTCAACTGAGTGAATGGATTGTTTGCCTGGATAATTGACCTTGTGGTGTTCTTTATCATGCAGATCAGATTGCACAGCTCGCCGCTAACCTTAGAAGACCCCTGGCTCCTGGAATGGTGGGCCGCCCTGGTCCTGCTGGGCCTTCAGGAAAACCGGGTGTTTCTGGTTCTGTAGGACACCCAGGTGCCCGTGGACCACCAGGGTACAGAGGTCTGCCAGGAGAACTTGGAGACCCTGGTCCAAGAGGTATAAAATCATTCATCTACAAAGCAACAACATAATAAAGAAATGTTACACAATGACATGAACTGTCTTTCCAAACAGGTGATGTTGGAGAACAGGGTGATAAGGGACCTGTTGGCAAAGCCATTGATGGACCCACTGGAGATCAGGGATACCAAGGTGGGTGGTCTTTTATGGTAGCTCTGATGTTTGTCTCCACAGCCCTGCGTATGTAGAATACATAGTGGATTTTTATTACTACTCAGCATCCAAAATGGCATTTGTAGATGTTTCTAGTATAAATTCTTTGAAGGTTATAGTTTTCTGTTTTTTCTCAGCTTTTTAATGCACAAACTCAATGTGGATAAAAATAGAAAATATACCATCTGGCTGTTTTTTTTTTATTTAGCTTCCTTTTATGCCTCTGTAATTACTCAGTATTTGAGTTGGAAAGTTGCTTTAAAATACATTCATCCTTCACATACATATTGCCTAATCTGAAACCTGCATAGTTAATCTATTATGCGTTCACTGAAAAGATCTAAGTAGAAGGTTGTGGTGGAACTTCACCTACTTCCAAAGTGCAGAGTAAGAGAAAATCTGAGAACAGGTCAAGAACTCCAGCAGCACTTATGGAATACAAGGACTTTAATTCACTCTACATTTAGGGCATGTTTCAGCTGTTGGCTTTCATCAGAGTTATCCAAACTAATAAAGTCCTACTATACCACTAGTGCTATTGGAGTTCTCATCCTGTTCATTTAAAAGTTAAAAAGATATAATATCATACTTTACTCTCCTCCGTTGCTGTTGGATGACTTTATGCAGCTCCTGGCAGAGAAATTCAAGGAGCTCAGAAATATTGTGTCCATCCGTGTTCCTCCAGAAGTTTTCAAAGTGGGTTCAGGTCTGGAGTTTGGTCTGGTTATGACAGGATCTGCATCTGGTGGTCCCTCATCCACATTTTTATGGACCTAGCTGAGGCCAGGAGCATTGTCCTAATAGAAAAACCAGTCCTCAGACTTTGGGAACATTGTCAGAGCAGAAGTCCAGTAGTTTTCAATAGTTACTTTTTGGATTCCAGTTACTTTTGCGGTACTATTAGCACTGTTTTTGCCACCCAGCTAGTCCTTTTTGCCAGAAGATAGTGATGGCCATAGCAGTGGTTTTCACTTCTCCTTAAATACGACATGGATCAGGTGTTTATTCAGTAGAATAAGGTGTGCTTGTGTTGGAATGGCTGTCATACATGCAGACAGGCTGATTTCAGAAGAAATTGCTGTGGTCTCTTCATTTTTTTTCCAGAGCTTCAAATCAGCTGAGGATTAAGCAGTTTAACGGACACATGAATGTCTTTGCTCACTCCTTGAATGTTGTCTCCACAGGTCTCCCAGGCGTACCTGGAATTGTCAAAGATGGACGTGATGGATCTCCCGGAGATCCAGGTGAGCCTGGAGAGCCAGGCAGGGTAGGTAGGACTGGGCACCAGGGACCACCTGGAATCTGTGACACAACAGCCTGCCAGGGGGCAGCAGCTGCTGGGAAATCCTCTAACCCCAAAAACCATTAAAAGTTACTTCCAGCAAGCTGACACCATCCACCCCAAGGAGAAAGGGTGATAAGAGAAGGAAGACAAATGAAAAAAAGTGTGACCATGAAGAAATTCCTCTTTATATAAATACATATATCACGACATGGGAAGATTAACATCAACACGTGTGATATTTTGAGAGGAACAGAGGAACATCCAGGAGCAACATGAACCTGAGAGACAACAATCAAGATGACATCCATAAAGTGGACAGAAGAGCGCAAGAGAACAATGGTGTGGCTCCTAATATTATGACAAGACTTGACTTAAAAACAACTGGAAAAATGAATGAGTCCTTTGTGTGTAAAAACTTTGTACATGTTGTTTCCATGCCCCCTATACCTTTGTTAACATTTTTCTATCTAAAAACAACTGTTTCTGAAGAGAATGTGCATGTATCATGGCCCATTGATGTAGATCACAGGTGTTACCTCAACATTCAGTACAAGCTTACATTGTAAAATAAGATAACAGGTACCAGAGGAGGAGCAGTGTATGTGTTGTAAAAGGAATAAAAACAAATACCCAGGTGCCCAGAAATTGTGTACATTAATGAAAAGAATTTAATACTTGTGATAGTCTTTTTTTTTTTTTTTTTTTTTTTTACAGCTTTGGTTTTTTTAATCACATGTGAAGTTCATTTTCTAGATCCAACAATAAGAAACTAAATGAAACTTGTGGATGGAGAAATCAGACATTGTAAAATAAATTCAGGAATCTTAACTGCAAAGTGAATTTTTTTTTTTCATTTTCAAATCTGCAATGACCACATCCACTATGTACTACCGGTGCTGTAACTATTAAATATACATGACTTTAAATACTATTTATTATTTGTGGGTGACTGTTGTATGTACAGTAAGATGATACAGCGACATGTTGTAAGAAAGAACAAATAAAGCCACTTTTCAGTAAATCACTACTCTTCTCTACATATCAGAGTAACAGTTTGCACTCCAGCGATATGCTCAACACTGTGAAAGTCAAGAAAATGAACTGAATGAATTCACAAAGTCAATATTAAAACTGTTGAATATATGAACAGTATGATCTGTATGTGGGCTGTAAAATGAACTGCACTTTACAAGAGTTTAGAACACACTGGAATATTAGATTTCCTAATATCTAAAGAACAAGCATATAAGACGCAAAACTATGAAATAAATCAATTTAAATAAATTAGTATTATAAAAAAACGTCTTAAAATGTGTATTGCATTTGATCATTCAGGGAATATATTAGTTGTTTTCAAAGGGAAACACTGCCACCTGTATGTGACAGAGAGTTAAGTCTTTTCTAACATTTCACCAAAAATACACTAGTGGGAGAAGTGCATCAAATTACTGGGCATTTAAGTCACAGTTGAAAAAATCCAGCCTTGTTTGAGAATCACAGGGTCAGATATGATCACTTTAAAGTCAGAGGTATAACTATTCTAAAAAGAAAACTTTTTATCATTTAAAATGTGCTGAACTGAACTAACATCTGGATAATCGGGTAAACAGATTAAAAACCTCAGTGATTACTCTTCTCCTGACAAAGGGATGCTCACGGTCTTTCCATCACCTGGTGGATTTGCTCCAGTTCAGAAGGGCTGGACTTGAGATCTTTCTTGTCTTTGTACAACTTCTCAAACTCCTGAAAAGGGGGAAATTATCATCAGGAAGATTATTTTTTGATGCTCAAATTTTACATATGAATGCAGTTTGGCTATAGACTCTAAATAAAAACAAAAACTACATAATTAACCCACGAGCAGCAACTGAAAATGTAGTTAAGCCCTTAACCCATACAGACCCAGTGCTAGTTTTGTGTCAGTTCCCTAATGAAAATTTCTCAATATATAACCTTTCTTAGGTGATCTATCACCATTTATCATAATATTATCTTATTTTGCATTTTATCAGTATAAATCAGGTATTTTCCTGTATTTAATTCATTAATTATGTAGATATTCATAAAAGCTCAGATCAAAGCTGAGGGTTATTACATCAAAAACAGAAAAAAACTGCAGAAAAAGTGACTTTTCTGTAAAATATATGATTAACTTAACATAAACCAAGCATTTCCATCCCCCGTAATTAATCAAACTCCATGGGTTTTACTGATGAATCAATATTGTTTCTACTGTAACTATGGAGACTCTGAACGTCCAAATGTGTCTTATATGATGACCATAAAAAGATGACAAACTGTGTCATATAATTATTATTTACATGGATTTATAGGATTAGTGAATCAATGGGTATTAGACAGTTTAGATTAGTAGATGCTTTTGGTCGATAATGGATGTTTGGGCCTTTATGGATTAAAGCAGTAAGTTACTGGACTGAAATAATATGGATGCAGGATGATCAAACTAAAATGTTTCAAACTAACCTCCTTTACAGTGTCTCCGTGCATTTTGTTGACGTATTTAAGGAAGGTGGTGGTCCACTGCAGGGTGGTGACTTTGTCAGTGTCTGAGTTACAGAATGGAACCAGTGTGTTCAACTCATCACAAAACAAACGGATCCTCCTCCTGCACAAAAGAAAAGATGTTAGATGGTACTTTCTCAATTCATTCAACTTTTCACCCTAATCTTGGATCTAAAAGTTAAACAGAAGTATAAAGGACATGTTCTGGTATCCTATCTGTTTTACCCACTTTGAATTTATTTTAAAAAATAAGTGTGTCTGGATCAGTAAAATGCATAATTATGTCTAGAAAATAATTTTGGACCATGTTCAGTAATGCATGACTCAGTTGCAAAAAGAGCAATATCATGCATCTCCAAAATGGATCCTTTTAGCCTGATAATGTCTGTAACACTAACAATGAAACTCTTGTAATGATAACAACATTATTTAATCAACTGGACATGAGTTTCATTAAAGCAACAAATACTGATGATCATAACAACAAACATTTGGAAAAATAAGACATATTTAGGTGATCAGTTTACCTCTGCATGTCATGTATAATTTTCAGTCCTTT
>JAPTYQ010000028.1:11935359-11952521 GCA_029814465.1 Ostorhinchus cyanosoma | reverse complement strand
GGACCCCTGAATTCTGGATCTCTTCCATCAGGTCCGGGACCCCTGAATTCTGGATCTCTTCCATCAGGTCCGGGACCCCTGAATTCTGGATTTCTTCTGTCAGGTCCAGGACCCCTAAATTCTATATCTCTTCTGTGAGGTCCGGGACCCCTGAATTCTGGATTTCTTCTGTCAGGTCCAGGACCCCTGAATTCTGGATCTCTTCTGTTAGGCCCAGGACCCCTGAATTCGTGGCCTCTTCCCACAGGCCGAGGACCCCTGAATTCAGGGTTTCTTCTGTCGGGCCCGGGAACCCTAAATTCTGGGGCTCTACCGTCGGGCCCGTGACCTCTGAATTCTGGGCCACTGTCAGGACCTGGACTTTCAATATTTTGAGGTCTACTTTCAGGCCCAGGACCCCTTATGTGTATACCTCCCTGTCCTAAACCATGAGGCCCTTGGCTTTCTACACCTGGACCAGTTCTTTCAGGTCCCGGTCCAGGTGCACCCATATATTCCCCCCTCCTATCAGGCCCTTGATGACCTATGAATGGACCTCTCCTTTCATGTCCTTGTCCTCTAAAACCTGAAAACCGTGGTCCTCTCATGTTAGTACCTGGAATGTCATTACTTGGATCTCTGCCTTCAGATTGCTGCCCTGTGAAATTTGGACCTTGATGTCTTCCATCATGCCCAGGATTCTGTACACATAGACTACCCATTTCAGACCCAGGTCTCCTAAAATCTAAACCTCCTGGCCCTCTCCTCTCAAGCACTTGAACTTCCATATCAGGACCTGCTATCCTTGGCCCAGGCCCACTGAAGTCTGCTGTATCTGCCCTTCTCCTGTCAGGTACCGGGCCATCTATAGCTGGTCCTGTCATTTCGGGTCCTGAGCCACTGAAATCTGGCCGTCCAGGTCCAGCACTGTGAGGACCAGGGCCCTCTATAGGTAATCCTCTCTTTTCGAGCTCTCCTCTACTAAAATGAGGATTATTAGGTCTAATCCTAGTGTTGAAAGGACTCTGCATAGGTGGCCCTCTCCTATCAGGGCCCCCTCCACTAAAATCTCCATCTTCATTCTCTGGATTGTCCAGAGCTGGACCTCTCCTTTCAGATTCTGAACCCAAATAAATTGGACCTCCTCGCCCTCTCTTGCCATGTCCTCTCCATTCTCCTTGGGTGAACTTCCCTCCCCTGCCTGGCGCTCTTGTATCATCTCTTGAATTTAACCCTGTGCTACTCATATTCAAATCCGTCACATATGAATCCTGATCTGTAGTTTGATCACTCTGACCCATGTTACAACCCATATTAGGACCATGACTCCAATCAATCCATTGTCCCTGCATTTCTATTTTTTTCATACCTAAATTACTCAAATCACCTCTATCTGGACCATGTCTGTCTGAAGTATTTACATGTGACTCAATTCTATCAACATTTGCACTTAACCCACTCATACTAGCAATATTTTGACCAGACATAGCATGACTTCTTTCCCTTAAATCTGGCCCTCCTAATTCATGCATAATTGATTCGTGTTTCATCATTTGAATTTCTCTGTCTTTGCTAGAATCACTCACCACTTGTTCTTCAAATGTCTTTAATTCTGTATTTTCACAGTTTATGTTTGGCCCTGGCCCTCTTTGTGAAAACCATCTTTTATCTGTCAGTGGAGACTGCCTCTGATCTGTTCCTGACCCTTGAAAAGGTGGCCCAGGACTCTTTATATCTGGACCTGCATCTCCTATGCCTCCACTACATGGAGCTTTTCCAAAAATATTTGATATTTGAGCATTTTTTTCTGGATCTGCATTTCTCACACCTGGATCTTGATGTTTAGGCATCATACCTGTATGGTCTAGAGTTGCAGTCCTACTTGCTAAATGTGGATCCTCAAAAGAGGAATCTTTTACTATAGTGACATTTGGCTTTACATCTTGATTTTCTGTTTGAGATTGAAGCTCCTTTGTCTTTTCAAATGGTGATTCTTTTGGTGGTAAGCTTTGCATACCTGGACCTCTCACAGTATTCCCTGAAACCTGAAAATCGGAACCTGTAGCTGAATATGAATGTCCTCCCCCCTGACTGACTGATTTGTTTGGATTTCTCAGATCTTCTCTGGCACTTGGGCCTTGTAGGTCTAAGGTTCTAAAATTACCTCTTGTAGTAGACAACTGCAGAGAGACCACTGTTGTCTGAGTTTCAACATAGAGAGGATCATTTTCAACTTTAACTTCCACCAGGCTACTGCTGCATGTCACATTAACTTCATTTCTTTCTATCTTGATTATGTCTAGCTTTTCTATACTGCTAGGTTTCATAAACTGAGGTTCTGGATCAGGACTCTGAGGAGAATCTCGAATGGGTGGATCAAGTTCTCTTAGAGGAATTGCACTATCAAGTTTGTCTATGAACATAATTTCCTGTTGAGAAGGTTTATCCACCTGCTTGCAACCACTACCTGTAACATTATTGTCACTTACTGACTGGTTTTGATTTCCTGGAGATTCTGGAGATTCTACTGTCTCTGCCTTTTCAGGGAGAAGAACATCATGCGAATAGGAAGAACAGTTTTCTTCCGGACCTTTTTGTTCCTGTTTTAACTGATGAACATCAGATTCATTTTTGAGAGAAACCATGCCATATAATGATGTGCTCTTTTCAACACTTTGATCCACAGCGGAGTCCAATGGCACATTAAATGTATTCATTGCATGCTTCAGGTTATCTTCAAAGATTTTAGGGGAAGGTGTCCTGTTCTGTTTTGGTGAAAGTGATACAGAATGCTTAATTCTGGAAAATGATGGGGATCTTCTGTGTCCACGAGAATGCCGATGTGAAGTATGTTCTTTGCGATTACGGCGTTCCAACTGGTCTCTAGATCTATGGCTTGACCGCTCCCTTTCACTTCTTCTGTGTCTGTCCTTTTCCCTTCGCCTATGGGAACGCGAAGGAGATCGCCGTTGGGACCTTCTTGATGGACTCCTATGATGGCCCCTTTCACGATGACTCCGTCTCTTGGGTGACTGCCTGTGCTTTCTACTGTGGTATGAACTCTGAGAAGTTCCCCTGTGTCCACTTTTATCTCGAGACTTTGTACTGCTCCCCTGAAATACATCCTCTTGAATTTCATTAAAAAGTGATTCATCCTCTGGATCATAAGCTACATCTGAATCTTCAATCTCTCCAGCAGAGGAATACTTGTCACTTTCCCTGACATTTTCCTCTGTCTCACCTTGTTCTGTGACAGTGTCTGGATCATTTTTTTCAACAGATAAGGACGTCTTACTTTCTGGATTAACAGCTGGTAAATCCACACTTGAACTGTCCACGGCCTCTGAAGGGTTGCTGGCCTTGTCTGTTTTCATTTTGCCAATCTGCAGAGATGAAAGTTTACTCCGAGGCACAGACGTTGATGGGGGAGACATGAGGGAATCAGAAACAGAAAAGTGGGCCATGAACATTCCCACAGCCTCTCTTTGTTGGCGTAGGGCTTCTTCTTGCTCCTTTAATTGTCGTTTTTGCTCTTCAATTTGCTTATTAAGCTCCTCAAGCATTCGTTTCTGTTCACTTAGTGTCTCAGCTGATACAACCACAGTGCCTGAAGGGATATTGTGCAAGTCTCCAGTTGGAGTAGGAGTATGGGCTGGAGCAGAGGCTGAAGTAGAAATTGGAGTGGAAGCTGGTGCTGGTGTTACCACAGTGGAAACAGGTGTTGGACATGGCTCTGATGTTTGAGTTGGCGTAAGGGACTTTGTTACAATGTCATTCTTTATACAATCAAAGATTGTCTCATCCTCTGGATCATAGGCCACATCATCATCAGCACTGGCTGATAATTCTGGGATATCGTCCTTATTTTTTTCTGTGGTCTGTGGAGTTGTCACATTATATCCCATCGCTGGATCATACTCATCCTCTGGATCATACGGTCGATCAAAGTCATTTTCTTCTTTTTCTATTTCTATGTCTTTGACTTTGTTTTTCTGTCCATATTGTTGGACAATTGGATCTAGCATTGATCCAGACATCTGAGACAACACAGGGAGTTTCCTAACACTCACTGTGGTTGCTGTTGTGGAACTTCCCTCAGAGTCATTTGAATTATTACGAAACAAACTTTTTAAGATTGTCTGTAAGGGTGTCTTACTACTGGATGCTGATGCAGGATTCTTGTCAGTGATGTTTTTGGAGTTTGACTGAGTGACAGCATCAGGGGTAGTAGAGACAGGAGGAGCTGCTTTATGAGAAGTGAAAAGAACTGGTGTGGTAACTGAGCTAGAAGAATCTGAAGGTGATCCAGGGCAAGGGGGTGAACCAGGAGGGGTGGTGCTGACAGGGGTCTCTGGGTTGTAGGGTTGGAATATCTCCAAATTGTCAGAACCATAAAGAACTGGTGGTTTTGGGATCCACATAGGGTCTTTGGCCATGTGCACTTTGGGTCTCTTTTCTTCAATTTCCTGAGGAAAAGTCCCTGGACGTTTTGTCCTCTGGACTATTGCCAACCCCAGAAGAAGGTTGGGCCGGTTTTTTTCAAGGCCTGTAAATGAAACAAAATAAATACAAAAATGAGTTTTTTCTATTTTGCATAAAAGGACACTGAACTAAGGGCTCAGAACACTGATAAGAACAAATCAGCATTGTCCTTGATTAAAATAGAGACATTATACACACTAAGGTCAGAGTGAGAGTAAAATGCACACTTGGAGTAAAAACCATAACTAAACCTTAAAATTAATATATGGAATTTTAGGTTTTCTTTCATAGTTTTTTATTGCACAGGAACAATGTGTACTCGAGTATATTTAGAAAACAATCTTTGATTCCACTTCATTGAACAACAGTGAACAAGACAGTGAACAACAGTAGTTTTGTTACTTTCAATTACAACTGTTCTTAGAGAATTTAATCAGTTGTCAATAATGACAAATCTACTGAAAACATTAGACCGTGAAATAAAATTGAAAATTCAAAACAACAAAATTTGCAAAGTTATATGCAGTTATTTAAGGAGGTACTGAAAACTGGATATAACTTGGTATTACTGATACTTGGGTTAGGGCCAGTTGCTCCCTAACCTCCCTAAGTTGTGCAGATACCGGTAATAATGTTGATAATTATGAGTTTTAAGTCGAAGCATTATCTCACCTGGTCCTTCGAGTGGCTGAAGTATGGATGGGACTGATTCATTTGCACTGAGTGGAACGAGGTATACATCCTTGATGGATCGGCTGTTATTGGCCACCACACCAAAACGTCCTCTGCTGCTAAAATAGGAGAACAGGGAGACGTAGGCCACCTCTTCTTCTTCAGTTGCAGGGTGAAACCGGATCACGCATAACTCCTAATGAAAGAAAATAAGATATATGAATGGGTACTATTGTATGCTTTTAATATAATGTTAGTGAAGTATAAAGCACAGAAAGAAAGAAGCTTATATTGCCTACCTTTGTGAGAGATGTCTTTAGTTTTGCAACGTAGTCCCAAACTGTTTGAGGTAGGATCCTTCCTCCTATTTGTATGGAGTCTGGCAGATCCTGCACACAGCAAAAATAAAAGTTTATGTATTTTTTAATGCTCAAACACCAAAATCTTCAAATATTTTTGCTACAGGTTTGCAGAGGTTAGTGTTATTCAGTACAATACCGCTTTAAGATTTTCAGCAGATCCTGACACCAGATATCCTTTGGTGACTAACTTGGCTACAGTGAGCATGTTGAGGAAGCCTTTCCATAGTATATCTTGTTTAGCAAGAAACTGAGCAGTCTCACTATCAGTAGTGGGTTCAGAAGTCACAGTCCTGAAATAAGAAGCACATCAACAATGACTATATCACCAACACCACTCATTAGTGCTGATTAATTTACTTTATACTTCTCCTTTCTTCAGTACCTTGAGGATGTGCCATAAAGTCTGGGATCTGCTGAGGAAGATGGCTTCATTAATATAGATTTGGGTAATTTGTTTGTTGGTGGTAGAGACAAGGGTGGAGCTGAGGGTGGGGTGGAGCTAGAGTCTTTAAGAGGGGTATAAGGGGCTGATTTATTATGGGCTGTATTACTGGGACCACCAGTCAAAGTTGAGAATCTGCTTGCCGCAGTACGGGGATCACGCCTTGTGATGGTTACTGTGGACACTGCTGGAATCACAACTGGTGCATATGGTCTTAATGTTGTCGTTTGAGAAGTGTCAGAAGTTGGGGATGCGGGGGACTCCATGACAGGGGAGGCAGGAGACTCTAAAGTGGGGGAGGCAGGAGAGTCCTTAACGGGGGAAGCAGGAGATTCAACTATGGTCAAAGGACAGTCAGTGGTAAGGTGTGAAGAAGGATCTGTTATTGAAGATGTCGGTGAGTCCAAGTCAGGTGAATCAGGAGGCGCCCGCAGAGGGGAGTCATCTCCTTTAGAGATTTTCCAGTAAGGTTCACGTTTATCTCTCATTTCAGAAACCTTCTGTTTTTTCTGTGCAGGTTCTGCTAGTTCTTCAGCTGCCATTTGACCTTTTGGGAAACAATGAGAATGCACTTTAATTAACTAAAATGAGTGATGAGTGGATTATAATGAATGTCTACTGCATTTTGCACTGCAATTTTCAAACATCCTTGTAAATCACCTGTGCAAATCTTGCACTTCAGATCAAAGAGATGGGTTTTATGCTCTGATGTTGTGTCCTTCAGCATACAAGTGAGAATATCTGGTACAGCACTACTCCCCTGGTTTAACTGGCTGGTTTTAGCCTTCAGAGAAGGAGCAGGAGCACTTTTCTTCTGTTCCTGTGAAACACACAAGCAATAAGATTCATATCAGAGAGAGACGCTGCATCAAAGCATATGCAGCATTCATGAGAAAACAGGAGAGACTACGCAATGAAAAAGAGACTAATATGAGAGGGACATTCACCGTGTTCTTGTCAGGTCTGGCAGGATTCAAAGTGGGCAAATCTACCTTCACTGCTTCAGGCTTCTGTAGGGAAGCTGTTGTTTTAGCCTTTGTGTCTTTAACCTAGATGCACAGAAACAAAAGATGACAGTCACATCTGATGCAACCTCTGCTTGGCCCATCTGATTCCAAAGACAAAGAAAACAGAATCGTATAATTTTGTTTTAGCTGTAATGACACTTTACCTGTGTTGTTTCTTTTGCAACTGGCTCTGGTGCCTTGACAGCCTGCATATCTTTCTGGCTCATCCTGACAAGTCTAAAGGGACTGATCTCTCCATGCACAACCCGATACAACAAACCCTAGAGACAAGCAAGAGGAGTGAAAAAAACAAACCGATGACACTGGGAAAACCCTAAAGCATATATATCTTTGATATTTAACAGTGTTTAAATGTATAGTAAAACTACAGAAAATCACAAACAAGTGTTTTACAAACCTTGTTTCTTGGGTCTTTCAAGTTGAACATTATTGTTCTGTACTTGTTCATGTATTTGCTGTCTGTGTTCCGAAATATGTTGAACATCTCCATCTCAATGCTTGTGACAAGTTTAGCAGCTTCACTTTCAGACATCTCCAAATCCTCACAATCACACACCCTTGACAAAGGAAAAGACAGTCGGTGACCTATTTTGTTGAAGTCATACATTCAGCATTGAATTAAAGCTTTTCACACAAGAAAAAGAGTGTAGGGATAAGTTGACTGATCAATTATGTGACTTAAATTTTATCAATGAGAGAATTTGTTGAGAAAAGATATTGGTGATTTCATGTGTATTCATTCTTTGTTGACAAGGGCAAAAACCATCTCAAGTGAGTGTAAAACCTTTTTTCCTGAAACTAAGGTATGTTTTATTCATTTCAGTGTTTCCCTAAACATGAAGCATGAATGTTAAACTTTGGTGCTTAGTTTATGGAAATGATGAAGAACCACTCTGTATATCTGCGCACACATAAAAAGCAAGGATAATGACGGTGCACCAATGTCGTCCAATGTATCGTCACCTGAAACATGTATACTAAAGTGTATGTTTTGAGATAATCTGTTTTTTCTGTATTTGTTCAAACATCATTTGTGTTGATTTAAAAGTAACAATATCAAGGCAATACATTAAATACACTGTAGTGGAAACCCCAGACTGTGTTTTCATGCAAACCCTAAAACCAGGTCTTACCTTTTGAACAGGATGCCGGTGAGGGAGCGCTGGATGCTCTGTCTGACCTGGGTATTGGGCTGGGTGGGTCTAGAGGAAGGAGCGCTGGGTGCAGGGGGCACGGGCAGGTTTCGTGTCTCATTCAGCATTGTGGGGGTCGTGGTTGCCTTCTGGGGTGACGCCGCCGCTGACACGTGGCTAGCAGGAGGAGGGGGTCCTGACTGCTTCTTGGGTATGACATATGAGGTTTTCGAGATCACAAGAGCCCCCGTTTCATGATGTCTAGTGGCTGAGGGGCTCTGGGATTGGGTGGCTTCAGAGGAACTGGATTTTGCTGTGGTAGGTGGGACAGAGGAATCTGCACCTGCTGATGGTTGCTTTGAGACATCGTCTGACCCCTGTGTTTCTTCTTGAGAGTGGCTCTGTGGTGAAGCTGGCTCAGTGACATGGTGTGGAGAAGAGGTGGACTCTGTAGGGGGGTCCTTTGACGGCTGTTGTGAATCAGTTACAGCCTCAGGGTCTGCATCTACCTGCACGCTGTCCTTATTTGCTGTTAAATGAACAAAAGAGTTTTGTGTAAACATCCAGAAATATACTACGTAAAAACTGCAGCAACATCTAACATCAATCAGAGTGATTTACTGATTAAGTCTGCAATAAAATATGCATTGATTAAACAATTAAAAGAAAGAATGTTTTTTTCTATCCAGGGCAATTATTTATTCAAGTGTTCAGTGCCAATAAGGGCCTCTTTTTCCCCATATGCTCTGTATTGTACATTACTGATTAGTTTACCTTTGACAGTTTACTATGAGTTTACTATTATTAGTGACATAAAATGGAAAAGAAAATGACAAGCTGTTCCAGGAAGTTAAAGACCAAAAACAATTTCTATTGGTAATGTGAAGTTCTACAAATTTTGATGAAATGAAGAAATGTTTTTTGTCTTATAATCGACAAAGAATTGATATTTCATGAAAACATTAAAGTTTTCACTTTGAGCCATGTTTGTTTAAAAAAAATTAATAAATGAATAAAATGAAACAGAATTATTTAAAACTATTTTGGAATGCGTTAATTTTTAAGCCAAATTGTCACTTGCCATTTTACCTATGACCAAAAAAAATTGAAAATCTTTAATTTGAAGAACATTCACAAGAGGTGTCAGAACACAGACAAAATAGTTGTAACCAATCCTATTTGCATCACAAAAAGTGGGACTTAAATTTAATGGAACAGTTAAAAGGGATAATCATAATCATTCTTTTTATTATAGTTAATTATCATCTCAAATTCTGTTATTATGACTACTCAATATTAAAATTCCCTGTATTTAAATATCGTTCTCATAGATAAGGACTTGAAATATGAATAAAAATAGTCTATCATGTTTTTTTTCCTCCAGTTCTTGCAGTTGTAAATTCTTGAAACAAATGTCACAAAGTCAGTTTTCTTCTTGTTGAATTTTTCGAGTGTTTACTGTATGTAAATGTATGTGTACCATTTGCCAGAATGTAAATAAGAGGCATATTATTCATGTTTAGTAGAAGGAACATGTATTTGTATCTTTGTGTGAATATTCACACATGCTTGATTTTCAAAATATCGTACAGTGATGACAAAGTCCACACCACAGCAAACTCTGTAAACATTGTGCTGTAAATATCTGTATGGCCATTGGTTATGATGTCAAATTGAGAATTTATGGTTAGGACGAGGTGTGTGCGGTACAGGAAGCCTTAAAACACACCCTCATTGTGCAGATGAACTGAACTCAGTGAGATTAGGAACAGCAACATGCCACCAGACTTCAGTTCTTTAACTGGGCACATAGTCATTATTCAATATATTCAAGCATATGACTAATGATTGAAGGCACATAATGAATGTGAGAAAACTGCTCATGGTTTCTTTGCTGTATTTACCGAGAACGATTTACTACATGAAAACATAATACGATCATTTCTATTCAAAACTATGATTACAAACTACTCAGCTTTTGCATATATCTGTCTTTAATCATATTCTCTTGTGTTCTTTTGTTTGTTATCACTCACAAGTATTTCTTTGTGTAGTATGTTTTATTTCTCTACTTCATTAAAAATGAGGGTATGAGATCATTGGTGGCATGTCAATAGGGGGCGCAGGCTGTGCTCTCAGTGAATGATTTAAGATTCACCCCAGGACTAATTTTTAGTTTCAGATCCGAACTGTTTTTGTTTTTTTTTTCATTTTCTTATTCTTGAGTGAGTGGATGATTGTCACAGGATTGCCTTGAATTAGATACAGTTTCAGGAGTCCAGAATGCCCGTGAAGCAGATAATTATCCTGAGGCAGATAATTAACCTGACCAGATTTCACAGTTAATGACTTTTAGGCCAGTTCAGCCTGTTAAACTACTGTTTAATCTCCCCCACTTCTGTGTTTTACACCAGGGTTTTAGTTTAGCAGTGATACAAATGCCACTAGGCTATTCATCTACATAAGTAATACAGAACTTAACCCCAACAGTAGGTGGTTAAGTGGATAGGTTGTGGTTTGACACAAATACCAATGTTGAATTATAGTCCTTCATAGAATAGTTTTCTTTTTACTGTTAACTTAATTATCAGTATAGTATTATCAGCTGACTGGCACATTTGCCCATGCATATAAACTCATGTGTTCTTAATCCCTTCTGTTCTGGGAGTTAGAACACACAAACATGAGGAGACCATACTTTGATCTGACAAACACATAACCATTTGGTGTAATTGAAAATAGAAACAAAAGCTAACTAATGAGAGGAGATTTTATTTTAGGCTAAAACCTCAGATGACTTTATAAAGTGCCAACAATACACTAAAGCAGTTAGCACCACCTGGAACTATGTTAAATGACAACTTATTACCTCCTCCTAGGAGGTTATATGATTACTGGTAGTTGTCAGTAAAATTGCAGAAGAAATATTGCACAGATTTCATTACAGTTGGCAGAAGATTAAGACAAGGACAAGCCCCTTAAGGCTTTAAAACCTGATGTGTCATCGTTGACACACCGTGTGCATATGCAGTTTGGATGGCTGTAACTCTTTCACTGTTTGTGCAATTGGAAAAATTCCAACAGTTTTTGAATCCTGAGATGTTGTGCTTTAGAGGTTTTATTAGGTCATTGAGGTAATTTCACTCATGGCTGGAGGAGACAGTGTTTTAGCAGCTTTATAACATGCAATAAATTGGAATTCACTGCTTTAGATTTTGAAAGATCTATGGAAAAAAAGTGCTCTGGAAAAACGGACTTACTCACAGCAGGCAGACTATTTTAGACTTGGGGTTTAAAGGGTTAAATTATGGAGTGCATCCATAAAACATGGAGAAGGCTGATATTTTTTTCACTGTTTTTCTTCAACATTGGAAGACAGAATAGGAGTCCCCCAGGCTAAGTGAGAATTAAGACCCTGTGGGAACAGTCAGTCACCAACTGACAAAAACCAGGAAGACATGGTTCTAATCTATGGTTTAATAATACAGTGGAAAAAGAAGAAGTGGAGTCGGCCGTTGATGGTAGTCTGCACTCTCCAAAGGCCCTTCTGGTGTGTTTATGAAATTTAGCAGAAGATAAGGACAGACAAATCCAATAAAGCAATTAATCTAATTTGATAGGATATACTCTATAGTTAAGCAATGTTGAAAGTGATGATCAATTGTGTCATCTGCAGACATTTTCCTTCCTGTTTGGTTCTCTGTCAGACAAATGGACAAGAACGAATGATGGAATATTCACTTTCTGCATCACTTTGGGAGAGCGAGATGAAGACAGAACTAGACACACTACTATTCCTCGATGTCTGCAATCAGCGGTTATCAGAGGTATGAAACACTAACCGGCGCTGCATGTTAATTCAAGTTTTATCATGTGTCCCTGTAAAACCAGCTTTATTTAATCACCCACATCCAGGACTGAGGCACTGACAGACTTTACCGAAGAATAAATGATTAATCAACACCGCGAGTATAAATAAATGATGAATGTTATGGTAAGTCATCAGTCAAAGTCTGTATGATGTGGAAAAAAAATAAATGACACAGGGAAAGAATAAAATACTTGAGTTCATATAATAATTATTCTGTCACTATAGACTTGTACTCTACTTGATGCATTGGCAGTATTGTTCACCGTGATATTCATGTTGATTGAATAGAGTGTAGTGATGAATTTACTGGAAATATATTTAAGCTAAAAGAGCAGAAACATTTACTAAAACTCTTCAAAAGGTCTTTCATTAACTCGCTCTTCTGCTCTTCACGTAGTCTGATGATTGATCCGCTGACAGAGGTGAAAATGAAAAGTTAAAGCGTCTGAGGAAGAAATGACAGAATCTGTGCCTTCATTCTGACATGGTAAAATAATGAGTGCATGATTTATGGTCTGGACTAAGTACAGATGGTACGGGCTACATCAGAACAAGGTGAAATATTATTTTAATACACAGTTGAGATCTTTAGTTAAATTTTTTAGCAACTAGTAGTTTAATGTTGTTAGGATTCTTTTGTTTCGCTAGGCTGCTTTGTTTCACTGGGATCCTTTGTTTCACTGGTGGGTGATGGGATTTCTTGAGGCAGTATGGTTCACACCTCAGTCAACACAACTAAGCGGCAGATTAGCATATGCCCACAAAAGATTGTAAATCACAGGAGATAAGATGTAAAAATACAATCAGTATAGGGGGTTGACTTAGAATCAGGTAACGCCAGTGGGGTCAGCCAATAGATTGGGGATCAGTTTACAAAAAGGACAAAAGTGATGTGTTTTAGGAGATCGGGACCATTCCGCTCTCCTCTGTGGGGGTGGGTGGCCCTCAGCTGAGGGACGCTTTGTTTGTGGCCCATGGATTTAATGTGGTGGGCTTTTCAGCGAAGTTATGCTTTGCTTGTGGTCAAATCAAGTCAATTAAATAGATTTATACAAATGAGACCGAAAAGAATCTGGACTAATTCTTGGAGCTTCCAATCAAAGAACAAGCTAACAAAGAACCATGGTACAGACGAATAGAGCTAAGTGAGATCCTGTTGAGGACTTAAGCAACAATTCGGTGCCAATGAGGTTTATGAAACTATGAAAACACACAAATTACACTCCATCCTTTAAGCGAACAGGACGGAGACAAACATGAAACCTAATGAGATGAGATGATTCAATGTTAAACCATCTGATGTTTATGTGGCTAAAAATGGATTAATTCAGATTAGGACCCTGGTGTCGACATGTAAAATATGACCAACAATACACTAATGCAGTCAATGTAAGCTGGAACTACATAAAGGGATCATATTTTGCTAAACCCACTTTTATTAGTCTTTGGTTCATTTATTTTTGCATTTGGACCCTAATAGTTCATACAGTTTGAATTTGAACCCTCCAGGTGCTGCAAAACTATCGTTATATTCATTTGGGCAAACATCGAGTGGATTTCTACAACCCGTTTTAATTCCTTCTTAATTTGTTACGTCTATTAACTACTTACGACATTTGCACATATAAGGTCAAGACTTCTGACGAACATTTCTTTGAGTACAACATAATTGTTTATCAGCAGCAGTGGTTGTAGTAGAAAACTGAAAATATGTCCAAACTTTGAGCAGATTACCCAAAATGTTCAGTATTGACAAACACAAGTGGCTGAACGAGACAGAGCAGCACGGTCAAGAACCTGAAGGGGGTGGGGTGTGAAGTGGCTCATTTGCATTTAAAGGACATGCGCTCAAAACAACCTTTCTGGTGTCTTTACTCAGAAATAGGGTTGAAGATGGACCTGTGGAGTTAAATTAAGGAAGAATTCAGACCCAAGCAGAGCATTTACAGTTTATGTAGACCACATGGAAATCTTTGCAAATGTATAATTCAATTTAAAAAAGCAAAATATCACTCCTTTAAAGCTGCAGTGCATGATAGTTTTTGTTATTATAACTGATCAAAATGATCTTTCAGAATAATGTAATTCAAATATATGTGAGGAAACCAGAATTCCAATCACTTCTATGGGCTGCGGAAAATAAACCAGTGAGACAGACTTTAGCTACTGACAAGTTCTTTCATAGCAACTTGAGGGGTTACATATATGGCTTAAAGAGAGTCATACATGACTCAATGTGGGATCTTGGGAAAGTAGTTGTGGTCAGGTCATTTATCTTTATATTTAGGGTTTTGATTCGATCAAGAAGGCAGAGCTGCAGAGGGATGGTGTGTATTTTAGCTCCAGTGGCTTTATGCCAAACTATCACCTCCACAAAGAAGGTTAAGTGGTAACTTGAATTTGTCTGTTCGTATGTTAACAGAGTCCAGAAGCATCGTCGACTTCTAAAGACGTCTGGGATGGACCATCACTCAGTGGAGACAAGGACTGTGCTCTGACTAATCACTATTCCAGGTCATTTGGAGGAAAAAAATGGGAAACAAATATGTCATGTGCTCCAGACCAAAGACGACAAAGACCATCCAGAATGTTACCAACAAGGGCGGAAGCCATGGTCACTGTCCTCGGTAAAGGTCATCGACACCTCTGTGTTAATGCTGAAAAGTACATTGACATTTTATAGCAACAAAAGCTGCCTTCAAGTAGAAGAGAGCGGAGGTGCTGGACTGCCCTGTCTGCATTCCCACTTGTCTCCAAAGGGAATGTATGGCACACCATTGAAACATAAAATGTGATGATGATGAAAGATGAAAAAAATGAAGAGTGTCCCAAGTTTTCCTTGAATGTGTTGTGTTTCAAGAATGGATGTATATTTACAAATGAAATAAAGATTGGAGAAAAAATTATATAGAATTCTTCATAATGTTTATAATGACTGAGACATTTTTTTTTAAATATCACTGAATTCTTTTCAAATTTGCACTTTCCATACCATGTCCCAACTTTTTTCTTATTTGACTAGTGGTAGTGTTGTATCCTTGATGGATTGGCAACATTTTTTACAATGAAATGTGTGTCAACAAAGCACTGAGTGATCTGTAGCAAACACAGAGCAGAAGCAAAGCATTTACTAAAATCCCTTTAAGGAGTTTTTTTCATGATTGATAAAGGTTTAAGTGATTAACTGAGGAATACATGACATGTTCTCTGTTATGTCTGACTTTGTTAAAGACTATGCATGTGAAAAAGCAGAATTTCTGCAAACATTTCTTAACCCACAAAGACTCAAACATCCACCATTTACTTAAATCATCTACTGATCTAAACTCTTTAAAATCTGTTGATCCACCAATTCTATCAATCCATGTGAATAATTGGTGTAAAATGCAGTTTTTCATTTTTTCATGGTCATCAGATATGACTGATATGGATGTTCAGAGGCTCCGTAGTTACCGTGGAAACACCGTCATCTTCTACAACATTGATTCACCAGTAAAACCCATGGAGTTGGATCAATGACAGTGAGTGGACACACTGGGTTTATGTTCAGTTAATGATAGATTTTGCTGAAAAAGTCGTCTTTTTTCTTCACTTTTCTCTATTTTTTATATAATATTCCGCAACTTAACTCTGAGCTTTTATGAACATCTATAGGATTAGTAAATTAAATATAGGAAAATATCTGATTTTCACTGAAGAAACACAAAATACAGAAGATGATATTACAATAAATGGTGATAAATCACTTGAGGAAGGTTAAATGTAGAGGAAAAATTCATTTGGGAACGGTCACAAAAGTCACACTGGGTCTTTATAGGTTTGTCATTATTTATCTACATGTTTTATCACATACTTAAATTCTGCTTTAGTTAATCAGAATGCCCAGACTACAAAAAAAGGAAATGTTAGTGCATTTTGACTTTATTACTTAACAAAGATAAATAAAAGGGTGAGTGTAATTTCCTTCCTCACCCACACACTGATGTTCAACTTGGAAAAGTCTTGTTCAGCAACTGTTGTGTTATTTGTGCTTCAGGCCACTGAGCAGCTTTGCTTTCACTGCCTTTGGTGGAAACCAGGGTTTTCCAACAGTGGAGCTTAGGTGTTGGGGGTATGGGGGTCATGTAGTCAGGGAATTTTTTGGGAGGACCTCAAACAAAAATATTTAACGTTTTGTTCTGTCAGATAATTTTGGACTAGTACTACTTCTATGTCTGTGTACAAAAAAATCGAAAAAGCTAGTGCCGATGATATACTATGCCCAAAAGCTCAAATCAAAACCTTTACTTAGTCTTGATGCTCACAACATTGAATATACTGTTTTTTGTTTATTTATTTTTTACATCTATTTGCACATAAGCCTTATTAAGACAGAGAAAACCATGGAAACTGGAAACTACGGGAAACATGTTACATAATAACATTAATTTTGTAAAATGAAAATGCTGAAATCTAGGATGAAACCCATCAGCTCCATCAACAGGTCATGAGAGGTTTGAACTCCATAAATCTGGCTTGTTTGTCCATCGGTTCAGAACGTGAGCGAGTCATTTCATTATATTAAAAAGTAATGACATTGCTGTCACAGATTTGCTGCAGATGCTGAATAAATATGTTGTTTTTAAGTCTGTTTAATTGTGTCTTTTCCATCTTATGACAAACACAAACCACAAGTTTATTTATTATTAATTTATTCTTTAGTTAATGTCAGACTGAGGATCTGAACAGAACGACTGCTTAGATTCAACCAAGTTTGTTTTTTTTTAAGCATGTCAATGACTCATCTCTAAATAATGAATCAATTACTTGTTATAATTTCATTTTCATTCTATGTGAGTGAAGGGATAATTCAGTTTCCCATAGAGGATGAATACAGTCAGTCTTATGTTTGTCGGTAAGCCTTAGCTATGAGCAAATTTATGTGGTATATTCATCTAAATTAATCCGTTCGCAATTAGTTTCAGCGTGGTAAGAACCATTAAGTTTATCCAGGATTTCAAAATAATTTGCCACAACAGAGGATTTCATTTCAACAAAGATCACATTCTAATGTCAGATTAACAACCTCATGTGATTCCAAAAATGGTTGTGATCAGAACTGTGAGCCTCTGGAGGAGAGTTTCCTTCTTTACTAAAGGTGTGTAATTGTCATTTCAGCTGAGTGGGTGAGAAATGCAATTTTTTGGGGGGGTG
>JAPTYQ010000028.1:11924105-11935259 GCA_029814465.1 Ostorhinchus cyanosoma | reverse complement strand
CTTTTGTGAAACAATCAATTGAAGATGTAAGGAAGAAAATTACATCTCATTGTCATATGATAGGCTGATCAAGTGGAGCAAATAAAAATCACTATTAAGTAATTGATTAAATAATTGTATAAATGTTTTATGTGAAAATTCTATACAAATTTAAACTAAACTGTGTTTCTTCCATTGGATCTGACTGATAATGTCTGGTCACCTCATGGTATCATTTTAGAATTTATACATGACTGATAAAGGCACCATCTTTAACTGACAGCTTTCTCAGCAGCTGCACATTTTTCATTTGGACACTAGAGGGCACTCGTGTCTTAGAATTAAATGCTTGAGACACTGAAGCACTGATATTACTCAAAGTGGAAAAAACTGGGACAACAACTTCTCAGAGCATGTGGCAGGGAAATGATGAGTAGGTGAGTTAAAGAATACAATAAACACGCAGCAGATAATGTAAAAAAAAAAAAACGTAACAGGAACCGAAAGCCTATTTCCGACTAAAAGGTCTCAGTTTTTGCTCAGAAAAAGATATTTCTCATTTCAGCTCACCATAGTATGCAAGCAAGAGAAAAGAAATTAAATGTATGTTGAACCTCCAGCTAGATTCTACTTCTGTCATCACCAAATAGTCAGGAAAAATCCCATGCCTTTACCGTGCTAGTTGACCTATAATATATGATCACAAACTACATCCAAACTAAAAATGACAGACTGAAAGAAGGAAAGAAATTTGAGCAGAATTACTCAGAGGTTACGGAATCAGTTTAATAGTGTGTATGTAAACATGTAACTCTGGTTTTGGGGAGAACAGAATTATCAGGGGATTTTGGAATTTGTATTATGCTTGTGTTAGGTGACACAAAATGAGCTTCCAGTTGAGTTTTCCCATCAAAAACAGTTCAAATAAACTATGAAGACAGATAGGAGTCATTCTTCGTAATCCAAGCCACACAATTATTCCCCTTAGTTGTCCTGACAGGTTGTCTTTGATGAAAATAAAAAACTTATCTTGATAAATGAACACATGTACTCAAATAGCGATAGATGGATATGTGTTGTTGCATGTTTTTCTTTTTGTATGTCTCAGTTCAGTTATGGTATTATGTTATCTGCAAGTTGTTATTTTTTTTTTTTTAAACCTGCCAATGGGACTACAGATGGAAATTAGCCGTATGGTTATAAAATCTCTCGTGTTTACGTGTAAATGTTCATTAATAAGAACTGTCCCATTTTTAAAAAATCAATAAATCATCCATTCATTAACTCTTCTTCTCCTTCTAAGATATCTTCATCACTTTACACATTCACGTTAGAATCACCCCTGGGTTGAAACAAGCCAACTTCAGTTTTTCTATAATTCAGATTTTACAAAAAAAAACCTTTGCAAAACCCTAAATGTGCCTTTCTGTGCTTTCAAAGTTACACATACTTGAGTAATGGGTTTATGCAGCAAAAAAAAAAGTCAAAGCAGTGACATGCTGTTCCAACTCATTTATGTGTATCACTTAACCGATAAATATACAAATGAAGGGTTTTTTGGTTGTTTTCTTCATATTATGACACTGAAAGACGCTGTAATACAGCTCTACGTACTGAACAGGTCACTGTCAAGGCACATGATGACACTACTCATGTACATCTACATCTTCCTTGTAGGAAATCGCTATAATACATCCTTATTTAAAAACAGGTTTGGGCTTTAAATTAAATATCCTGTTCATCCAGAATGTGTTTTAAAGAGTGAGGCTGCTTTTTGATGTGTGGATTTATCTGACGTCGGCTTTACAATAGCCTCCCTGATGGTAAAAGCTGAGGACAAAAATGATCACTGATCATCAGAGGGTCAAACCATGTTAATGACAGGTCTATGGAATGTAAAACAAAACAAAACAAAAAAAAAAAATACAACCCAAACATCCTGTAGTGTTCCTTGATCCTGTGACTATTCATCACAGGTCCAGGTATCAATAGCCTTTCTCTCACCAAAAATCTGTACATGGGTTCTTGGTATTTTATGACTAGATGTCAGACGTGTTAGAAACTCAAAAAAAGTCTTTTTAATCAAAAATAGGTGATGGCTATGTTCTTCTTTAATGTAATGATCAAAAATGTGTTTTTTGTAACACGAATGTTACATTATTTGAAGTGTTTAATGTGTGTTTACATTAGTTCATTATAATTAATGACCAGAAATATACCTCATCCAGAATGCTGCCGTAACCAAATGAAAGGAATAGGGAACACAGTGAAAACTCTGGCTCAAAACCTCTACATCAAAGTTCATTCACTCCAAGACAAAGATCACTCATAATGTGATGCGTAAATGACACAGCAGCTAATACTATCAGAGGTGAAACTAGTGTTAACTGTGTCAAATACAGACGCTGTGGTCACAGCTTCCCTGAGGGTTACTAGTGTGTGTTGATGCAGTCTCCTCTCTGAATTCAACAACAGAGAACAGTTGGACGTAACAGCTGGACATGTGGCCTCTGTCTGCCAAGAGCCAGTGGTTTGGTCAGGACCTTCTCCAGATATGTGTCAGTACCCCACAACTGCATATTCTGAATCTCCCCAGACCATGCCTCAGAGGTGTTTTACAGACGTAGCAGTGAAAGGTATTTAACCAAGGTTCTCGACTTGGATGACTTCTCTAGAAGTGTTTTTTTTTTCTATATCAGGACTACTGCGTTCAGTCTTTATAAATTCAACCCTGAACACTCTTTCCCTTTCCTCTTCAACATGCATAGATTTAAGATGTAGAAAGCGAATGCATGTTGCAGTCAGTGTTTATAAGGTCAGTTCATCTAAACCACATGTATTTTCCAACCATCTACCATCTAGAACTGCTCATCCTTTCAGTGGCCTGGAGCCGATCCACTGAGTCGTGGTGCGCACCATGGACGGTCTCAGTTCATTGCAGGCCCGACAGACACAGAGACAGACAGCTATTCACCCCTACTGGAAATATAGTTACCAGTAAATCTTTTCGTTAACCTGAATTCCTGGGAGAAGACTGAGCACCCAGAGGACACCCACAGTTGCTGTGAGTTGACGATGAAAACCACTGCACCGCTGTAGTCTAAGACAGCCATAAGGCATTTACTCATTTGTGTAGAGATTTCAAGATGTCATCCCTGAAACCTGAGCTGCAACCCCGATATAGTAACATGAGTAGAAGTGTCATCACTATTTATACTAAGAAGACATTTCAGTGGATACCACTGACAGCTAAGTTTGCTTATTACCTTTAGAACCTTATTGGTGTGTAGCAACTGGTGTAGAACTATTTGGATAATATATGTTTTTTGTTCTTTAAATATATATATATTTTATCTAATTACAGTTAGTAAGAATTTAGAAAAATTTCAAGGTTGTACTTCAAAATTATAGACATATATATGTAGGTATGCATTTTCTTCGTTTTTAACCTACACTTTTAAATATTGGTGAAATTTGCATATTACGGGGGGCCCCGTTTATAAGCCGAGGACTGCTTCAGGGGTTTCCTATTACAGAATGTATCTTGTAAATGAACTGTCAGTTTTAACTGAATAATAATTTGTAATAAATTGATTGATTACATCATACTGAAATGCTGACCAATACTATCCATGTGTGCCAATAAAATGTACTGTTGCATGTTCCATTTCTGTGCTTTTTTTACTGGCAAGCTGTGATTGCAGTGTTAAGTTGCATGGAAGCCGATCCTGGGTGAGTTTTGGTGCTGTTGTATGTGTGTGTGAATATTTTCAAAAATGTGGTGGACAGATGTTCTGCAAAGTTCCTTCAGTCAGTGTCTGAAAAGTCTTGTGTAAAGTCTGTATATGCGTGTATGGTGAACTCTAGGACATGTTGGTTTTCTTCACGTGCAGGAGGTTGAGGAGTTTTCTCAGGGGCAGAAGCACTGATGTCCACACTTCATGAAGAGCTCATCCTCAAACTTTTGTGGTATCACCTCTCCCATTCATTGTGGTGGACTCCTGCATTGATGGATCCTCTGGTTTGTCTTTGCGATTCTGCAGCACATGAAGTCAACTCCTCCACCTCTTCACCAACTGCCCGATCGAGATCCTTTACATCCTAATGTTCATGTGATATTCTGTGTATTTGCTGGTCCATAGGTGTGTTTGTAATGTGATTAGTGAACTCTGAGCTGCAGCATCACAGAACTTGATCATGAAAAAGTAAAACTTGTCCGTGTCATCACAAGCAGGTTGTTTGATGCAAATGCCACCACAGATGGTGTCCCAAATACTGGGGGAATATTGCTAACTGTCTGTGAAGCGAGTTTATGTGTGATTTACCTATTTGTCTATTTTTGAGCCCTTAGTGTTTTTGGACAAGAACCATAACCATGAAAAAACCATAGGACTTTGAAAAGTGAGATGTTCGCCAGCATTATGGCATTACAATGCCAATGAGCAGGCTTTACAAATCCAGTGTATTGAGTGGTATTTTTTGTGTAATGTCTGTGATCAAGACATCCCGACTGGTGATACTTTCCTGCTTTTATGTAGCAGGTTTGTTTGTCTTGCAGCAAGTCTGACGATATGAGGGAGAAATGAAACCCCCCATTAAAACATCTGGAGTAAATGTGTCGACTCATCACAGCTGTTAGTTGAATTTATTCTTAATTTGGGGTTTAGGGAGGATTTGTAAACATACTGTTGTGTCAGTCTGTGTGCGTATTATGAGGTTCAGGAGCTGGTCTGACCACACAATGTACTGTCAACAATAATGAGTTACCGAGCATTAAAATCCTAAATTATCCTAAATATCTTAACATTTTAATAAACAAGCATTTTGACGTTGACTGGGCTAACTCCTGTGTGTTAGATGCTAAGTAAACAATTTAAAGTTGGATGTCAATGAAAAATTCAATTATATTCATTCTAAACCTAAACCATTTGTTGAAATACATTAGAATTTCATAAATGTAGTGCAGACGACAAAAGGATCTGTAAATGCAGTGGACGCCACTTATAATGATCATATCTGTCCAGGTCAAAGCATTCACTGTAAGTGGACATTCGCTATAACTACACCTGGATGGGTGAGAGGGACTAACACTCAGTTCATCACTGAGTGATATTGGACTTTGTTGCACATTGTTAATTCAACTACTGAGCATGGCTTCTATTGCAGGTTTGTATTTTGACTTGTTTCTTGTTTACCATGAAGAGAAAATGATTTCAAATTGTATGTAGCAACAAGTACTTCACCACTACAAATTATTTATGTATAGAAATGATTCCCACATAATTATCACTATGTGTGGTTTCCACTGTATCTGTTAATCTAGGAAATGATTTGAGGAGTTCGTCTTTTGTGTCTTGTTAAAATGAATGTTAAAGACAAGGTCTATATAATCAAAGGCATTTAGCAAAGTTGAATATTGGCTCATCTTCCTGTTGTATGTTGAAAAAGTGAAAACTGGAGTGTAATGAGTAGCTCTGACTTCATCTACATATTATCAAACCCTAAACCTTGGATAACAGTGAGGCTTTCAAGAACATTCTGCACATCTCAGTGTTTGGTTAGTTATGTCAAAGTACTATGCATATTTGAACAAACTGATGTTTGTCTTTCAGTGAGTGTCATGTTGTGCAGTACTTCATGTGTATCATCCCCTCCCCCCAACAGGTTTGCAAGAAACCAATTGAACTGTAGAACAGTGCTTTGAACATAGAAAACTCCAGTACAGCACCCTACCTGCCCAGAACTACACCAGAAAAAAAAAATGTTTCTGCTGCTCAAGCAGCAATTTCTGGTTTGGTGGATTCATTTGATTTGGACTCAGTTTAGTAAATACTGGGTTGTAGGTGAATTACACATGGTATTAAGGGCATCAAGGAATAATGATAAAACTGAAGATACTTACCCACTGCAGACCCCCGCTACTAATCAGTCACTCCACAAATATTATGTACTGTGTATATGGAGTGCAGGCATATAATTGTGTAGTGCTTTGTGATGATTGAAGGGAAAGTTATAATGCTCAATTAGGCATTTTTCTATGATTTTGATGTGTATGAGTAGTGAATGGTACATACACTTGTATAATTTGGATGGTGGTATGGAAGTGGTCTGAACATCTGAGAGACTGGGGTCGCAGGCTAAGTGAGATTCAGCCTCCTCCTGCCTTCCATCATCTGTCTTCATTTCCTCTTCTTCACTTTCTTTTTCAGGTTTTCCTGCTAACCTCTTAGACATCCTACATGCCCTCTGATCCTGTAACAGAAATATTCATATTGTAAAAAAAATAAATAAACACTGAGTTCCAAATAATTCAAAAACAAGATGTAGAAAAGACTTTGTACTACTTTTATTTTTTTTTTAAATCACAGCTCAAGTACCCATTTTAATTTACATTCTGTTAAAGCGGCTTACCTTTGCAGGGACTTGGACAGTGGCAGGTTTTCTCTGTCCCCGTCCTTTAGACTTAGTCACCTTTGGGCCAGAAAGTGACTTCATTGCAAAAGCTGCATGCTGAAGAATACAGTCAGTCCCACAGTAAACAGAGTCTGGTAAAGCATTTTTGTTGCATCCAGGTCCAATGCACAGGGGAAAAGAGTTTTCTGTGTCCATCTCAACTTCAGATTCAGGTTCAGACTTCATCAAAGTGGCTTCCACTTTCTCCTCCACACCCAAAGTGCTCTAAAAACAGATTCTCATATCAGTTACCAAGACCAGATGTCCATCATGCAAATCATCAAAGATACAGAGGAGTGACTTTCATGGCCACTTAGTACAGCAATGTTACACATTTCCTGTAGCACAGTAGCAACAGATTTTCAACCTTAACATCATCTCCGGGGAATGTGTGACGAAAAGCTATTTTCATTTTGTTGTCTCTAAGGGCTGGGAGCCACATAGAAATATCTGACAATCTAAATAAAATTCTAACCTTAAGCACTTGGTGCTCCTCATGCCCCTCCCCATTTTCACCAGAGGGACTTTGTGTCAGACACTGAGGGATGCTCAACTGAGACTCTGACTGTGTTTCAGGCACAGATTCTAGTTGGCTCTGCTTCTTTGCAGTGCAGGGGGGGCAGACATACTCCTGCCCCTCCTTCTCCATTTTATGGCCTTCTATCTCACTGATACCAACACAGTCGCCATGGAACCACTCCTGGCAACTGTCACAGCAGATCATGAATCTAGAAACAGCAAACAAATGGTGATTAGAAAGTGAAACTTTCAGATGGTTTATGCATGCAAAGCTCTTACAACAGTAGTTCAGCCCAAGAGGTCACGTTACCAGAAATGAACCCATACCTTTTATTGTCCTTTTGCCGACAGATGCAGTACAGAACAGTTGGTTCAGAACCTTCTGTCTTCGATATGCTTGAATCCTCTACTGTGCTCTTCTCCTCTTCCTCCTCTGGTGCATCATCATATTGGCCAGGAGTTGCATCAGGAATCTGGTCTAAATCAGTGTCTATAATTATACAGTCTGAACTTAATTGCTGGGCAGGGCTCAAACTATTATCAGATAAAGTAGGTGATATCTCTATTGGGCAAGGGCTCTGTGGACTGTTGGCTTTCTCCTCTTCCTGTAACACCTGTGCCTTCTGTCCACCTGGCTCAACAAGCATTAAATCATCATCATTGTCGTCATCATCCACAATGATTGAGACAAGTTCCACAGCTCGGCCTCTGCCTCTACCCCTTCCTCTGCCTCTACCTCGACCTCTTCCTCTCCCTCTTCCCCTACCTCTAGCTCTTCCTCTTCCACCTTTTCCCCCTCTAGTTCCCTGTTTTCCTTTAGACAACTGCTGCTGCTTAATCTCTAACAGAGTCAGGTCATCACTGTCTTCTTCTTGGCTAGAGATTAAAACTACAGCATCAGTTTCTCCTTTCTCTGCATTATCAGGTTGTAAACTTTCCATGTCACTGACAGATTCCAAATTATCAGGTACACTGTTTTCATCTGCAGCATGTGGAGGCAGGTCATCAACGACATCAGTGGGTTCTAAAATATTAGGGGTACCCACTGTGTCTGAGATGTCCATTGATAAACCCTCTCTCCCACCAAGTAGTGAGAAAGCAGTGTGGAAGGCAGAACCAAAATCTTGCCATAACAATGGGTCAAGGCTCCCTCCTGCAGAAGCTTCAGAAGCTGGTTTACTGTCCTCTGATGCAGGTGAGGATGGAGCAGACCACTCTAGGTCATCTATGACACTCTTAGTTGAACAAGAAGCTCTCTGAGGGGCTTGGGAATCTTGTCTATTCTGTGCCGTCTTGGTTCGACGACCTCTGGTCTTTCGTACAAGTGGAGGACTGTGACTTAAATCTCCAACTTCTTCCATGAACTCCCTTCTAGCAATGGTTGTCCGCCTGAAGCCCCAGGACTTTTTAACTTGTGAAAAGTTTGGCCTTAAACTTGACGAAGTCCCTCCAGATTCACACTGCTGATCTGCTACAAAAAGAAAGGAAATCAAAACAAAGTCAGACTCCGTGTGACATCAGTCTGTCTATTTAAGCTATTAGCAAACTGGTAAATGTGTTTTACCTGTATTATTATCTGTGCCACTGTTATTTTCCATTGTGTCCATGTTTACAATCCAAGGTTACTGCCTGATAAAATAAAACATTACTTGTTAGGGTACAGAATAAAATACTCTTTGGAGATGGAAATACATATTACACTCAGCAGCCAGTTTGTTTAACTTTCCAGCCTAAAAACCACTGTAGTCTAATGGTACAGTATTTTAATATTTCCTGCCCAAATAAAGGGAATGGGGTTCTCATTTTTATTACTTTCAAGGCTGTAGCTTGTGTTGTCTTCAGATTTCAGAGATTTCGGAGTATCACTGTACCTAACACATTTAACCACGTATAAAATTCAACCCCATGAAGCAAATCTATAGTAAGTAGAGTTATTCACATCAATAGGTATCACTATATCTAAAAATTTTCATCTAAGGCTGTATAAGATTCTATTGTAGTGGTATTGAACTATTTACGCTCATGTCTAATGTTTGTTAACTGTTTTGTAAAGGCAGGAAACATGGAGTAATGCTCACGTTGCAAAATAGGTCAGGTTTAAATTCTTCTGCAAAGTCTTATCTCCTTGAGGCATCCATGAACACTCACAAATACACGCACGGTTAATCTTAAAGATACCTCATAGCAAAATGAACACAAAAGAGACTTCCCTAATATCTGTACCACCCCTCAGCCATTTGTAACAAAGCTGAAACCTATTATTATGACCCCGTTAATACAGTATTTCGTTAGGTAACAAGCATTGTCTTCGTAGACAACATTGTTGTGTGCTGCTAATTTGGCTATAGCTGGCAACACTACTTGATACTTAAAGCTACACGATAGCGAGGAATAACGTCTCAAATACAACAGTCTGAAGACTTTAACGATTTATGTATGTAAACTGATAATCTGAAGAAAAAAGGAATCATACCTTTGTAAAAAATAAAGTTTCCAGTTGCGACAATAATTGCTCACCTAGCTAAGTAGCTAGCGTTCTCGTCCATTTTCACTACCTCGTTACATACTCTAACTCTCGCGATAACTGCGTAGAGGAAACGAACAGCGTGGCCGCCCACTTCGGTGATGTAGTCAAATGATGAATGATCGGTTTGATTGATCATTTTCACTGATAGTAATCGAGCTCTGTGAAATAATTATCATTGAGCGTTACTTGGGTGAATTATTACTAAGGTTTTGATTATTTTGACGACTCACTAAGCATTGAAATACGCACAAGTTTTATTTTCCTCACAAATCCATTTATTTTATGTACAATATGTAAACAGTAACGTGACACAAGATTTAGAAAAACAGACATGCTCACAGGAATTAATATACAGCCAAAATGCAGTTTCTCTTTATGCCCACCCAGTTCTTTAACTAGGAATTAAATCAGTTTTAATAACTGACTATAAACAGAAAGCGCTGACATTCATAAGTAGTTTTTTTTCCAAATAATTTTGACACATAGAAATGTTATTTAATTAAACATACTATAAAAACATATAACACTATAAATATTGTTCAGGTATATTCTTACAAAAACTTTGTACAGTTTAAATTTTTAAATTCTTTTTAATAAATCACAGATATTTTTATGTGGAACTACAATACAAAACTGGTATAAACCAAAAAATGCAGTGACACAGTTGAGAAAAAGTTGCATGAATTATAATCTCTCAGGTGACATGAAGCAACCATGGTCTGAAAAAAAAAAAGATGAAATTGCATAACTCAAAATATGTCCAATGGCACTGTGATAGTGAACATTTTCATCTGCTGATGGTTGTTTTGCCTGATTTGGAGAACAATCAACAACATAGAACAGCATTGGAGTACTTCAGAGCAGCACTGAAAGTTTGCGGATACAATCTTGCACCGATTTGAAACAAAAATAGTGACACAGATATGACAAACATACAGGATGGAAACAGACTCACATTTTAATATAGACTACTTTCACATGGATATATCACTTGAACACAGACTTGTGGACACTGTGTAAGAGAAACAAAAACAGTCTGATCACTATGCAGATGGGAATGGAAAAATCAAAGTGATTTGTCACAGAAGTTCAGGCCTTCAAGTGTTACGTGTGAGACAATGTGTTTTGGACTCCAAGCCCGACATCCACCTTTCAAAATGTGAGGATGTCTGTAGTGTAGCAGTTAGGTCACAGTAACGCCTGCACCGTCCTTGCTTTTTTCCATATATGTAGGAGAATTGCTTTTGTCTGATATGGATCCTGCTCCTGATGGCAGTGTCTGTGGGGCAGGAGAGTGGCCTGATGATTTGACTGAAGGGTCCGAGTTGGGCTCAGCTTCTGGCTCTTGCTGTGAAGCTGTGGCTAAAAGGAAAAGCAAAAATAAAACATGTGCAAACTATGTCAATCTGAATTCATGTATTGTTTGTGTGTATAATTTTATCCAGCTTGTACAGTCAATGTGGTCAGGGACATTAAACTACATAAGACTACATCTACCGTATTTGTTTTTAGTACAAAACAAACAACTACGTAGGCCAAAGCTGAAAAACTATTCTAAATTTTGAGTAGAAGAAAAAACAAAATTTTAATGTGTACAATGAACTAATAGCAGAGCAAATACAATAATAAATAGAGGTGATCAAGACAATATAGTAATTACCATGTACACTAGTAAT
>JAPTYQ010000028.1:11912921-11924005 GCA_029814465.1 Ostorhinchus cyanosoma | reverse complement strand
AGCTCTTGCTGATGAAGCCACTGAAGCTTCTCGATCTCTATCCTTAGCCGTCTTATCTGTACCAGAAATACATTACACTATAATGTAATATTTTGAATCTGTCTTAAAAATGTTTGCATCGCAATCCTTACCTCTGCAATTGTGTTTCCCGAAGTGCTTTTTGAAAGGTCATTGTAGATTTCAGTCATTGTCCCTTTTATTGTGTCCATAATCTGCAAAGTTTTGCAAAACATGAAAATTAGACTAACACAAATCATACAGTTAGAAAAAAATTAAAAGTGTTTTTTTCTTTATTAATTGCTGTTGTATTATTTTACACATTTTTCTTCCCATGGGACTGACTTACTTTATTTGTGTACTTGGCTATATCTGCAGCTACATCCGCTGAGACCGTTGGGATCTGCAAGTCTGGCACAAAAGAAGAGCTACTAGATGAGACTTGGGTAGTTGTTAATGAGGATGTACTCTGAGGTGAGTCTTTTTGTTGTCCTACATATGGAAGAGAAAAGAAATATAGTATGAGAAATAATCTACACATATTATACATATATTCCATTATATAAAGTTGTTGAGACGTGTTGTTATTCTGACAATGTATTTACCCTTGACTGCTTGTCTGGTCTGATAGCGGGTACTTGAAGAGGAATTCTGCTGTTGTGACTGCAAATGCTGTGGACTGCGGGTCTGCACTTGATTCTGGGCTGACGTCTGCGTCGTCTGTTCCCCATGCTGCTGTTGCCTCTGCACCTTCTGCATGTGCCACTTCTGAGAGGATGTCTGGAATTTTGTTGGATTCCAAACCACTGCCCGCTGCACTGCCTGAGCCGTCTCTTTGGGCAGAAGAGGGCGCTGTTTCTTTACAGCTGCAGGTGCTGGCGATGATGTGGAGACTGACGTGGAGGCGGGAGAGGGAGCACTGGTTGAACCGCTGCTGTTTGTGGTTGCACTGGGCTGACCAGAAGCTGTAGTGGAAACAAGGTTGAGGGCTGCTGTGATGGCAGGTTGCAAAGAGTCTTTTAGATTAGAGGCAGCTTCCCGTCCAGATGCGGCTGTAGCAGAGGAAAAACAGATAACGGAAGAATCAGGAATCAGTTCTAAAAGATTATTCACTCTAACAAATACAGGAGAAAACTGATATCTCGTCTTATACGTCTAACCTTCTGACTTCACGGTAGACTCTTTGATCAGTTTTGCAGCTGAAGCCCCCTGCTCTCTTCTCGCTCTCTTAGAGTCACGGCCCCCATGTTCATCCCCCAGGTCAATCACCAGCTCTCTTTCAGAATCTGAGTCTTGCTCAGCTCCTGTTGAGGCTACCGCTGCTCTTCCCTCCTCTGGAGTCTTGGTTTTGTCAGTGTGGGGCTGAGCCTGGGGTGTTCTGGGCTTGTCTTGGGTATCCCGTTCTGTACCATTACTACCCTGCTTGTCTTTGGGTTCAGGGGTAGCTTTATCCCCCGTCCCTGTGACCCCTTCTTTAGTCTCTCCTTCAGTGCTTGCTTTGGGCCTCTTTCTCTCTGCTTTGTCCTTATCCTGGGCAGAGCTCTTTGGCTTGTGTTCCTCATCACTGAGGTATTCACTGTCACTTGAGTCGGATTTCTCCGAGTCTTCAGAGTCACTGTGATCCACACCTTTATATACATCTTCAGAAATCTCATCTATCCCTGTATGGAGAAATAGAATTCATCATTACACAGTTTTTATGTCACAAAAATGGAACACTTTGTCCTAAAACCATAAACAGTTTTCGACCATTTCCCTCAGTCATATTTTTCAGCTGCTTCATTTTTTTGGGCTGAAAGTACCTTGTCATAAGATAATACACTGTGGATCAAGTCTAAATAGGATTCTTTTTTTTGTGAAAACTATAACTTCTAAATCCGTTCTTGGAACACTAGGAACTAGGAACACAAAATATGACCTACTCTTAAATTATAGTACTTACTTTGGAATTTGTTAACTTATTGTCATATAGTAAAGTTCAAATGGAAAATATTTGGCAAAGAGTTTAACTGGATTGTACTTTCTGGGGTCTAGCTGATTTATGTCTTCCAGGTGATAAGTTTTAGAGTTTGACATTATGGGAGCACATTTTCTTATAACACATACGGACTGATCCATTGTTCATATAAATGAATTGATCTGAACAGTCTTCAGCTTGTTTGAAATATTTGTTATCAGGCCAGATGTTGCTATCTTGACACAACATAGCCTGCAAAGTATAAAATCACAGTTCTTTGCCAAAACATTACACAGTACAACTTTATTTTATACCCAGTTGTGCCTTGCAGCTTTCGATAGTCTTGTCGAGGCTCCTGATTGGTCGCTTTGGAGTAGGTGGGGCAGCTGGCGCTCCCTGTTGTTGCTGTTGCTGTTGTTGTTGTACAGTCTCACTCAGCTCCTTTAAGTCCATCTCAGCCTTAACTCGATCTAATGAGAAAAAAAAAGGGTTAAATTCAGTAAAAAAAAAATCTTTAAAGTAGGGTGTAACATCACATTGAGATCAGGATTTGAGATCTAAACCATAAAAACAGTTGTGTTCTTAGTACTGACCAAGGTTGAGATTGAGGATGCTGCCTGTTCCTGCAGTCCTCTCCTGTTTGGGGACCAGTCCAGGGTTAAAGGACTTCGGGCTGCCTGTCACACTGCCTGCAGGACCCATCTTCCCTGACACAGGAGATGCTGTAAATGCAACAACAAAAATTCCAAGTTATTTGAGTCACACAACATAAACAAAAAGACATTATTTCCGTTGAATGGTATACTTTTATTTACCTGTACAATCCATGGATTCCTCTCCGGTGCTGTAGTGGAAAGCAGGATTCCTATTGGCCTTCTCCACATCCTGCTCCCCATCAGATCCAGTGTGCACCGAGGAATTGGTGCTCATGGGAGACCGAGGCATATCTGTCATCGAGACCCTCCGACTCATGCCGCTGGAGGTGGAGCTCTTACTAAGGACCATTTTAGGAGATGCTGTAATATCAAAGTTGAATCGAAGTTTATCAGGTTTCTCTGTTTTTACTGTTCCAGCGCTGGGATTGGATGGGTCCACTAGCATCTGGAGCTGGTTGTTAGGTGTGTAGGGCGTGCGGAAAGGTGCATAGTTAAAAACGCCGAATTTCTTGCGAATGTTTTCCACATAGACCTCCATTTCTTGCATGGCACTGTTGAATATGCTCTTTGTCTTCTTCACAGAGAATGGGATCTCTTTGGACATGAGGTAGCAGTTGTTGATGGGAACCCAGGCCCTGCATCAAAAAGCAAGAAATAGAATATTAAAATATAAGATAAGCAAAGCCAGAAGATTAATTTTGACTATATTTATGTCAAACACTCAAGATTCCAGATTGCTTTATTTGTCCCGACAGAGCTTTATCTCGGACACAAAGGCTGCTATATATCACCATGCAAACACAATACATGACACAGACTAATACAATTAGTGTGCAATAAATGCAAGACATAAATCCCGTAAAACATCCTGATCCTGCTCTATGGTCTAAATTTAGGAGACTGACAAACATGGAATGAGAGTTCTTGTCTCTATTCAGATATCGTTTCCCATTGTTGATCAGGACTGTGTAACGTTGTTCAGATGGGAACAGCTCGTACTGTGAGTGTAAGACATGTGAGGAGTTAGCAGCGGTTTTTCTTCAGTGTTTAATTACAATCTCCTCAAAGATCTGCTGCAAAGAAGCTGACCTCACCTGTCATGTTGTCCAAAGAAGCGTGCATCTACCTGACCGTCCTTTTCCCGAAGTGCTTTTGCCGGCCAAAAGGGAAAGCCTTTTAGTTTAGCCCAGACCAAGGGATGGGGTTGACTCTGTTAGGGACAAAGGGTCATTTTCAGCACTTAACACAGCTATCATCCTCAAGAGTATTTACCAAACAATGAAACTGTTTAAGACCTACACATGGCTCACAAAACCAGTTGTCCCTTTTCTGACAGGAGGACAGGTAACACTCTGGACACACTTCGATCTCATTCATCTGAAATAACACATTGCAGTTCAGCTGAGGATGCACGTTCACATAAACTTAACAACGATTAAGTTTGTGAAGTTACTTTACCTCGTGTTCACAAATCTTGACGATGACTTTTGCAGTTGCTGTCAATTTGTGATTAGCTAGAACAGAGTCATATGCTTATTATTGATTTATTTTGTTTTGTTGACGACAATAATATAATCATGTGTAATAGCAACAATGAGATATTTGCAATATAATCATGTATAATGGTGACAATTGGGTATTTAGAGTATAATCATGTGCAAACCATAAATCAATTTTTGCTTGGTGGCTTGCCTTGCTCCCCCTGTTTTTGTGTGACTATGGGTTGTTGCTTGTTTTTCTTTTTGTATGTCTCAGTTCAGTTATCATATTATGTTATATGTAAGCTGTTTTGTTTACCTGTCAATGGGCCTAGCTGTATGGCTATAATCTCTCGTATTTAGGTGTAAATGTTCACAGTCCCGTTTTAAAAAATACATAAATGATTCATTCAAACTAGTAGAGTAGTGTGATGTGTCAGTAACCTACCTCCATTATAGATGATGCAGTTGTGTAAGATCCATTTCATGTCAGCAAGAAAAGCTTCTGTACAGCCATACATTTTCTTTTTAATGTTCTATTCAAAGTGAAAGAAGATGAAAATAATTTGTTTAACTCTTTTTAGTTATGACATGCATACGGACATTATTATGTATGCACTATCTGCTTTGTTAACATTGTAAAAGCACATTAAAAAAGTTCAATCATACCTTTTCTAAGGTACACAAGTCCATGGGGTGGAAGATGTACTCTGCATAATCTGGATGTTGTTCTAGAGAGACAGGCTTCTGAAAAGGCTCAGTCTGCTCAGATTAGACAAAACGATAAAGAAGGACAGAGGTATTAGGTTGTATAAATACTAAAACGGTTGCCATAAAAAAAAATAAAAAAATAAATAAAATTTAAAAAAAATTCTGACACAATGTTTGCAAATCATACACAAAACCATACAGTTTGGGTACCTACCCCAGGTTGTTTAATTTTCTGGAGTGCAAATTTGAGCAAGTATGAGAGCTGGTCTATTGTCAGCATTGTCATTGCCTTGCTCTGGGTTTCTATGCATTCAGCAACTGTTATTTTCTGCAAAATAAATGGATGCAAAGTTAAATAAAAGGAAAGTTGCAACAGAAAGACATATGAAATCATTATTTATCAAGACTGATTTGGAAATCTTATGAGAACGTCATCATCGTCTTTAAATTTGTTGTTAATAATTGGGAAAGGATCTGATCAAAATTTTAATCTTTAAAAATCACACACATTTACAGGGGTGTCACATAATGCCCGATGGTTCTTCTGTCTGCTCTATGGCTAAAATAGACCATGACGCATGATCTGACACCCCTTTTGTCACGATTGTGCCTTGAGTCACACAATAATTCACATTATTTGTGTCCACCCAGACATACACACTCAACAAGATACCTCACACTCTGGACAGAACCAGTCGCCCTCGGGCTCAGCTGGTAGTTTGAGGCACTTGGCGTGGTACACCCTGGGGCAGAGCTCACAGCAGAGCACCTGGCCCTCGCGGTGGCACAGCCAGCAGTAGAAGTCATTCCTGCCGTCCTGCGGTACAACATCAACAGGGTCTGTGGTGAGTGCTGGCTGCTTCATATAGTAAAAGGGACCATGTCTTAGCTCTGACTGAAATGCAGGCAAGAGAAACAGGGGGGCAGGTTTCAAAAAACACGCAGGAACACAAAAAGGTGCAGTGCAACAAAAACAAGGCAGTGATGAGGTGGGGGAGGCAGGGGAAGCAGCTAAGAGGGCAACTAACGTAGTTCACAAACAAAACTTTTCTTTAAGCAAGTAAATGATCTGATCATCTTGCCATGCCTACAAGACAATGACTCACCCAACAGGTTTATGTGTAGTATCTAGTATTAACACAACTGCATTTCTTTTTGTTATATTTAGAACGCACAGTTTTAACCTGAGAAGACACAATGAGTTCACAATATTTGAGCTTAAAATATACCAAATAAAGATCATAGACTGTATATAGACAGCCCTTATTTTCAGAGCTCATATTCTACTGCAGCTCTTAAGTTGTTTAATCATATATTCAGTGGTTAAAGCTGCTTTTCTGAAGAGGGGGGGAGCCCTTGTGTGGCCTACGTTCAATGGTTGTTCATCTTTCACTTCTTATTTACATTGCCCACAACTTTATGTAACTTTTTTTTTTTTTTGCCGGGTGAGAGGTTAATGTGTAGACTGTGTGATTGAATAGTTATCTAAACAATGAGGATATTAATATTTTTTTTTATTATCTTTTTCATTTTATCATGCAACAATAACGAGTTATTTCACGTTACCTAAATTTTGAACCACTTGTAAACATTTTTGTGTGTCTGTATGTGGACTGAGACTTTGGAACAGTCTAGACGTCCAACACAAGCAATGGCAAAATAGCCACTGATTTACACTGCTATAAAACATATGGTCTGGTCACAGTATAAAAACAGAAGGTCTGAATACTTATGTACCATCAATATTCTGTCTTACATTGTTGATGTGCGCTTGTTGTTCCTCACTAGGTGTTGTCTTTTACCATAAGTGGCACTGTTGTTTTGCTTTTTTACCATTGTTGGTATGTAATTATTATGAAACTATAATAAGTTATTGATAAGAAATGGGGGAGGGATTAAATAAGTTTTCTTCTTCCCACTCTATTTTGAGCATAAGTGAATATATTTGAAATATAGTACCCGCATGTATTCTGTTGATTGTATTTGTATGATCAGATACTGTTGTATGCAGGTCATTTGTGTTGTAACTGTTTACTCACTCAGAATAAAGGATTGAATTAAAGAATGAATGAATTTATTTGCATATTACAAAGCTGCATGAGGAAGATAAAATGCAGTATAGCAGATACACTGAATAGTAATCTATGTTTCATACAGTTTTACATTTTTTCTCGGATCCGTTTAGAATAGATCATGGTTTAGATGTCGGCGTACTGAGAAACTGGAATCATAGAATGCATTAGGTCTGACAATCCCATGTAGCCCATTTGGGTGTGTCTTTGTGTTGTTTTGAACTTATTCAGCTCCAGAGTTTATTTTGTTTATCAGGAGATGAAACTGAATAGCAGAAATAGTAGAGGGTTGTTTTACAATGAGGGAGAGGGAGTTGAACTCTGGTGGGGATTGTTGTGTACCTAAAGAGGCGGAGCTGACCTCTGGTGTACTCTGGCCCAATTTAACCTATGCTTATGCTGACAAAGCCATTACTATCAAGCCATTACTACGATCACAAGTTCGATCATAATACTTGCAAACTGTCAGAATTATCTTTTAGTAACATGCAAGTCAACAGGGGACTACACAGGGTTTCAATTAGCACCAAACTAGGCTGATTATCAAACTATATCCACCACAATCAGATAATGGCAAAAGTCATACATTAAGGAAGCAAATGGATACAAATAATCGTGAATAAGTAATACTACATTTATACAAGTGTCAAGATGTGTAAACAATAAGATCGTGAGTGGACCATGCAGTTTGGCACTGCTCTGAATATCCATAACACCCACAGCCACAACACACACGTAACAACAACAGATTCACTGACACACCCACATGGACCTGTAAATATCTTGAAGCTGTCAATATACAAAACCCAAATTGCTGTGTTCTCATGGGCAAGGGTGTTACTTCCTGCAAGATACAAGCCTCCAGCCAGAGTTTAGTGAAGTTTTTCTTGTTCATTTCACCAAAGTGCAGAGCTTTTGTGCCTCTCAGTCCCCACTCGGGATTTCCCAACACTTGCATTTAACACTTTACATTGCTATGATATGCGGGGAGTGTTTAATTAGAATATAATGTATTACAATGTAAATATTTGCTTTTACATTTGTGCTGAAATCGTGTTACGGATTTGAAATCGTGTTACGGATTTCATCCTCGACATCCCAAGTCAGTCCCTGTATTCTGATGGGGAAAGGTAAACTCTCTGTTACATAGGTTTCAACAGTGTTGCCTCTAGCACCCACCTCAGAGAACACACACAATTTGGAAATGAGTATACTGGAGCTCTTACTTGATCTTTGTTGTTACAGTTGACAGCCCCTGGCTTTTTCTTTTTCTTGAGAGGGCTGGGTGAGGTGTCTGATGGAGAGTGTCCATTGGAGGAATGGGTGGGACTTGACACCTTTCTCTTCTGTGGTCCCACTGATCGTTCTGCAGACCCTGGTGGATCAGGGACTAGAAGCAGAAAGGGACATGTATTAAAAAAAGACTGAAAGATTCAAAATTACTGTAATGGAATAAAGTCATTCTTAAACATAGACATTTTCTATTTCACCTGCTTAATGCACCAAGAGAAGAACTGTTTTCAAAAATGCTCCCTTAGCTAAGAAATGTTGATGTGATGCAATGCTTTGCCATCAAACAAAGGAAAACACACTACTGACAGCTATCAATCTACCCATACAATTATTTATTGAAGACACTGCTTATGCATATTACATTACCACTTGATAGTACTGCAGGGCTAGAGTGCTACCTCTAAACCAACTAAACCTTGTTACTTGACACAAATCCAAAACAGGCAGGCAGTCGAGCATTATGGATTATCTTTGTAGCCCCGAGAGACTAACAAAATGCATCAGCTGGCTCTATAAACAGTAAATATCCTCTGCTTTCACTGACACTAAGCTGCCTGAAGATTCTTGACTCTTAATGTGAGGTACTCGGCCTCAGAGACTTACCTTTGGATCGTACAGATGAATCCATCCCCTCTACCACATCAGACTCCGTCTTTATCTCCTCCTCAGCCAGACTGCAGAGCACCGAACAAGAGCACACCGAAACACAGAAAGAGAGGCAAACACAAAGTCAGAAAGGGTGTTCAGAAACCACATCAGCATAACAGTAAACAAGTGGAACACCACCTAAGGCACCAGAGTCCCTGAGGATCTGTCAATAGGGACCCTGCAGGTATCCATTGCTATTGTTTTTTTTTTTTTGTTTTGTTTTTTTTGGTGACAACACATTTCTGACATCATGTTACGAAGTTCAACTCCTTTCCCATAATATCAGTCACATTCTGTTCTGTGTGTTCCAAGAGACACAGTGGTAATAATCACCATGGCAACGTTCCTCTCCGCTAAGCACAGGTTGATATTCACAACAACACACAGGGCCATTTAGCTGACATTACCCTGCACCGCCGTCCTCAGAATACACTGCTGCTGTAAGACTGTAGTTAGACTCTGTGCTGATCTTTGCTCTGCGTTTTGTGCCTGCATGATAAATGGAAGACCTACCTATTGTAACAAGGAAAGCCAAGGGGAATTGGTCCATACTACTAGAAGGATGGCATCTTGTGGAGATTCACAGTATGCATTTAAGGAACCTCTCGAGCCTTCCTCTAACAACCAGGAAACCCCAAAGGCTTTTCAAGCCCAATCATAGAAACCTACAGCAACAGATCCATCTAATAGGCTTAGAATGAAGGTCTGCATTTCTCAGACATGTTTAAAGCCCCTCTTTACCACTTCAAATATATTCATTTCAACATTAAGTAATGTTTCACTGTCAGTATGTATATTTTTAGAATGTTACACCATTCAAATGCATATAAAAATCCTGAGTATATTTTCCCATGTAGTTCAACATACAGCCCAGATTTAACATCCTGTTTACAAAACAGGGATTAAGTATGAATCAATTCAAAAGCCAAGAATACAGAAACTACCATACACACATGCAGCACTGGAAAAGCCTGATTTCCCTGGTCTCGTCCCTGGTTCTTCTCTCATCTCATTTCTCTAAAGGGAAAAAAAGAAGGAGAATAAAGGGTGGCTGGCGATAAATGAGGGTCTTTGAACATTTGGCTCCTCCTTTGTCAGAGCAACAGAGGGCCTTGTTCCAAGGATGTAGCCTTTATTCACAAGCCCCTCGGAGAAAACACTGCCAAGGACCCCTGACAGGTCACACACTTGACCAGTTCATAGCTTTGGCCGTAGCTCTGGTTTCCCGCCAGGATGATGGGTTTACAGGCTTCGACTCAAAGGTCAGCTGCATTTGTGGGATAAGCTTTTTTTTCTTCTCCTCTGAAAGTAAAGGAATGCCTCCTCCTCCGCCCTTACAGAGGCATTCCACACAGAGTTGATCAAATGTCAGTTCACTGATAGGCAGGAACACATACTAGGAAGTAAAAATACACACCTAAAAGGACAGAGTGAATCAGAGAAACAATATCTAAAATCCTAGGTGTGATCCATCCCTTTTAAAAACAACAGTCTTACAAACACCATGTCAACCTTGATTTAACAATTTAATTCTATTCTTTAAACCAAATAGCAGATCCACAACTGTTACCAAGGCAATGTTGAAGCTCACAAGGCTACATAAACAGTTTAAGACACTGACATAGACAGCTTGTCAAATTAAAACTTACAGAATTCATACCTTATAAGTTGTTACTGACTAAGAACTGGTAGTCTGAGCAGGGTTTCTAAACAAATATGGCATGTGGGTATCTTGTTTCAGCCTGCCAGCAGTCACGTACAAACACACACACACACCCCAACCCCTCCAGGGCCTTCCTGTTCCGGACACAGAGAAAAAAAGCGAGGCCCACATGAAAATAAGACAACGTTAGCCAAGTTGCTTTGCTACGTGCACCAAAGCACTGAAGAGAAAGAACATTCGTCTGGCTCCTGAAAAAGCCACAATCTTTATACGCATGTGCTTGATACCAATGACAAGACACTGCTGCAACTACCAGGAAGACAAGATGACCAGTAGTACAAAAAAAAGGGTGCTCTTCCAAAGGGCAATCTCAAATCAGGAGCTGTGTTCCATCACACAAGGAGAGTTAAGCAAATAAATCCTTAGCAGATTCTGGGATGTATTCCAGAAAGACCCAGGTTCAATAAAATACTGACAGTATTCCTCTCTGCAAGTAGTACCTGATGGACAAAAAGGAAACAACACTGACTCAGTGCCTTTAGATTCCACTCCTGTGAGAGACGAGCAGGGTTCTCTCGTCACAGAAAATGGAGGCCACAGCTTGCTCCC
>JAPTYQ010000028.1:11871778-11882548 GCA_029814465.1 Ostorhinchus cyanosoma | reverse complement strand
TCATATCTGATGACCATGAAAAGATGAAAAACTGCATTTTACACCAATCATTTACATGTATTGATAAGATTAGTGAATGAACAGTTATTAAACAGTTTAGATCAGTAGATGGTTTTTGGTCGTTGGTGGATGTTTGAGTCTTTATGGGTTCATTTCTAGGGGAAGAAACTACAATAACACTTTTTCTGTCCTTTAAACAAGCTGAATAGTCACTAGTACTACCATTATAAGCTCAAATTTAAGTTATAAAAAGCACTTCAAGCTGAAACTATTCTCTCTACGCCTTTAGACAATATTGTGCAAAGGCTTTTTATATGTCGTTAAATGTGTGGAACTATCCTTTAAGCTTTCATGCTTTAAGTTGTTGGCACATTACAATCTGCCTTTGGACCTTAAATGTGGTCCAAGTGTAATTTATTTTAAAGGAGGATTAAAACGTCTATAAATCCTTTCGCTACGACTTATCCCCATGTGTGTGTTCTGCAGGGACGGTATCTGTTTATAACGTGTCACATGCGTTTGTTTAAATGGTTTTTTTTTAATTATTTTTTATGAGGTGAGTTTGAAATGCACAAGACAAATGGATCAGACTTGTAGGAATACGTTCACGGCGAGGTTATTCGTTTTTCAGGAATAGCGTTTAATGAAGTTCCTAGGATCATTCGACTTTAATTTTGTCTTTCCAACAACGTTCATTTTTTAATCTCTCGTTGAATTATGTTCTAATCACATTTCCCCTCCTCCGTGGTTCTTTTGTTTTGCTTGATGAATTATACCTGACCCACAAGGCTAATTACTTCAAGCCTTTTCCTCAACCTTATTTCGCTGTTTTCTTTCTCTCTCCATACAGACTGCTATGCTCTTCTCCCTCTTGTTCACCCTTCCACTTTCAGAGTCACTGTGGTGTAGTTCTACCTTATTTTCACTTTCCGTGTTACTTCGAGCTACAACACTTCATCTCCCTCCCTGTCACACTGACAGCTCCACACTCTCTCATTCTCATCCTTTTTTGTACTTTGTGTTTCTTTAACACCTATAGGTTTTCTCAGCTTCCCTTCACTTCAGGCAACAGGCGGCATTTATCATTATCTGTGATCTTGTCTCTTTGTCTTCCTAAACTGCCTTAAACTAAACTTCACTGGCTCATCATCTCGTCTCACTTCTCTCTCACCTTCCCCTTCTCATCTTCTTTCATTCCCACTGTCATTGACACAACAGGATCCTCTCTCACTCTGTGTGTCTGTGTGTATTTTGTATGTGTATCTATCCATCTATCTGCGCTCTTGTCTGCCTAGTATCACCATGGTGACGGATTTGGTGCTATCTATCTGTCCCTGCCTTGTATATCTTGGCAGCAGTCGGGGCGCTGTGTCGACGTGTCCTAGTTCATAGGCCATCCGGCTCAGACGTCACTGCTGTATACTGACCCTGCCAGCTCGCATATGGAGCCTGCATATGGGCCTCATCTATAAGAAATAAGTGCCCTGAAGGAGCCTCGGGCCCCTCCAGTCAAACAAACCCAGATCGCAGAAGGCTGGCTCCTGCAAAAGGCTGCAGGATGTTAAGTGACATTTCAGTGTTTGTGTGTTTGTCATGAGGAAAAACAAGACATTTAAAGGATGAGTAAACCTTTAAACTGCGCCTTTTACATTGACAAAGTTATCTGTAAAGAGAGGGAACATCGCACATACAAGGGATTCGTCACATAACCGACTGGATCACATTTAAATTCACCAAACCATATTTGCCTCTTGATCTATAAAAATCTAGGTCTCACACAATCAATAAAAAAGAAAATATATCAAATCATAAGTATTACTGTTACTGCAACATGTTATGTCAAACACATTGTATTCAGACCTTCAACAGTGTGAACTATCATTTGAATAAAAGAAAAAGATCCTCATGTGCATAGATACATTCAGAGACATTATCAATAGTGCCAGTCAGATGTTTGCAGATTGTGGTGTCCGATGCCTTGCAGCTGCTATACGGCATTTTATTTATTCATTCATGTGCAGTTACAGAATTATCAAACTCAATTGAACAGCCCTGGTCTGTCCCAAGATTATTTTTCTGTAAGGCTTATATCCAAAGTATGGTCTTACTGGTGATTGAGCCTTTATGTGTAAGTAACATATAGATTTACGCCATTTATTTTCTTTTTATTGTTTTTTTTTGTCTTATCCTATGGACTTAGTTTTTGTGTCCTTAATAAAGTTCGAATGAATGAATGAATGAACAGGTTTAACCCTTTATCAGGCAAGTGACTATTTTTGGGGAATTTCCACATACATTACAAGACAGTGACAGCAACAGTTAGAATGAGGACAGTGAGGTCCAATTTTTTGCTACTTATAGGCAAGGAACCAAATATGGTAACTTCATTGACCTTAATTTTCTACATGACAATATAATATACTAGTAATAAAGTCTTGTTATATGACACTGCAGAGGACAGAGTTTGTTTTGTGATGATAATTAACACTTTTTTTTTTGTTAAATGCCCTATCAGTGAAAACATAATAAGATGCTTTCTGGTAAAATATCCATGTATGTTTGTAAAAAAAAAAAAAAAAAAAGAGGAAAGAATCAGTCAGAGTCAGTTTTTGGTCTTTTAAATATATATAAGATTTGGCCACTTTGCTTCAATGACAATGGGTTTTTTTTATTTTATTTTTTTAAAGACTGGGATCCTTTTAGTGGATTTATGTTAAAGCTGATACTAAACCTGGAAGAAGTCATATAATACGTTAGATTAAAAACTCTACTTCTGATATGTAACTGTTAAACACAGACCCCACACATTTTTAGATAAAATCGACTATTATAGAGGATTTCATTTATTGATGATCTTATGGTACTATATGTGTCTTTATATTTCCTTTACTAATATGTGCGAAAGGTATGAATGAATTGTCCCGTTTCGGATAGATAAAGTTGACTGAATTAAACAATATGTGGTGAATAAAAATAATAATAATAATAATAAACAGCTGGATCATGGTAGAAATGAACAGCCACCCCCTCATGGTTTTCAGACAAGGATAAGACCTCTGCGACCTAATTTGCTCCCAACTTAAGGCTGTCTACTTTTCCATCACCCCTTCAGCCAAATACTGTGTTTAGTACAAAGTGTCGAACGGCGCATCTTCGCTCAGGGCTCCTTTAAACGAACAACTCAGTGTTTGCCTTGCGTGGCGTCCTGAGGTTAACTGTAAATACACACCGTGGCATCTCTCTACTGTAATACCGTCGCTCACATCCGTCTGTAGGCTGCTAGACAGACACTGCCTGCTCCCCCGCCTCCTTCTCCTCCTCCTCCTCCCCCTCTGTGCGGTGGTGGAGTCTGATTGTAGTCCGTTTCCGGGTTGAACGACGTAGCCGGAAGCACAGCGCGCGACCGGAAAAAACTCGTTTACCCAAAAGCCACCGCGACGCCTCAACTTACAGAACTGGCTTCTTGGGCTTCGGGAGTGTTTCCCATTTAAACAAACAGTGCTGAAGATGGCGGAGAGTTAATGGTTTAAAGAAGAAATTATCGACCCGGCACAGGGATAACGTCCGCAAGGTAAGCGAATGCAGCGTGTGTGGTAACATTTTTATTTAATTTACGCGGACTTTGCATTTGTCTTTGCTTTTCGACAGAGGACGGAAATGTTGCTACTGACTTAGGTTTCCAGCGCCAATGCACACACAATATTGGCATCGGTACGGAGGGCATAGTGCATGGTCATTTACATGACAGCAAAGATTTACTGTCCCGTTCAAAATAGCACTAAAGTGCACGCTAAATTTCCTTTATTTTTCTTTGCACGCGTTGTAAAAGAATGAACTGTTTGTCGTATTTAATAAACTTACTTGGCGATCACGCAGGCTGGAATAGTTTACGCACAGCCTCTTGGATCACAGAAGTATCTCCAGTATACATATCGGGGAAGTTTTTCGAAAGCACACGTACTCATGCACTTTTTCCTCCTTGCAAAGATAAGCTTTAACACAAATAAATATGAACACCGTTAACATATATCCTCCCCCTCCTCAGTTTACCGCTGATCGTCCGTGAAAGTCTGCTGGAAACTGTGAGACAGCTGAGCCTATCGATGTCGCAACGCAAAGAGAATCGGGACCGAGATGTTTATTAGTAAGAGCGTGGAAACATGTGTATGATCTGTATCACATGCAGTTTGCGTGTATTCGATCGGGGTTGCTGGTGTTGTTTTTACTGGTTTCGTTGCAACAAACATACGATGCGGAAAAGACAGACGATGCTTGAGAATCTGTCAGTCAAGAACCATCCAGTCAGTCAGTGATCCAGCCAACTGGGGTCCCGGGTGCAGGGCTATAAAAGTGCACCCACTCCACTAAAGGCTGTATGTCATATGCATTGAATTGAGCATGCATTGAGCTGTATATTTAAGAGGTGCACGGTGGCTGTGTTGCGCTTTTCCTCCTTCATAACCCTCACTGCCATCTGCTTCGTCTCCAATAATGTGTCTCGCTGTATATCTGCAGGGGGCAGCAACGTGGCCCTGTGTCTGTACACTGTCCTGTAACCCTGAAGGTCTAAGCTTGGATCCCTGTGACAGCCAGTGTTGCCTGTTTGTGCATGAAGCTCCGTGTGTCCTTGAGCGTGACACCAAAGCCCTACTAGAGTACCTGCTTGCGCATGGATAACAGCAGCCCTCTCCTTCTCTTAGTGTGTGTAAACAGAAGTTGAGTGGAAGTGGTGCAGACAGCTGTTTGTCTAAGTGCAGAACGAGGACTGTTTATGACCATGTTATTATCTTCAAACTATAAAATTGATCATGAAAATAGCAGGTTTGTTTTCTGTTAAGAGATCCATCGATGTGTGGTTTCATCTCCTCTGCAGACAGGTGAAGACTCATATATGGTTCCTTATTTTGAGATCATGTTTAATTTTAGATCTGGTTGCAGTTTTGTATCTGCTGTCTGACGCCCATGTGGAGGGGTGTGGCGCATTGGGAAGCCCATGTCTCCTTCCACAGCTCTTTTCTCCTCCTCTGACAGATTTACAGTCAACTCTGTGGCCCAAGTCTCTGCACACGTGCAGACAAACACGCGCCTACAACCTGCTTACTGAGGAATTGAAGTGAACTATGGGTTGTGGGTAGATGTGTGTGTGTGTGTGTGTGTGTTGTTGTGTGTGTGTGTGTGTGTGTGTGTGTGAAAGGGGAGGGGAGGTTGTGGGCAAGCCAGTCAGGCCTCTATGTAGGCACCCATGAGGGGTCTGCGCTAAGCGGATGGCAGGATGAATGCATGGATGAGGAGGAGGATGGTGACAGTGATGCATGATGTTTGCTGAATGGAAAAAGGGGACAGAGGTTAGCAGGGGATGCTGGTGACTGGGTCAGGCGCTGGGGGCAGGGCTCACGAGGCTGAACGGGAGGGAGGCTGGACCTCACACACCAGCCTGGGAGCATGGGAAGCTGTGTGTGTATGTGTGCAGAGGTGGAGGAGGAGGAGGAGGAGGAGGAGGGAGGGATGGAGGGAGGAAGGGGGGGTAGAGTAAACCACGAGGGGACGGGCTCAGGTGGAGCTTCATGTTGGAATTCTACCTGGTATTTTTGCCTTTTGTCCTTCCTGGTCTTTTGTTGATCTAGTTTCTCCCCCTCATCCACTCTGCTCTGGCATTTCAGGAAGTTGTCCGACTCAAACGGACCACATTCTTTACTGTGCTCTCTCTTTTTCTCTCTCTCTCTCTCTCTCTTTTTCCCTCTTTCCCTGTGGTATGTCTCCCTCTTGTCCCCCAGCTGCAGTGTCGTGAGCTGAACTGTTGTCCTGTTGTTGTTGGGGCCCCTCGTCCATGTGTCAGGATGTGTTAAAGAGGAATTAATCTTCACCAGCTCTCATTGATTTAGCTCTGTGGAGGAGGGGTTCTCTTTTATCTCAATCATTTTTGTCCTCCTGTCTTTTTCCCAAGCATCTCCAGTCAAGGCTGGTTATCCCGTGCCTGATTTGATGTGGTTTTAGCTTCTTATTGTTGGTATTAACCTTTAAATACAAGTGACTAGGATAGGGTATGTCGAAAAAAGTTCTTTATACTATTGTCAGCCTAGTTTCTGAAGTTATTTAGCTCAACTCTTGGCTCTCAGAAACATTTTTTGCTTTTGTCTGGATATTTGTTATGCATTTTTTCCTTCAGGGTTAAAGCCAATTCAACAATGAGGGAGAGCCCAGACAATATTTATGTCTTCTTTATTTAGGAAAGAAAAATTGATTTGCGGAGGACGATTACAAAACAAGTGACATTTAAAAACAATATTGTGGGGATTGACTTGATGCAGCAGAACAAAAATAACACTTATGTGGCAAGCTAACAGTTATTAGGGGAAAAAAAAGTGTTAAGTGGTCTTTGCACGGCAGCATATCTGTTGGTTCATGCAATTTGAAGAAATCTGCAAAAGCATGAAATGAAATGTTTCATGAGAGAAATCCCCCCCCCCAAATTAAATTATGGGAGGCGTTCTTAAAATGGATTCAAGAGTCTGAGTCACCTTCAATGCATCATGACATTATTGTTCCACATTTTAGAACTAGAACATGTGAGAATGTAGTTTGATGTCTGTTGTTTTGTGATCTGTGCATGACACAGGAGAATAAACATGGTGGTAGACTGATTAAACAGACGACTTCTCGTGGGCGGAAACAAACAAACAAAACAAAACAAGACAAAAATTTGAATATAGATCTGTAAGTTTTTCCTTCACGAGTTGCTGTTTTCTGCTGGAAAAATCCTTTGTTAAATTCACTAAAAGTTTTGATCTTGATGCTTAAGTTTATTTTTTGTTTGTATTTTTTTTTTGTACTGTTATACATTTTCAACTTTATTTAATCAAGTCTACGGCCTCTAGTGTAGACCTGCTCGAGCAAAAGCTGACAATAACGGTGGTAAATACAGTTGAGGAAAAAATTATTAGACCACCCTTATTTTCTTCATTTCCTTGTTCATTTTAATACTTGGGACAACTATAGGTACATTTGTTTGGACAAATATAATGATAACAACAAAAATAGCTCATAATAGTTTAATTTCAGAGCTGATATCTATCCATTTAACATGTTTTCTTGATAATAACTAAAATCACTTCAGTTCTTACGTCAATATTTATGGCATTGTACTGACAAAAACGGTGCTTTTAGACATTCCACGTCTTCTTTTCTGTCTGTTTTAGTCACATGATTCACACAGCAGTTAGTACTTGATTGCATAACCATTGTTTTTGATGACTTTCGATGGTCAGAAAATTTTTTCCGCACCTGTGCACGTTCATCAAAGTTCAGCAATTTTTCTGAACTCAGATAACCGTTATATAATTTTTATGCATCCGATAAAGTCAACGTGATACTGGCAGTCCTGCTGTCTAAACAAACAGCCGTCTGTGGAAACCCAAGAGGTTCACTTTTCCATTTGGTCGTAGGTATTGAAAAACTCTCATCCATCGACCACTAAAACACAACTTATGTCTTACTTTTTCCATTTTATACAAGGCTGACGGTCACGGTTGTCACTGTTTGTTCCCATGTGTTGTGGCATAAATGTCACTTTCCCATGGATTCTCAGAGCTTTTTAAAACCTCATATTTCAGTCGTCAAATACACTTCTCCTCTTTACATTTAATATTCAACATGAGCTACAGTGTATGAAAAACATGTTTTTTTTAGATTTAGTAGATAATCCAACAACACTGGCATCGAAAAAACAAATGTAAAGACTGGTAGTCTTCATATAACTTAAATTTTAATAGTTTAAAAATTGTTAATAATTGTTAATAGTTCAAACAATCCACCATTGTTTAACTCTTTACCGGACAGTAATGCAATATGATGAATATACCAGAAATTATTTAAGTTTGGCTACATGAAATCAAATCGGTATCATCATGAGATCATTTTCACTATTATCTAGTTGATTGTTGGTATTTCCATTGATTGGAAATAGATATATCTTAATATTTCTGACAAGATTCTTTTACAATAACATAACATCAGTTTTGGATGTTAGTTCTTTACTTATATTTTGTCCGAGTCACTCATCAGGTCATTAATTAAATACAAAATAATCCCACAAAAAGTTATGTTTCACTCATCATTGATGAAAAAGCATGACCTGAGAATCCAACTTGTTTTGTCATTGCTCCAGAGAAATTTATTTTGATCTGAAGTGGAGTTTGTTTTTCTACTGAAAAGTAGTTTTCCACTTACAATCATCTGTGTTCATGAAATAACTAAAAATCGAAGAGAGTTTGAAGGATGAACTGATGAGAAACGGCGTAGAGAGCAGGATGAGTTGATACACCTTTGCCTGTGGATCAGTGCTTCCTTCCTTTAAAATGCCCCAGTACAGCTCATGTCCTCTGCTGCTTTATTTTCTGAGAGCGATTTCTTCTGTGAGAGGAATGTCAAGTGCCCATCTCAGTGTTTTTTTTTTCCCCTCCCTGTTCTGTGTTTTGTTTGGTTGCAGTTCACTTTTGATTTCCGTCTTCTTCTCTTCTGGTGTTGTTCATCCCAGCCTTTGTCTTCTCACTGGTCTCCGTTTATGACTGGAAGCGATTAACTGATGCCAACGACTGTATCGCTCTGAATTACTTGAGTGAAACAAGTTATGGAGTTAAAATCTAACACACCGCCTTTGTGTAACCGGGTTTTCTTTTGTGTCAGTGCAGATCTGTGTGTGTTAGAGAGATGAACGAGTGGGGGGCACGGAGTGAGAAGGAGAGGAGGAGGAGGAGGAGGTGGGGGCATGGAGAGTCGTTTTATTAACGTGGCGACTCCCGCTAAAATTCAGGGAGTGCTGTTGCATCCAGCTGTTACTGGTTGCGCGAGGCTTCGTTGCCATGGCAACACAGCCCTGCGCGCCTGCTCAAGGTCGTTCATCCAGTTCTGAACTGAGCAGCGTGCTGCACATAGGATGCACACGGAGAGAGAGAGAGAGAGAGAGAGAGGGAGAGAGAGAGTGAAAGGGAGAGAAAGAGAAGAACTACTTCAAAGTGACCAATCAAAAGCACTTCAGTGACGTTGTGGTCGGTGAACAAACTCAGCCTTTCCTCCGACCCCTCCTCTGTCTGATACACACACTAAGACACACTCTTTCTTCAATAAAGAAACAAACAAAAAAAGAACCCCTGGCCTTGGGGCTTGTAGGCTCTTTTGCCAGCTGATAAAATATTTAGCTGGTCAGTTGGATAGAGAGGGATACGGTGGCTGGAGAAGAGACGAGCAGCAGAGCTGGGTTCTGTTTTCCTTTCTGTCCTGGTGCATTGCTGTGAGGATACCTGGGGCTTCCTCCACCTCCACCTCCTTTCCTCTCGTCTCTCCACAGAGGACTGCAGCAGCCCTTTAGGATTCTGCTGCGCGTTCTCCAGCTGTGACTGGACTCCATACAGCATCTGTCATCCACCACTACATTGTGTGATAACAGGTTTCCTCCATGTCACTCCATCACGAGACTTAATTTAACGATCCTGCGCTGTCCGTATCAGACTGAACGGTACAGCTTCATGTTGTATGATGGATGCCTGTGAGTCTCCGGTGTTATAATGTATACTGTCAAAAAACACTGTCCGTCTCAGTTATTACATAATCGCCTCATCACGTCTGGCTCAAAAAGAAGAGAATGTGGTACCGTTCTGATTGTGTTCGCTGTGCTGTTTTCATCTATTTTAAGAGAAAAATTCTATAATTAAATGATTGACAAGTCACATTCATCATGTTGGAACCATCAGTAACCGGTTTTAACAAAGACTTCTTTAACTATCAGGGTTCCCACTGAGTCTTAAAAAGTCTTAAAAGTTTTGCATTTACAAATCTGCATTTAAAAAAGTCTTTAAAATGTATTAAATTTAGTATGGTATGTCTTAAGTTATGTTGCCATAAATTTGGTGGCTGTGTTGTGTTTAAATGTGTCCAAGCTGCAAAGAAAGTAATGCTAGTCTACTCAGTTTCAGCCGTTCCAAACCGAAATTTAAAATTACGAACCAGTTATCGCTAACTTTGTCCCCAATGAGAAATAACTGGGAATGATGGGAATCAAAGTGTTGGAGTAAACAAATACATTTTTCTAAATTCTAGGAGTCCAGAAGTTTTGCCAGTATGGCTGTGAAATAGGCATTAAATTCTGTTCTTAAAAAGTCTTAAATTTACCTTTTACAAACTCGTAGGCACCCTGAACTATACAAAACAGCGAATATAATATATGTGAAAATACTGTGGTTATGGATTTACTGATTATCTTTTTATTTATGGATTTACTGATAATCTTTTTATTTCCAGATGATTAGTATCTTTAGCCAAAAGGAATCACTGTTGTAAACCCTTTGACACCTTACAAGAAAGTTTAAGACCTTTCATTCTACACCTGTAAAGTAATATTTCAATTGGGTAAAAAAATAAAAAATAAAATAAAATAAAACAAAGTCCACACTGGTAAAAAGCTGCAATTACACTTACAAATACAGAGTGCTATGCTTTTTAGAAAATAGTCCTCGCTCTGACTACAACCATCCATTTTGTTGAAAGCTGGAATGTGGCACCAAATCTGACAGTGTTGGCTGTATTTGAGCTGTGATCCCGTAGCCCTGGTGTTTCCATTCACCTAAATAAAAACAGCTTGGCAAACCTTACAGAAATGTCATATTTCCATCATCATTTCCATGTATGTTTCCAATATAAACAGATTGATTGGCAGTCGGAGCGGCCTTCATCCTCTATTGCAGTGTCACTCAAACTGTGGGGCGGGCCCCCCAGGAG
>JAPTYQ010000028.1:11853005-11864528 GCA_029814465.1 Ostorhinchus cyanosoma | reverse complement strand
GTTTTCTTTTCAGTCTGTTTTAGTCACATGATACACACAGGAGTTAGTACTTAATTGCATAACCATTGTTTTTGATGGTCTAATAATTTTTTCTGCTGCTATAAAATATAAAAGGGGAAAGGAGCGCTCAACAAAATGGATATACTGTGGGTGTTGTTGCAGTAAACAAAATGAATACTTTTAATTGTATTGTCATGTAAAATGCCTGATCTAAACAGAGACATGTTCTGCTCTGGTCAAACCACATCCATGTGACTCCGCTCTGTGTCCCGTTCACGTTTGCTTCTGTCGCCTTCATGTAAATTTCCTGCCAGTGTCCAAGATGTGTGAAAAAACACAAAAGCATTATCCAACTGACAAAAAAAATAATGCTTCAGAGTTTAATTTGCAACAATTTAGTGATCTTCTTCTGTGGTTATATATGTATAGTCACATTGCACAATACTGTGTGGTTTTTTTTGTCAGTGGTAGTCTTGTCTTGGTTGACGTGTTGTTACAGACACATTGAGTAAGACTAAAGCGAGAGGTGTGACGTACAGCAAAGGTCATTTACTGGAATCGATCTGGGGACAGGATCTCTGTGCAGTTTCAGTCCATGATGACTATAGAGCAATCCCTTTTTTTTTTTTTTTAAGTCAGTATATTTACATGTAGACTCCCATTCTTGTATTGATTCATGTTGTTGTGCTGATTGATATTTACCTTATAACCTTAAAGGGCTCTTATTTTGTCAAACCCACTTTTATTAATCTTTAGGTGATTTATTTGTGTATTTGGACCCTAATAGTTCATAAAGTTTGAATTTGAACCTTCCAAGTGCTGCAAAACTATCTTTATATTCATTACGGCAAAAATCGAGTGGATTTCTACAACACGTTAGAATTTCTTCTTAATTTGATACGTTTTATAACTAGTTACATCACGACATTTGCACATATAAGGTCAAGACTTTCGACAAACATTTCTCTGAGTACGACATAATTGTTTGTCAGCAGCAACGGTTGTAGTTCATACTGAAAATATGTCCAAACTTCGACCTGATTACCCAAAATGTTCAGTTGTTGGATGAATTAACAAACTCAAGTGGCTGAACGGGACAGACACACCATCAGCAACCTGGAAGGGAGTGCATTTAAAGGGCAAGTGCTGAAAATAACCTTCATTCTGTCATTAGTCAAAAATAGGGTTGAAGATGGGCCTGTGGAGTTGAATTAATGAAGAATTCAGAGCCAAGCAGAGCATTTACAGTTTATGAAAACCACAGGGAAGTGTTTGAAAATGCATAATTCTATTTGAAAAAGCAAGATATCACTCCTTTAAAGGGGTATAATGCATTGTGTGGGACCTTGCTCAGTGTTAACATAAATTGAAGGTATTTTCTTATCCGCATGTGCATGATGACCTTGTGTGTCCTGCAGTTATGTGGATCAAAGATGCACCAACTGCCAATACTGGTATTTAAAGTAACACTTTGACCTATAGCTGAGCTGATGAGCCACTGCTGCTTTCTGTCTCTTTATTCAGTTTTTGTTATTACACAACAAAACACAAATAACTCATGATTATATATATTTATATTTAAGGTGGTTATATTTTAAAGTCTTTCAGCCCATCACATTATCTGAGAATGAATACAGGTTCAAACCTTTAATGTAACACAACATTTAACATGGTTGAAAAGACATCTGTGACTGTGTTCATACAGGCAAAAGTGGGCCAAATGCTACTTTTTAGCCCATATGTGACCCATATCTGAAATCAGACTCAGGCCACTTTCCTATTGGGTCCTAAATCAGATTCATATCTAATGTTTTGCAATGTGACTTCAGTCTGAACAGTTATGTCACATTTCATCTGACTTTTAATGCTGTTGACATGCAACAGACATCACAACTCTGAACCAGAGGAGGTGGGACTCGGCAAGATCCATGTTTACTTCCATAAGAACAGTATTATAGCCCATGGGTCACTTGAAGGCCATGACTTTTCACACATCAGTCTGATGGCAGTCGCATTTCTATAATGTGATATCATAAATTGCGTACAGATAACACACCACTTTTAATTGGGGTGTCATCTGTATGCATTATAAGAGTATGTTCACACCGCATAAAATACCAGGCGATTAGCGGTTAGAGTTAAGAGTTAGGGTTAGAGTTAGCGGTTACGGATATGTAAACCGGAGATCTTGGCGTACATTGACAGGCGATCAAATGGTGTTGAATAACATGCAAAAGGATGAAAATGCATGCATATTACACGCCAAATGCCATAAGAACTGGTGTGACATACAACACGATTTCATGAGATCAGTCTGATTTATAGTAAAATGTGAACAACTGCACAAAAAAACTCAGATTTCAGTAAAAAAATGTGTGTGAACGGAGCCTTATTTGCTGATATGGATATAGACTGATAAGAGCAATATCATCGGGTATTGAATTCTGGCCGATACATTGGTTTGTCCCTAATTTGGATCATTTGTGCATGCTTTTTGGAGTTCACACCATAGATAAAACCACATGGAAGAGGATGCACATGAGCAGTAGGGGCAGAGTAAGAGGTGTGACAGGGTCAAAGGGCAGCAGTGACAACAATGGTGGAACGTTATGAAGACTTCCATTACCTGCTTCTGTGTGATGTGTCATTCAAAGTCTCCTAGAATCTCAGAATGAACCAAATACTAACCTCCTCCTGGCACCATGTTTATTGTCTTTGTCCACTGGTGGAACCACTAGTGGAACATGCACAGTCCATAGTCCAAGTGAACAGTTAATGTACAATGCAGAGGGTTGTGTTCACCAATGTGTGCTTAAAAAGCTCCACTGATTACTCCAGCGATACTCCATAATTTGTGAAAGTAAGTCTGAACCACTTTAATTCTTCAATACTTGCCGTGCCGTTCGTCACTCTGGGAATGATATCAGCGTGGAATCCAATTTTAGATTGGTGGCGCCACCCTTTAGTTTACAGATTGTACTTTAGTAGGTTGGATGTCTGTTTACCACGTCTTTCCAGTCTACATGAATGAAAGCAGCCTAATAGTATTTATGTGAGACTACGGCAATCGCACACACACACAGTGGAAACACATGCACGCTGTATGTGTTAAGTGAAAACAGTTTTTCCTTTCACACGTTGGTGACAGGTCTCCGGTAAGGCCTCATGGAGAGTACGTGATAGCCCAGCACGATCTCCCTCACTATCCTCACTAAAAATAACACCATCTCCACACCAGACGTGGAAAAAAAAAAAAAAAAAAAGAGGGAGGAGGGACAGAGAAAGGATGGATGGAAGGTGGGGACGAAAGGATGAGAGGGAGGCAGAGCGAGGGGAAAAAAAAAAACAAAAAAACAATCGCAGTAAGAGAAAGGGGGGGAAAGGAGACGAGTGGAGAGAGAGCAGAGGTTCAGGGAGGAAAAGAAAACAAGTCATTAATAATTTACCTGAAGGACACTTCTACTTCGACCTTTAGTTCTGGTCAGTAGAGTTGAGCCATGAAAGTGTGAGGCTGCAGCAGGCTTTGAACAAAGTGCTCTGCTCAATGTTGTATCGTTTGGAAAGTCTTTCACTTGATCCGACTGGGGGTGCACAGCTGGGATGGCTGTGTCCTCAGCGACTGTCCAGGTGTGCACAGGTACTTAGCAGGCATCCAGACAGAAATAGCACTGTGCCCAAAAAAAGCCAAAGAGCTGTGTTAGTGGGGTCGACATGCTGCCGGCTCCAGTAAGAAGACCAAATACAACATGTTGGGACTATTGCATTGAGTTTGATGCAACTAAAATACTCAATAAGAGTTCACAGATGACATCACACAGCGCTGATTATCACCACAAGTACATTCAATTCCAATTGGAGATGTCTTGGTTTGATTCGATTGTCAGCTCAGTTTGATTTGATTCAGTATCGATTCAACTCAAAAGTGTTTCAGCTACAAAACCAAGTTTCCCCGGATATAATGGAGATTCTCTGTGAAATCCTGTAACATGATGCGTTGTTAAAACAATTAATGCTTACATTAAGATTTGACCTCAGTATAGTTACATTTATATTGAACATGACCAACAAGTGCCAATAAAGAGTTTCTTTAAGGCAAAAATGGGTAAAAGTTCAGATTTTACTCATCCATTGGAAAAGCACAACTTATATCTTAGAAGATTTGCATTAAAGTCATTTAGATGGAGAAAGTCTACAGTTTAACACCCAGCTTTATTAACACAGTAACATTAACATAATACTACTTGAATGATACAGAACTGTGGTTTATGAATTCTGTCACATATGTCTATTTCCATAACGGGTGTATTTTCAGGATCATCATTGCAACATGCCCACGAGCGATAGATGAGCTTAAAATGGAAATATACACAATTCTCATTTTTCATTTAATTTAAGCTCTGAGAACATGATTTACTCTAAATGAAGACTTCTTGGATACACAATGTTGGTCAATAAGTCTCCACAATCATCATTTTTGATCAGTTTATTATTAATTCAGGCCCGACCTCTGTGAGTTTTCTATGTAAATGCATTCCCCTCATGTATTTCTGTTTTGCATTGTAATGCGTATCACAGAAAAAAGTACGTTTTTCTCCCAATACAGCAGCCCAAGAATGCATGTGTTTTGTTCTTTTGTATATTTCTAGGTGTATTTGCGCGTCAGCTTTTTGCCTTGAAACTCAAAGGTGATGTGAAAGGCAGATATGATGAATCACTGAAATGAGAATTGTTTAAGTCTTAGAACATAAGAAAAACGAGCAAGTACAGCCTCTGTGCCAAAACACTGACATTGAAGAAGTTTGTGGAGAGTGTTTTAGAAACTACTTAAATATCCAACAAGAATATCTGTCGGACTAGATGTAACCCTCTACCCGGCACTCAAAAGGCTGGATTAAATCCAGGTTTACATAGTCTACAGTGCCTTTTTATGCTTGCATTTGGGTTAACATTGCAGATTTTAACCAGCATGGATTATGGAATATAAAGCTGCAACATCATCCATCTATTCTGATAATCCATCGCTTGTTGCTTTTCAATTGACCCTCAAATTCTGCAAATATAACTTGGGCATAAACATTTACCTATTGGAAAATTCAGCAAAAACTCATTTTTCGATTTAAAAGTTTTGGAAGTGGTTTTTCGGGCATTGCACGTAAAACTGCAATGGAAAGACCTTTTTCTGCAACTAGAGTCACATGAATTAAAAACAAAAAAAGGGATGTTGACGAACGTGACAAAAAGCAAAGAATAAGTTTAGAAACAAACATGGCGTGGTATGTGTGGAAACTAAATCATTTTTAGATTTAGTACGAGATAGAGGGATAATATTTAATAATAATGAATATATCTGTTAATAGACATATGTACGTTTGTCACCATATTTATGGAACGACTTCTCATGTCATCTCAAGATAATAAATAAACAAATCATCGCATTTGTGATTTAATGGAAAAATGGACTTTTACGCACTTCTTTTTTGACATTTAGTAAATATCGGTAGTTCTGCACATATTCCCAATGGAAAAACCACTACTGTTTTAAGTAACTTTTATGATTTCATATTCTTTTAATCTGAGTGTTTTTTTTTTTTTCTTTCCTTCTTTGTGATATTAAACTGAATATCTTTCCGAATGAACCAAAGGAGGCATTTGAGAACATCATGTCTGCTTCTGGGAAACACCTTTTCAACATTTCCTCGATACTTTATAGACCCAACAGTGAATTCATTACAAGGGAAAATAAATGATAGGTTGATTGACAATAAAAATCATTTTATTTGCCGCTTTAATGCAGTGTAAAATAAGAATGAATCAGTGTAGAGACTAATCTCACATTACAAAGGGACTTCATCTGGCCATCTTTCCATTTTGTTTGATGAAGAGAATCTTTCTGTGATCTTCTTATGACACATTGAGCATTAAACATCCACTGATGATTTGATAAATGAACCAAAAAGCTAGATATAAAGCTAACAAGTAAATTCTTTTTTTTTTTTCTAATCCTATCCTTGGCTATGCAGGCTGTTTAACACTGTCTGAAGCTTCACTTGTCCCTTTGACACCCGATTACTCAGAAACACACATGTATTCAGCTCAGACTAGTCAGGACTAATTTGTGACTTCTCTGCATTTAACCTTTGTCCTGACACACTTCAGCTCAGCACAAAAGAGCAGAAATATAGCCAGAGGAGTTAAGGGAGCAGGGGGTGGGGACAACTTGTTGCTGTGCAATTTCCAAGCTATGACAAACACAGCAGTGTGTGTTTGCGTATGAGTGCTTTTAGAGTTAGTATTTACCAACAAAACAAATCTGACGTCTTGGCCTAGGGTTAGGGACGCGGTGATGCTGATTTTTCCACCAGCTTTCCATTGCTTCAGTTTAGTTTTTGCTTCTGCTTGCACAAAAGAAGACAGAAAGGGAAGAGGCAATGACGGGGCAGAGTGGGAAGGTTTTTGGTTTTAGTGCCGGGGGGGTTTTGGGGGGATTTGAAGCAGCAAGAAGAATGGGCAATGCAGTTGACATTGTTAAATTTCAAGTGTTTTTCAAACAGTCCATTTACTGTGTAACCTTAGACCCTGGGGTAACACTAAGCCCTCCATCCCCCCAGGCAAGGTGTTAAAGACCATTTTACTGTTGCAGCTAGGTTGGGATAGAGTGTTTGTGCCTATACTGGGTTCTTTCACAGAAGTCTTACATTTCTAGGTCTGCGAGCTGTTATGTTAAAGACGTATATGAGCGCTTTTATGAAACTGGGTTCATTTTGGTACCTGGTACTTTGCCAGCTTTAGACCCAATGATAAAAAAGAAATTTAGACATATTTACCCTCCAGGATGTGCCTATTAATGACCTCTGATAAATGCAAAAAAAAAATTATACTCTTCCTCTGAACCATCCCAAAATTAATGAATTTTTGATAAAATATTGGGGCCAAAATAGGGACATGAAATGCGACCTAGGTGTCTGGAAAACGTGGCTGTAAATGGTCTTATATACTGCTATAAATAAAGACACTGTGTTAAATTTGATGATCTTTGTGGTTTTGCTAAATCATTCATGCATGAATCGGGAGTTTCATTCCAGGTTTCGCGTGTAACCCATCGTGTCCACTGGTGTTACACACGGAACCTGCCCATTTAAACACGTATAAATCATGAGTGATTTTGCATCACTGGTCATTTTTGTGAAACATTCTGCCTTGCATAATTAGTTCAATTCCCAAAGTGCACCTGTGAGAGAATAAAAAACAATTTATAACGTGTATTTTTCGTATCCTTTTTTACTGTGTTACATGAAGATTTTTGTTTGAAAAATAATATTAAAAAAATATCTAAGAATGTGTTTTATCTGAAAAGTAATTTCTCTTTTATCTCAGTAAATATATATATATTTTTTTTAAATAGACCCAAAGTGTTTCCAAACTTGCTTCGTAAAATTAGTCTACATCTGGTTTGAATTTTTAGTCCCCATGTCCTGTTTTGAGGACCAGTTTCATAGAAGCACCCATGTACAGTACATCAGTCCGATCATAATGCTTTATTGATTTATACTTAACCCATAAGGACCCAAACATTCACTGTCGGCCAAAAGCATCTACTGACCTAAACTGTTTAACAACTGTTGATCCACTAATTCTATCAAAACATGTAACTAATTGGAGTAAAATACAGTTTGGCGTCTTTTCATGGTCATCAGATGGGACGTATTTGGACGTTTAGAGGCTCTGTAGTGAACGTGGAAACAATGTCATCTTCTACAACATTGATTGACCAGTAAAACCTATGGAGTTTCATAAATGATGGTGGATGAAGACACTTGTTTTTATTTTCAGTTATTGATATCTGTCTGTTTTTCTTCAGTTTTTCTCTGTTTCGGATATAATAACCCTCAACTTTAATCTGAATCTACATGATCAGTAAATGAAATCCAAATACTGCATTTTCACTGAAAATTCACAAAATCTACAGGATAATATTACAATAAATGCTGATAAATCACTTGAAAAAAGGTTAAATAGAGAGAAAAATGTATTTGGGAACTACCACAAAAGTCGCATTTGGTCTTTATGGGTTAAAAACTAAATTTTGTTGAAGCTCACGTAGGAAAAATGCTGCAAATACTCACAAATATGCAGCATTCATTGGGGAATTTTAACTTGTAATATCCAGTTATATCTTAGCCATTTTGATCTACCTCTGTGAAGTTGAGAACAGCTCATAAAAACCTGCGAAATGGTCAAAAAGTGACTGTACAGAGAAAAAGAGAGGTAAACTGACTGACAGACTAACTAATCATTAAAGATGAGATGGCGATGGATCAAACATTACTTGGAGAGAATGAGAGGGGAGGTAAAGTGATCCGTCTATTTGAAATACTGAAGGTGTTTTAATGTCTGGTGGTTGTAAAAATATTCACTGGCTGATTCTACCTCAGGTTCTGTCCAAGTACTTTCTTTTTGGCTAAGTTTGTATTATCATTGGAGACTTTGAAAGGTTTCGGTTCTGATTGACAGTCTCAGGTGTTGACTGTGAAAATGTCTTCTATGGCGACAAACTTTGCAAAAAAACAAAAAAAAACCCAGATGTCTGAGCTTGTAAACAGTCATCGTTTCGTAACCAGTAAATGAGTTTGATCGGAAGTTATTCTGGTGACCTGTGGTTGCATTTCCCTGCAGTGGTCATTGCACTACTACGCCAAAACTGATCGACGGAGATGAGAGATGACCGGATTCTAATGGGAATGTTTTGTTTTCCGAAACAGTGGCGTGTTGGATGGAGTCGCAGCCTTTTGTGAAGGAAAAGTCAGCTACAGGTGGAAAGAGGCTTTATATTCCTGTGCACTGTCTTCACTTTAGTTTGCACACACTCATGATATTCACAGTCTACTGCTCTGGTGAGGATGTGTGTACGCGCCTGCATGTGCCTTATTATCGCAGTCAGGTGGACGGAGGAGGAGGAGGAGGAGGAGGAGGAGGAGGAGGAGGAGGAGGAGGAGGCAAATGTGCTCTTAATGTGGGGAGAATAGAACAACGGGGAGCTCCTTCAGTGACTGAATTTTGATTAATCAAACGTGTGCACATAGACGCCCATGAAAAGGCTGTAAAAACACACACACATACATAGTCTTGTCTCCTTACAAGAGGCTGGGAGCCATTCTACTTACTGTCGCCAGCCATGCCGACTCTCTGCTCGCTCTATTTGCAGAGCCGCCCCTCCCCTCTCTGATGCTATGATCTAACTGCAGCCTCCTCCCCCTTCATAGACACGCACTCACAGTCTCTCCTCGCTCACATGCCTGCGCTTACACACAAAAACACACAGCGCTCACACACACACCAGCTATTCGGCAACACAGGCAGCGAGTGGGGCGTGTCTCCACAGTTGGTCTGTGAGTATTTATGTCTATGTTGTTTTGATCAAGTGGCATAAACATGGGCCGCGGACTCTCGTGTCAGCACCGTGGCGTGCATTGTTCATCCTTGAGGTGCGGCTGTTGATCTTCTGGTTTTTTGCCGCACACACGCCATCAAGGTGGCATCTGTTTCAGAAAGCAGAGGAAAAGTACTGAAATGCAAAGAAGGAGAAAAAAACAAAAAACAATACAGGCTTTTTTTCCCCCCGTTTCTTCCTTCACACTATCCCCTTTAGATCCACAACAACTGGGTTTCTTTTTTTTTTTCTTCTCTTGTGATCAAGGACTCTCAAATAAATATGCAGAGAGGGGGTGTCTGCCTGAAAAAGGTTGGAGTGAATATATATATATATATATATATATATATATAAAGAAAAAAAAAGAAAAACAGTCAAAAGTGGAAAAAATGAAAGAGTTGGTTTAGAAGCAGAGGCGAGCCTCAGATCTTTACAGTCAAATTCTCCGAGTGGGTCAAAGTTCCCCCAGCAGCCAGAGACGTGCTCTGATTGGCTGTGGAAAGGTGAAATTAAAACCACGGTAAACTTTTGACCTCACAGGAACAGGGAGAGGAACGCCCATCGCTGTAGCGGGAGCGAGCTTCTCTCTCCTCCTCCTCCTCCTCTTCCTCCTCCTTTCCGTCGCTCTCCCACCGACCCACCTTCACTCCTCCTTTCCCCTCTCTCTCACTTTCTGTCTCTTTCTATCTCGTTCGCCCGTTCCTCCTACTTTCATAGTCTGTCATTCGCTCTTGTTTTTGCTCTCTTTCAGTCCGAACCATCTCCTCTGTTTCAACCCCCTCTATCTTCGGCTCTTTTCCCCCGATGAATCTGTGCCTTGCTGCATATAGCTTGATGAGAGGGAGGGAGGGACGGAGGGAGGAGGGAGGGAGGGAGGAAGGCACGGAGCAGGAAAAGAGCTGGGGGAAGGGTATAGAGAGGGAGGAGACAGCCAGCGAGGGGGGATGGGAATAGAGACAGAGGCAGAGAAGCAGTAGAAGAAGACACAGGCAGAGAAGGGCAGGAGGAATGCAGCCTCCTTGACTGTGTGCCATGCTTGCACAAACTGCTCCCTGTTAGAGAAGAAGAAAATCTAAAGAGGAGTGAATATATAAATAGACATGTAACTGTGGCTCTGACTAAGATCTGCTGAGCAGCAGGGCAGGGAGAGCCCATTTTTACTGCTAATGGTTTCTCTCATTACACATCAAACGGCTGGGGGGGAAGAGTGTGTTTGTGTGTGTGTGTGTGTGTGTGTGTGTGTGTATGTGTGTGTGTGTGAGGCCGATTTTAAATGATTTCATGAGCCAACTAAAAGAGAAGCCCCCTCACTTCCTGCTTTGATACATCGTGCATGCATACACACACTCACAGGAATCCAACTGCATTCGGTCATTAGCAGTTTCTTAACTACACACCGTGGTCGAATACTGTCTGCTGTAACTCCTGTTGTTGCTGTTTCCTCATATTCAGGGTGAAGAAGTTATTTCAGCATCTTGTTCTGCACACACATGACTATTCACACATAAACATACAAGACCGTGTGAACAGTTTAATTTTATGTCATCATCAAGATGGCACACACAGAGGCCCGCCAGTTTTTTTTTTTTTTTTTTTTTTAATTTCAATGCGATTGAAGTAATCCCTTTTGGTTCGGATTAAGCTGTGTGATGAGTCAAGAGGTTGCAACAGCGTGTAGTGAAAGGTGTGGACAAGATGAGATCCAGAGCAGGTCATCTAGCAGGAGGAGAAAGGAGGCAGAAAGGCTGTTTTTTTTTCTTTCCCTGCCAGTACAAAAAAAAAAAAAAACACACTGAGTTAAGAGAGGAGGCTGTGGATGTTATTGAGTTAACCAGACAGAAAGAGGAAAGACAGAAAGAGGGAGGGCGGGGAGAACAGTGGGAGCTGAGAGACTGGTTCGATAGACGAGTGGATGAGAGCTGTGCTGTGGAGCTCTGCCTGCTTCTGCTGCACAGTGGGAACCATATGGTCTCATAACGTATGGAGCACACGTCAAGTTGGTCCTGCCTCCCAAAAACTCAACTCCTCTCCTCTCCTCTCCTCTCCTCTCCTCTCCTCTCCTCTCCTCTCCTCTCCTCTCCTCTCCTCTCCTCTCC